>OX451739.1:619520361-619944321 GCA_948472305.1 Vicia faba
AAAGGTTTAAAATGTGAATGCAGGAAATGTAAAAGTTTCGACAGAAAGTAAAATGCAAAAGTAATTTAATGTGAAAGACTTTGCATTGAAAAAGATGGTGTTTGAATACATACATTGCACTCGATTACTCTTTTCTCACTTCGCTCAGATACTTTGAGCATATTGAATTTTTTGCAGTAATGTCAACACACAAAATCTAACACTAGAATTTCCTATTTATACTGAAATCTAAATAACTGTAACGAACGGTTCTTTCTCCAAAAGATGACATGTCTTCTCCTGCATGTGTTTCGCCCTCAATTTGCTTCCACGCGTCCTTCAGATGCAGATAAGGCCAAAAAACAGTTACTTAGCCTCATTTCACATTCCAACCTCCTTAGTCGAAATGGTCTTAAAACTTGTTTCAAAAACTATTAAGTCCCAAACATTTTTACGCGTATACGATCTTCGACACATTTCCTTGAATGTGTATGTCGAAATGCTCTTCCAACGTTTTTTGTCGAAGAAACAAACCAAATCAACAACAAAGTCTCTGTCGAAGATCGACAAGGGACACTTTAAACACACAAAAGAAGTAGTCATCGACCCCTTGGTTGGAGTATCGACAACCATTTCTCCATTCATAGAAGACAACATAAGACCCAATCTTTCAACACAATTAGCAGGAATAAAGCAATGAGTAGCATCGGTATCAATAATAGTAATTAAAGACTATTAATGAAACATGTACCTCTGATAAGTCTATCCTCAGCAGTTGTCTGAGCCTCAACCAAAGCGAACACTTTACCACTTGTCTGCGCCCTCTTTGGTTTCTTACACTGACTACCAATATGCCTTTCTTCACTACAGTTGAAACAAATCACATCCTTATGCTTGCACTCAGATACAATATGTCTGTTCTTACCACAACGAAAACACCTCTTTACTTCAGTAGTACACACGTTACTCTTATGCCCAGGTTTCCCACATTTAAAACAAACCACACCAGCAGGAGCATCTCCCCTACTAGTCCTCTGACCCTGAGCAGCTTACTATTTACCTTTACCAGCTGGGGTATCATAAGGATTACCACGATTCTGTTGGTGCTTACCCCTCTTCTCACTGATAATCTTGTAATGAGCATTATTATCCTCCTCATAAATTCTGCAATTATCTATCAAATCAGCAAAGACACAGATCTTTTGGTATCCAACTGCCTTCTTGATATCCGGGCGCAACCTGTTCTCAAACTTGATACACTTTGAAAACTCAGCATCTGCATCAGCGTAGTGCAGATAAAACTTAGTCAACTCAGAAAACTTTGCAGCATACTCAACAACCGACATATTCCCTTGCTTCATCTCAAGGAACTCAATTTCCTTCTTACCACGGACATCTTCAGGAAAGTACTTCCTCAGAAATTCCCTACGGAACACAGCCCAAGTGACATTTTCACCGCAGCTTCCAATCTCTGACAAGTCTCTAGCCACCAGTCATCACCCTCGACTGCTAGCACATGAGTACCATATCGAACCTTCTGCACTGGAGTGCAGTCCATCACACAGAAGATTCTCTCAATCTCTTTCAACCAATCCAATGCTCCGTCAGGATCATACTTTCCCTTGAAGGTAGGAGGATTCTCTCTCTGGAAGGTCACCAAACTACGAGATCCATCATTCCCGTCAGCATTTGGATGATTCTCCATCGCATGAGCCATTGCTTCTAAAGCAGCAGCAAGTGCAGCATCATTCCTTCCAGACATCTCAACTTATCACTACAACACAAACAATGGTTAGAACTCGAATTAACAATACTCGATTGTTAGATAACTACGACTCGACAACAAGGTCGGACCAACCTTTGCTCTAATACCAACTTTGTAACACCCCCTTTATTTCTACTTCTATCCTTTAAAACGAGCCCACATCAAATAATATTATTATTCTAATATTATTCCACCACTTAATAAAATGATTAATTCCAACTAATCACAACACATCAACTATCATCATAACACATTTCACAAATAATCCAAAAATAATTTAATTAAATAATTAATTAAATTACGGGCATTACACTGCTTCTAATAATGATGGATATGAATCAGTTTATGATGTGGAGAATGATATTAGACGAGGAATAACTATTATGAAGTCAATCATTCGGTGCAAGAGATAAAGGTATCAAATTTGACGTACATTGGAATGAAGACAAATAACTAATTAAGCCTAACAGTTCAATGTTGATAAGTTAAATTGGTTCTCTTGTGAGGAGAGAAGTTCCAATCACTTGTGATGATTGGAGAAATCGAGAGTTGAAACCCGCTAAATAAAAAATATAGAGTGATATACAGGTACCATATGTGATGTCATTTGTTTTTATTAACGATTATGTCTTTAAGTTACTAACGCACTCTATGTATGTTTTTTCGTAGAGGTCTTTTAACATTGATGATGATCAAAAAACATATTATCTTCAATTGGCCAGAAAAAGACTCAGAGGGTTTCGATCTTTTTAACAAACAAGTTTCTTAGGGATATCGATAACAATTTTATCGATGTAGAACTTGCAAAGACGTATGCAGGCTTTATTTCACCTGAAGAATCGGAAACCTTTAAATGAAAACAAAGAAACTTAGATTTCTAGGATGTGAGTGTCGTAAATCACCAACGAGCATCAAGTCCCCCGTATCCATACAGAAAAAGGCGTATAGAATATGCACGCTTACAATAAAGAATAATAAGTATATATAAATACTATGATATACTTGTTCATCATGTGTTATAATTGATCTTATTATTTCTCTTAATATGTAGTTAGAAGAGGAGAAAAGTCAAGAAACATCTCTTTCAGAATATATTATGTGGAAGACTGCTCGTGTGGGTAAGGATGGAGTTGTTAAGGAAGATATGCTTCAAATTTATGAGCAATGTGTAAGTATATCAATATTCCTTTAATTAAATCAAAAGTTTTTAACATAAATTATTTATGAGTTTTAATCACCACTAATTTATTTCAATATGCATATGGGTAGAATATATCTCAATCTTTAACTCAAGTTGAAGACCATGATTGCAGGAGCATACTTAGTCGAGTATTAAATATTCTTAAGTATACCGGTCGTGTGAGGGGTAAGGGATTTGGGGTGACTCAAACATCTCTGAGTAACCATCAAAATAGGAAAGGTCATAACAATAAAGAAGTGATGGAAGAGTTAGAAAAATTAAAAGCTAAAGTTCGTGAGTTGGAAAAGGATAAAGAAAAATACATGTCAGAAAGGCAATGTTCAGGGTTCAAGGATACTAGTGATAAAGATAGTATCAATTGTGATTTCCAACAGAAAATTCCCGAGGTAATATATATTATTATGAATTAGCATAATTTTTTTAATTGACATATATACACATTAACAATTTCATATTTATTATTGGTTTAGGGCATTTCAGCTTGTCAGCTCTATTTGTCGTCACCAACTTATCGTATGGTTGGCAAGGGAAAAGTACATAACACTTTTGGACAAGTACTTCACCATAAACTTCTCCTACTGGATTTTTGAAAGTATCAATTGATATTGCTTTAGAGAGGGATGCGCCATTACCTTTACCTGATGATATTTCAGATGCAACATTGGTGGGAGAGACAATAGGATCGTATGTTGCATGGCCGTCAAACCTCATTTGCATAGATGATGAGGTATGTTAAAAACCATTATGAACCTTTGAGTATTCAAATTTTTATGACCATTTAACATACATTTTTTATGGTAATGTTAGACTCCTACAAAATCCAAATTAAAAGATAAGGGGATTACGCAGCATATCGAGTCAGTTGCATCTAAAAAATAGGTACATTGATATATATACATAGAAAATTTTAATTCACGATCTTATACTTCACCTAACTTATATGCACTTGATATTTAGGTTCATGCTAAAGAGATGCAACAAGTCAGTATGAGTAAGAAGCCTGAAATTGGCAACATGTCCACACACAAAAAGGATGTTGCAAATACTGCGATTAAAAAAAGCCTACTTCTTGGTATAGGTCGTGCCTTCAGACATTAATAGGAATATCATATCTGGCTGACGAAGGTACTCATAATATACCTATGGAGGAAGGTATTTTTGGTTTTTCCTATTACGAAACAATTAGTAAAGAGGATATAGATCAAGTTCTTAGACGTTCAGAATTAGGCATCGGTGTTATCAATACATACATCAGGTATACTCTGATCAACTTTATTTAATTAATTGAACAATTTATATACTCATTTTAATGAATGGTCTTAATGTTAATGATGTTTTTATTTAAGGTTCATGTATGACAACTTGATGTGCCTGCATCAATTGGACCAAAGATTCTGTTTCTTATCTCCCAACAATATTAACTTACGGTTAATCGATCAAAGGCTAGATGAAGTAAAAGAGTACTTTTCTGTGCATTTATGGCCAACAAAGATACATAAAAGTTGTTTTTTTACCATTTAATACTGGAAATGGGTTAAATTTTCATTCTAACTTCAACTATTATAATTTTTCGTGTTTTGACGTTGTGTAGAAAGTTTCTATCTACCCTTTGTTAATCTTATAGTGGACTCTGATTATTGGTTGTGATTAATCATATAAGAGAAATTGTATATTATCTAGATTCGTTAGAAGATGATTGGGCAAAATATCCAGATATGAAGAAGATGGTTGATACGTAAGTTAGATTGTTCTAAATATTCGTTTGTATATTTATTTATTTATGTGAGATTGTTCTAAATATTTGTTTATATTTTGTTAGAGTTATACAAATTTTCCGATCACAAAGAGATATTCAAGTACCAAAGAGTAAAGCAAACAACGTTACATGCATCAAAGTGCATGTATATTTTCATAATTTTGAGTATATTAGTGATGCTACTTGATAAAACAAGTTAAACTATATATCCTGATATATATTCATATTTTTTTCCATGTGTAGTATCCTCGGCAGCGTAATGGTATAGATTGCGGTTATTTCATGTTTAGGTTTATGAAAGAAATTATTCTTTTGAATCAAATAGAGATTCTAACCATGGTATGGGTTTCTAACTTATGCTTTATTTTAATATTTAACACATTTCATCTAATTAATTAGTTTTAACTAAATCATATTATGTTATATTATGTAGTACTATGATGATTACAAGTCTTCTACTTACTAGAAAGATCAATTGGACAAAATTAAGGAGGATTGGTGTCAATACATTATTGAGATGAGAATTTTATAAGGTATTGTGACACTTTCATTTATGAGAATTTGGAGTATATATAAGTTTGAGTTTTTATAAGATATTATGTCGTCATTAGTGTGGTAAATTGTGTTGCAATGTTGTTGTTATTGTTATGTGGAAGGTTAGTTATGATGGTATTGTATTTAAATTCAAATAAATTTTTGTTTGTATCATGGTATGAATTGGAGAATTTTTAATGGTGGGTTATAACGGATTCTTGATTAGTTTTTGTTATATTGGTTTGTGTTAAATTATAATAGTTATAATATTTAAGTGTTATATAGCTTGGTTCTGATATGCCTTTGTTGGTTTTATTTCAGGTAGGTGCATATGTAGAAGATATAGAGATAACAAGTTCATTTAGGATTCTTCATTGTTGTTGTTTGTAGAGAAGATATTAGAGAAGATAGCAGCTCTAAAAGATAGTAATATGTACATTTGGTGCATACTTATTGGATTAACGTTGTATATATAAATATGTAAATTTATGTATTATGTAAATTATTTAATTCTTCAAGTTGTATAAAATTTATGTATATATAAATTATTGGATTAAAGTTATATATATAAATATGTAACATAGTACCTCGATTAGGCGTGTTCTACTTGAGTGAGTGGATACTCCTCAAGCTTTGTGTGTTTACTTTTTATTGCACGTTTACATGCTCTCATAGGATTTCTCGATTCCATCTTAGGAAGCGAATTGAGATAGACCTTAGGTTGCAAATCATACATGCCAACATAGGTAGACTCTAGGTTTACTTTACTAGTCTCCCTTAGACCTTTTTTTTCGTTCTCTTTTGCATTTGCATTAAAACTAAAATATTTTTTTCTTTCAACTCATAAAAACACTCTAATAATACAAAAACCCTTTTTCAAGGTAAAAAACACCAACCAATTCAAATTTCATTTTGTCGCCTGACTTTTATTTTAAAACCCTTTTTCAAGGTAAAAAATATACAACAAATCAAAATATGTGAGTCGAACCATGATGCTCTGATTTTTAAAAAAGGATACGTAGGCATTAGGTCGCGGGGCCTAGGCGAGCAAAACTTTATAAGTATTCCTTATTTTCCCTGTATATTCTTTTGCATGCATTCCCTCTTAGAATTAAGCTTTAGACATAGATTTTTATACACCCTTAGATTAGAGCAAACTTAAGTGGATCCTGTGGAGTACCACAGACGCGTGGGGTGTTAATACCTTCCCTTCATATAACTGACTTCCGTACTCTTTCTCTTGATCGCGAGACCATATTATCCATTTCTTTGGGGTTCTCTCGATATCTTCCCTTCCTTCAGGATAAATAGAGTTCGGTGGCGTCTCAGTGTTTTTTTTTGCGGTGCGACAGACATCAATTATCTTCTTTCCTTGAGGCAATTAGACAAGTGACCAAGTGTTATTCTCTTCGATTGACTTCACTTTTTTGTTCATTACTTTCACCCAATTTGAATCTTTCAATTCTCCAGTTGCATTGACAGGTTCGACATCTGCATATAAAGTATAATGTATCAGCTCTCTTTCATCATCAAATACATCATCTGATGTAATCACACAGTCTTGCAACCTTGTAGGCATGTGTCTTGTTCTCTTAGGTCTGCTTGTACCTGGTTGATCTATAACCTCATCTTGTCGAAGCTCTCTTTCAACTTGAGTTTCTGGTTCTTCAAGTAGAATTATCACTGAATCTTTCTTGATATTTTCAGTCCAATCCCATTCCTTAAGCTCATTTATGATCATGTCCCTGCTGATCACAATCTGCTTATTCATTGGGTCGAACAACTTGTAACCTCTTGTCCAATGATATCCAACTAGGATCATTTGACTCGACTTGTCATCAAGTTTTCTTCTCAACTGATATGGCACATGTCTATGTGTAATAGATCCAAATACCTTTGGATGACTCAAGCTAGACTTCACACCAGACCAACATTCTTCTAGGGTAATTCCTTCTAACTTCTTTGTCAAACATCTATTCAATATGTATGTTGTAGTCGACACAACTTCACTCCAAAACTCTTTAGGTAAACGCCTGCCTTTCAACATACTTGTCACCATATTCATGATGGTTCGATTCTTCCTTTTTGTAGTCCCATTATATTGTGGAGTGTAGGGTGGCACCACCTCATGCACAATCCCTTCTTTTTCACATTATTTGTCAAAATATTTTGACACATACTCTTCACCACCATCAGTTCTCAAAACTTTGAGCTTTCGACCACTTTGTCTTTCAACCATAGACTTCAACTTGACAAATATCTCGATCACTTCACTTTTCTTCTCGATCAAGTAAGTCCATAGTTTTTGACTGAAATTATCTATGAATGTGACAGAGTATTTATTACTTCAAACGAATCCACCTGGATTGGTCCACATACATCAGAGTATATGACTTCGAGAATAGCATTCGACTTGCTTCCTACATCCTTGCTAAAGTTATTCTTGTGTTGCTTCGCATGTACACATTCCTCACAAACTTCGTTTAGAATGTCGATTTCTGGCAGTCTTGAAACCATGTTTCTTCTTTTCAAATCTCTGATGTCTCTGAAGTTGAGATGGTCTTGTCGATAGTGCCATATCTATTCATCTCTTCTAACTGCAGTTGAAAGGCACTTGTGCTCCATCACATTAAGTTCAACCTTGAAGGTTCTATTTTGAGACATGAGAGCCTTCAAGATTAATCTTCCATTTGAGTCGACGACTCTCATCATCTTATCCCTAACAGGGTTGCTAGAAATCGATATTCCAAACAAGGTATACAAGTGTATGTGGAAGAGAGAGTTTCCACATGAGGTGAATATGTGGTGTGTCTCTCACTTATAAAGTGTTCATTATTCTCTTTTCTAATCAATGTGAGACTTTTTCCTCACACTTGATTCTCAACACTCCCCCTCAAGTGTGAGACCTCCCTCGTGTGGAAGCTCTCTCTTCCACATACACTTGTACCGCCATTGACACTCTTCAACGAAACGCCTTCTACCCACTATCTCCGGAAAGTGTTTTGATACACGTAAGTTGGTCCCTTTATTCGAAACCAGACTCTGATACCACTATTAGAAGCAATTTCGAGAGAGTGTTTTTACTTGAGACACACCTTTTATGAGAGACACACATATCCACCTAAAACTTTAAGGTGATAGGTGTGTGAGTTCTCTCACTTATAAAGTATTCATTCTTCCCTTTTTTAATCAATGTAGGACTTCTTCCTCACATTTGATTTTTAAGAAAAAGAACATCTTATATTTCATCATACAATTATTCCTCTATCTTTCAAGATTTTATTCATTTTTGTCTTCTCCAAAACTCCAACTAATCAAAACTCACAGAGAGTGGTTTTCTAAATTAAATAAAATGGATAAATAATTTGAATTTTCTAAAATAAAACTTCAAATCATGGTAGTTTTTTTACGTAACATAATTGGTAAAAACTAATCTAGAAAGAAACATCAACATATAAATTGAGAATAATTTTTTCCATATACTCTCATCAACTTTATTCACAAAATGCTTAAATGTTGAAATTTATTATGAATTCTTTCAAATCCGGAGAAAAGTGAACCATGGTTGGAATAAAGAAGAAAGAACAATGGTGTGTTATTTGTGATTTAATTGAAGTAACTCTTATCTAAAAATTCTCTATAGTTTTTGTTTTGGACTGGGCCGGGTTGGCCCAAGAGCAAGAATGAAGGCCCAATCCAAACAACTATACAAGGAGCGCGTCGACCAGAAGCTACAGCCGTGTCCGCCGTGCCCATGAACACAACATCTTCGACCACATACAATCCAGCTCGAGCCCAGCTCGAGCACCCTCCTCATAGGGCAGACTACGACCGTTACCCCATCACCTGAACTCCGAAAAGACCGCGTCCTCGTCCGTCCGTACTTCTCGCAGAGCATCATCAGGAAGGATACCACGTGCGGGTCCCCACTACACACGTAGAACCTGGCAGTTCCTCTATTGGGTCGATCCCGGTCGGCCCAATGAAGGGACCTTGGCCCAGCGCTGGGGGCTATAAATACCCTTTGTTCCAAGAAGGCGTAGTGATCGAACACTCATTAACCCTCTCCTTCCCGACGTCGAATAACCAAGCAGAGTACGAGGCTCTGCTCGAAGGACTGAGGCTAGCCGAGGACCTGGGGGCCCGCGAGATACAAATCTTCACAGACTCACAACTCGTTGCCTCCTAAGTCCAAGGGAGTTACCAAGCCAAAAACGACAGCCTCGTCAAATACTTAAGCTTAGTCAAAAAATACATGACAAAGTTTGAGCGAGCAGAAATATCACATGTCCCGCGCGAGCAAAACACAAGGGCAGACATATTGTCCAAACTCGCGAGCACGAGAAAGAAGGGCGGGAACAAATCCGTCATACAAGAATCCCTGTCACGACCGAGCATCGAAAGGTCCTCAACACTAGTCGAGGTTCACGCCATAGGAGATACCTCGTCCTGGATGACCCTGGTGTATAATTTTCTGACGAAAGGCGAACTCCCCGCGAACCAGACATATGCAACCATCACGAAACAACGAGCATGCTCCTACGTGGTGCTCGAGCACAAACTATACCGCAGGGGATTCTCCATCCCCCTCTTGAAATGCATCAATGAATCTGCAGTCCCCGAGGTGTTGCGGGAGATACACGAAGGGATTAACGCCCAACACATGGGCGGTAAGTCTTTGGCAAGGAAAGCCATGCAAGCGGGGTACTACTGGCCGACAATGCAACAGGACGCCAAGGAACACGTTAAGAAGTGTGACAAGTGCCAGAGACACGGCGACATGCACCTCGCTCCCCCTCACGAGCTGAGCATACTATCGTCCCCGTGGCCCTTTGCATGGTGGGGGATGGATATCCTCGGACCTTTCGTGCAAGGAACTTACCAAAACAAATTCCTCATTGTGGCCGTGGACTACTTCACGAAATGGATAGAGGCCGAGGCTCTCGCGAAGATCACCTCGCACAACATCCTCTGTTTCTACAAAAGAAACATCCTCGCTAGATTCGGGATCCCGAGAGCACTGGTGACCGACAACGGCACCCAATTCACCGACCACGGATTCCAAGACTTCATCACCAAGCTGGGAACAAAACAACACTTTACCTCAGTCGAGCACCCTCAAACCAACGGGCAGGCCGAAGCTGCAAACAGAGTCATCCTCCAGGGACTCAAACGCAGGCTCGGTGAAGCAAAAAGAGGTTGGGTCGAGGAGTTGCACAGTGTCTTGTGGGCATACCGCATCACGCCCCATTCAACGACGGGCGAGACCCCCTTTCGACTAACGTACGACACTGAGGCCGTCATCCTAGTAGAAATCCGGGAACCCTCCAGGCGAACAAAAAACCCCCTCGACAAAGAAATGAATGACGAGACCCTCAGGGACGAACTCGACTTAGTCGAGGAAATCCGATCGGGGGCGGCCCTACGCGAGGCCACCCTAAAACAACGAGTGGCCCTGCGTCACAACGACAAGGTCATTAAACGCGAGTTCGAAATCGGCAGCCTGGTGTTACGAAGAAACCAGAAAGACTCCCGCAAAGGGAAATTGGCCGCGAACTGGGAAGGGCCTTATCGCGTCCACGACACCATAGGTACCGGGGCATATTACCTCGAGCAACTAGACGGAGAACCATTACCACGGCCCTGGAACGCTGCTAAACTAAAGCAGTACTATATTTAAAAACCCTTAACACCAAGAACTCTCGCCGTCGACGTCCACGTCCGGTCAACGGGGAGAAACGTCTCGACCACGTAGAAAGGCCAAGGTACAGGCCCAATCTACGCCCAAACGACATAACGTCGTTCAGCCAAACGAGCATGAACGACAATGCCCGATGTGGACAGCTCAATCGAGCTCCACCGTCGAAGTACCTGTAGGGCAGAACACCCAGCTTGCAATGGGCAGTTCACGCCACGGGCAAGCGACCCCGATCCGGGTCATACGCCCGAGTAAGCAGCTTCACTCTGCATGCCCGACGAATCTCGAAGTACGTCGGACCATCCAAAGGGTCGAAAAAGAATCTCTCCTCGAGGTTGTAACTTAGGCGAAATTCACCACAAAATAGAAAGCCGAGCACAAGCATGTCCCGAGGAAAAGACTTAGGCAAATTTGCCAACAAAGTGACAGCCAAGCACGGGCGAGACTCGGGGGCATAACTTAGGCAAATTCTATCACAAAATATGAAAACATAGACACAAGCAAATAATCAAGGTCGAAACAAACATTTAGTCAAAAGCTCATAAATAACAGATAGAAATAAACCGACCAAGAAGGCCGGCGATGTTCAGGAATTACAAGAACGGGCACGCAGGCCCAAAAAGTAAATATGCACGGGCACGCAGGCCCCAAAAACAACCATCAATAAAAAGGCGCGCTGGCCCAATAAAAAGGCGCGCTGGCCCGACTATAATTTCGCGGCTAGACTTCCCCGGGGCTACCAGTGTCGATGACAGGAGACTCAGGCGGAGGCACAATCTGGCCGTCAATGATCTGGGACATGAAGCCCACCCCTTCGGTATTCAGGTCGGGATTCAACAAAGTAAGCTGGCTAACCGCGACTTCAAAACCATCCGCCAAGGCGCCAACACAGTCCGTCTCAAGGAGTTGAATGCGAGCAACCAGTTCCGAGCGACCCCGCAAGGGAGCTGTCTCCTCTGACTCATCTTCGGCGGGGAGTATGGCGGCCTTCAGTTCCTCGACCTCTTTGGCAAGACGCCAGTTATCGATCTCCAAACGTTCCCGGTCCAGACGAAAGTAGTCCCTCTCCTCGGCAACCTTCCCCGAGCTCTCTTTTTTCGCAGCCAGCAGCTCGGCTTGCTCGCGGAACATCTCCTCAGAGCGCTCCAGGGCAGCCTTCAACTTTTGTGAGCTTGCAGTAAGGGCAGCTTTCTCCTGTTCCAGCTCTTTGACGCGATCAGAGTCTACCCCCTCCTCGGCCAGGACGACGACCATCTTGACCATCCCGACCATGTTGGCGGCCAGATGCTTTCTCCGACTCTCCTTACTTAACCGCCTAATAGTATCAGCTTCATCGGCACTTACAGTCAGAGGAAACCCCTCAAAGAAGCCCTCCTCTTTAAAGCAGGGAGGCAAGCCAAAGGACCTCACCGCGCCAGACTCATCGCCGACTTCCGGCTGGCTCTCTACCCGGTTCCTCTTCCTCGGTATCAGGTCAATATGAGGCTCGACATCCTGAGCGTTTGGGGACCCTCCAGAAGCATCACCCAAGCTAGTTGGAGGGCCCATCCTCGTCGCCTGAAGAGCTCGCACCACTCTTTTGTTGACTTTCTTATCTTGTGTCAACTTTAGAAGCCTCTCCTTTCGTCCAGCCATGTGACCTGCAAAAAAGAAACCCAGGTTAGTTACGAGCAAGTAACAAACGAAGAAATTCGAACAAGACTATAAGACAAAAAATAACCTAGCAGGTTCGCGGCCTGCCCGTAGGACTGACACTCCACAAGCGCCTTTGTATCTATAGGTCGGGCCTCAAAGGTCGGGTAACCATCTTCGTCGAGAATGTTCTTTCCCTCCCTCGTGGCCCACCGGGCAGGGAAGAAACTGTCGACATATCTGCAGAGAGTACCATAGGCCTCCTCATCTTCGGTGCTCATCCCGCCCGCGGGCGTATGGTAATGCCCGGTGCCATGCTCGTAGTGGCGCGAGCTCCAATGCAAGGGAAACTTAGCTACACGCCCCAACACCGGGCGACCCTCGTCGTCCAGAAGAGCCTCCCTGTGATCGTCGGTCACCACAGTTTCTTCCTCGTATACAGACTCTAGAGCAGTTTTGGTGACCGGCCGCATGATGTACCGTTTGTCCTTGAACCCCCGGACAGAATCCATATACATCCTGAACAACCTCTTCGACTGTTTCAGGGAAACTCAACTGTGCCTACCTCCCCGAGACTGGCGCTGTAAATGGAAGACTCTGAAGAAAAGAGGTATGGTCGCCCCAATCCTTAAAAAGCGACACGTCAGTTTGAATGTCTGAAGAAAAGCAATCGAGTTGGGGTGAAGCTGCGAGGGGGGCAGCTCCAAATGACTGAAGACCCCGACCTGAAAATCACTAAAGGGGAGCTTTAGGCCAAGGTCCTTAAACGCGATCTCATACATAGGAAACTCGTACTCGGAGAACTCCGAGCAGATCCGCACGTTAAGAGACGGTCTGGTGACGACAAAATTTTTCTAGAAGCCCGACTGACTACCGCCCTGCTCGATGATAGTATACGCGCTTCGACTGCGCCGACTATAAGCAGAAGCAATCCCTCTGGGCTCGGCGCCCATCCACTCTGGCAAAGGATCGTCAATGGTATCGATCAGATTCACATTTTCCTTGGCGCTTTGGTCTTCCACCTCGTTGCGCCCCGAGGAACACGGTTCATCGGCCATTGTTACCTGCAAAGCACAGGAAACCGGTCAATTGGGGAGCAAATCCATACGCTCGCCATAACTGACGGGAAGAAGGGCACGAAAAGCCGAGTCATACTCCACACACGATTAAAACATTGAGGATTCGAACAAAAGTCTGGTATCACCTCCCCGACGCCAAGATGCCACGACAAGTCGTCCTACATACTGCCTAAATGGGCCAACATCCCGGCCAGTCACGAGTACGTCGACCTAAGCTATGGATATGACGAGCAATATCATGAATCCTAAACCTAGAACTATGAGTTTACCGGGCACTATCACGAGTTAGGCGCCCTAAATCATGAAGATCCTGGGCAGCATTGCGAGTCACATGCCTAAACTATACGTTTATCGGGCACAAACATGCATTTACCGGGCATAAACATGGATATGCCGGGCAAAAATACGAATGTACCGGGGCTAATCCCAGACGCAGATTTTCTAACATACAAATAATGGAAAAAATCATCTACCACAGAGAAAAACATGAGGGATGAGACGCTTACTTGAAATCAGGAAAGAGGTACGGCGGCGGAGAAGAAAATCGACGGAGGAAAGCACGGCGGTCCTATGAAAATATGGAAAAACAGCAGCAGTAAAGGCAGAGGAAGGAGGAGAAGCGCGAAGAGGAAAAACATATTATGGGACCCAAGGATCCTATTTATAGTGATGACGTGGAATACGAAACGTCACCCCGGGGAACCACAAACTTCCCCTCCTCGACGCATAGCTTCCCTAGGCAATGATGGCTCTATCTTCAATAGGGTGGCGTTACGGTTCCCAAGGGTTGCCTCGTGTACTCAGCGAACACAGCCCGTCGAGAGTCCCCCGAGCGCTCCTCGAAAGAAATTATCTCACGAACGCGACACCGGGGAAGCTCCTCAAGCAACCATGGGGAACCAAATCTCCTAGCCGAGCATGAGGCTCCGTGACAAAGGCGAGCTGAGATCAAGTCATAACTCCTGCTCCAGGAGCCACGACTTGGGGGGCTCCTATTCTGGATTGGGCCCGGGTTGGCCTAAGAGCAAGAATGAAGGCCCGATCCAAACAACTCTACAAGGAGCACGTCGACCAGAAGCTACAGCCGTGCCCGCAAACACAACGTCTTCGACCACATACAATTCAGCTCGAGCACCCTCCTCGTAGGGCAGACTACGACCGTTACACCATCACCTGAACTCCGAAAAGACCGCGTCCTCGTCCGTCCGTACTTCTCGCAAAGCATCACCAGGAAGGAGACCACGTGCGGGTCCCCACTACACACGTAGAACCTGGTAGTTCCTCTATTGGGCCGATCCTGGTCGGCCCAATGAAGGGACCTTGGCCCAGCGTTGGGGGCTATAAATACCCTCTGTTCCAAGAGAGCCAGGTATTCATTCTCTTACCCATATACACACTTTTTGCCTGCTCGTACTACCACTCACTTTAGCATCAGAGTGCCTTGCAGGTACCCCCATCTCGTTCAACTTCAGCTCGGAGCCAGTCGTGACGGTCCAAGTCTGATCAGGTAAGATCAGTTTTGGAGCAATAAAAATTTCATCTTTAAAAGATAAAAAAACTCATTTCTCATTATTGTTTTTATTGATCAGGAATGAATAAACATTGTTCCAATATGGTTTATTAAATATAAGTTTAAAATCAAATAAATATACAAATAACATTGTTAGTTATCTTTTGCAGCAAAAACATAGAGGTGTTTTCCATTTTGCAAAATAAAAAAATCAATTCGATCCCATTTTAAATAAATACATCAATTTTTTAATTTAGAATAAGTATGATATAGAGGTATTAAATCTCAAAATTCATATAAAATATCTAAAACACCATCTACATTTTAAAGACGTTTTATATAAAGATCGTTGAAGAGAGAGAAAAGAAATAGAAAAATGCAATTAATAGAAAAATGTAATTAACGGAGAGAGAGAGATTGGTTGAGGAAGTTAATAAGAAATAAAATCTAATGTGATATACTCCCTCCGGTCTCATTTATAAGAAAAAGTTAACTTTTTTAGATACATTAAATAAGTAATGTATTTGGACAATATATTGTCCAAATACATTACTTATTCAATGTATATAAAAAGTTAATTTTTTCTTATAAATGAGACCGGAGGGAGTAGATTATAGATGGTATAGACTTATTTAATTTGATGGTTAAATTTAATTATACATAAATGAGAGATTTAGTTGATTCCTCATTCTAGATGGCAAAGAAAAGAATTTTTTTTATATATAAATTTGATTTTTTTTAATATAATATAATATAATAAAAAGATCATTAATTTATTTATTTGATGTATAAAAAGAAGAAAATAAAATGGATTCTATTTACGAGATTAATATTTATGCACTATTAGTATCAATTATAGTAATAAAAAAATTACAGTGTTAATCAGTTATAACAATCAAACATTAAAAATTAATTTAATGATTACTATGAAAAAAATTTAATTTGTTGATATTATAAAACTTTTACAGATCTACAATTGAAATAAAAATATTTTCAAATTAAAAAGAAGTGTAGCTCATTGCTTAAATGTTCGTATAAATTTTAAAGTTGATATAAAAAAAAGTCATTCAGAAGCATGAAGTACAAATAGTACATGCGTTTTATTTATATAAATAAACTATATTAAATCAATAAGAACGAACATATAAACATCTGCGTCGCTTTGGCCGAGTGGTTAAGGCGTGTGCCTGCTAAGTACATGGGGTTTCCCCGCGAGAGTTCGAATCTCTCAGGCGACGACATATTTGTTTTTTTCCTTATTGAAAGGAAATGACTATTGCTCACGCGCACCTGTCCACGTCTGGTGAATAAAAACATTACACTATGTTTAAACATCATATTTTAGTATCGTGGTAGGTTTGCTAAAATTACAATGAATCAGTGTTACTTTTTGAAAAACTCTCTTTGGATTTTTAAAGTTGAGTGCACACATTAAGAAATTTCACTTGTTATGATATTTGACGAAAATATATTCATCCTAAATTATATGTTTTTTATAATAATGATAATAGATTACTGATTTTTCCTTCTATTTTATTATTTTAATTTTAGAGTCTATTTTTTCTCTTTAATTTTTTTTAAAAATCGATTGGATTTTTTATGTTTTTAAACAGTGTCACTTTTCGTTAGTGTTGTTAGTCAAAGTCAAAATAAAGGGTCATTTGACATATACCTGACACTAATGTCGCGATGTATTAATCCAAAACGCAAATTTCTTGCAAACATTCATATCGTTATGAGAAATTCATCTCATTCTTGCAACATTCATATCATTTTTCATAAATTCATCACATTTTTAGAACCCATTTTTTCAACTTAACCATCAGCATCAACAAACGCATATAATTCATAATCAAGCATTTTCCACCTTCATCAAACTCATTTGATGGATCTGCAATTGGCAAATGAAAAGCTTCACTTACCTCAAATTAATTAAAATTAAAGTAATTAAAGAAAAACTATGAATATACAGATAAATCAAGAACCAACTGAACCTTGTTGGGATTGTTGTATTCATTTCTATGTGATTATGTGGATGACTATTAGCTGGATTTTCGACGCATATTAAGTCTCAACATATCAAGGAAAGATTGAAGAAATACTTAGGGAAATTTGAATGAGTTTTTGGTATCTTCGACGAGAAGGATGGGAAAGAGTTTTCGACATATCTATTCAAAAAGTATGCCCAAGTTCCTAGGCGCACGATAGTATTTGGGACTTAGTATTTTTTGGAGTAATTTGAATATCATTTCAACTAGAGAAGTTAGGATGTGAAACGAGACTAGATAACTGCTTTTTGTCCTTATCCATTTCTGAAGGACGCGTGGTAGCAAGTTGAAGGCGAAATACATGCAAGCGAAAACGTGTCATTTTCTGAAAAAATGATCGTTATAGATATTTAGTTTTAGTATAAATAGGAGATTTTATTATTAGATTTCGTGAGTTGACATTACTACAGAAAACTCAATATACTCAAAGTATCTAAGTGAAGTGAGAAAAGAGTAACAGAGTGCAATGTATGTATTCAAACACCATCTTTTATCAATTCAAAGTCTTTTACATTAAATTACTTTTCAGCATTTTACTTCTTGTCGAAAACCTTTACATTTCCTGCACTTGCATTTAATCTTTCATTTTACTTTAAAGATTTCGATTAAGTCAAAGTTTTCATCTTTTACACAATGGTGAACCTCAAGAATAATAATAATGGAGAACAACCTTTAAATACTATGGGAGAAGGCATAATTGTTGCGAGTTCAACTAAGGCGATCCTCTCTACAGCCAGTATTATGGCCATTTCATCGACTACACAGAGTAGGCCAATACTTACCCTATCAGTAACACAAAGTCACCTTGTGACTCCTAGGCCAACTATGGCCAGTTACTTCCGACCATACATGCCTAGTTTCACAATGTCCATGAATGGTCGGTAACAACCCTGTGGCATGCCAACTTCGATGATGGCAAGTTTCCATGTGAATGCTTTGATATTTGATGATATGACGAATACGTACTCACCATTACAGGGATCAAGATTAGTCATAAATAATTTGGGTCGAACCACCCAACCTATAAGAGTGAGGTTTTCTTCTCAAGCAATGCTTATTTTCACCACAAGTTCTATGAACGTGTTGAGGTAGCAAATGGACAAAAGTAACCATTAAATGGTTAATTTGCTTACCCAATAAATGGGTATTATATTTAACCTTTTAATTCAGAGTACGACTCAAAGTAATCAATAATTAGCGGCTCAGGTGATGCAAATTGCTGTTTTTTTTGGCTCCCCTCAAGGAATTCAAGGATTGTTTCGTCTGGGACTACAACAAGATGCATGGGTTGAGTCGAGATATGGTGGAGATGAAATTTCCGATTCGACCGAGGAAAAAGTCGATGAAACAACTTCCAAGGAGATTCATGCCATAGATTTTATCGAAGATAAAAGAGGAGATTGAACAGTTGCTTAGGAGCAAATTCATTAGGACCGCAAGAAGATTTTCTAGGTTTTGTGGTGCACGAAGGGAATAATAAAAAATTACAAAATGCTGATTGTCTGGAAAACAAACATTAAAGACAACAAAGCGAAAGCTAAAAAGGCAAAGACGCTTTCATCTTCTCATACTACTCTTTCATAGTGACAAGTTGACGATTGACCAAAGAGATAATTGAGTTGAAATCTGACTGTTCCACATCCAAGTCTCTGACCCAATCGAAGTGTTGGACCCCTATTAAGGCTTCAACGTCCAAAGCTTGTTGAATGAGGTTGGACGCATTGGCTTGAATAGCCTCAACTTCTTTCACCTTCGCTTGTAGCTCTTTAATTTATTGTTTCTATTTTAAAATATCTACAACGTGAGATGCAGTATGTATCTTTTCTTGCTCAAGAGTTTTTTTCCAACTTCTCGACCTTGGCCAAAGATGTGTTAACCAGCTCTCACTCTCATAATCAAATTTTTTGTTTTGGTTGCATTTTCGCTCGTGCATTATCTTTTTGGAGATATTAGCAAGAATCTGCTCAAAGAAAGGAGTGAACTCCACTACGAAGCTAACTATGGCTGAAGGAATGATTAGAAGATAAACCTCCTTCAACAGATCCTTAATATTGTAGCAAGCCATGAGGTTCACTTCCAACATCCCGAAGAGATCCCCATTGAACATTTTAACCTTAAGTTGGCGAAGCACTTCCTCTTGAGTGTCGACTGAGGAGGCTCCACTAAAAACTGTTGAGGAGATTGAACATTTGTCAGTCAAATTTCCCCTGGTGCTCATCATAATCTTCAATTACTCAAAAGGCTTTGATTGTTTGAGCATAACCAGTTCATCTTGGGATAGGGTAGTTTCATCAGTTAAGGGAGTCTTAGCAGTTGAAGTAGTATCAAAAGGAATGTAACCCTCTCGCTTGTCTTGTAAAATGTCAGTACAGTTCCACATAGCATCTTGGTCGACATGGTCTTCGCTAGCTTTGTCACCACCATTACCATCAACAGCCTTTTCCTTGACAATTTTATCTTCAGTGGAAGCCATGTCACCGTGAGCTTCAACAACATCATATTGGGGATGGCCATCGGGAGGTACAATGTGATTGTATGCGTCATTATTAATATTTTTCTCTTTGGAGAAGTCTGATTCTCTGCTCTCAGTAGCAGAAGAAGAAGAAGCTTTCGACCTCAGAGATTGAAGGTCACTCTGAACTTCCGAGGGTTGGTTTTCGTCATCAACATATAGGGTGACAAACTGAGGATAACTGGTGGTTGTAGGTGTGGATATATTTGTGGTTGACCAAGCATTCTCAACAAGATTTTTCTGTAAAAAGAAGAAAGAGTGTTAGTAGTAATTCTCATCTTAAAAGAGAAATTTGTTGAATCTGGGAATACCTGGAGGCCACCATTTGGGATGGAATTTGTACTCTCTGGTTTATTCAGAGCAACCGCTGGTTTGGGAAATGTGATTTTGGTCTTTAAAATGATATGCTTTATAGTTTTTGACAATTTCACTTTGGCAGTAGGAGCGACCTTTGAAGAAGCGGCGACTTGCGACTGGAGCAACCCAATCATCTTTAGACTTCTTTGGCTTCTTAGGAGTATCAGGGAAGAATGTTAAGTGTGGGAATCGACATCGATCTCGTCGATCCTTATACCTTTTTGTAGTTTCCTAAGAACTTCCTGAGTTTCGTCCTCCACCTGTACTTGAGAAAATAAGTGCAAGAGAAAGTGTAAGTTACATAAGAAATAAATATTTGAAATAAGTCTAAGAGTAAAGAATAACCCAAGTGAGATGAGTCGAGGCCTCTTCAGTAGCCTTCTTACAGGAAGTTATGGCACCGCTGGCCGCCTCCTTGGTACACTTCTTATGTTTGACGGCTGGAGGACAGGATAATGAAGTAAGCATAAAATTCAAAAGGGAAAAGGGGCGTGAATGCCCTCTAAAGTTGTATGAGTCGTGCTTAGCTGGGACTAGTTGACATGCCGATTTTAAATGTTCGTTATCAAGTACCTTCAAAAAGGACCCATAGGTAAAACACCATGGAAATGGAGGGTGAAATGCCAATGCCAGTTCAGAACATGGTAAGGCGGGAATTTCAGTTGGTACAGTTTGAAGGCAAACTCATACATGTCTCTATCTGTGATATAAGACAAAAGCTTCAGGTTAGGGAGTTTCTTCAAAAAAAATTCTTTTAAAGTGACAGAGGTGTCACAAAATGTTCTGAATAAGGCACTCTGGATTATATACAACTTTAAAGTATTTTTGGAAGGCTTGGATTTCTATGATGTGTTAGTCTTTACCTTTCTTGAACTTTTGCTGCATAATAAGGAATGCATCTGTTAGTCTTTGAGTTAATGTTGCGACTAAGTCGAATTCTTCACCGTGATATTCATTCCACCAAGTGTGAAATTCTTGAGTACAAAAGAAAGATGGTTGGAAAGAAAAAGGAGTAAGAATGGGTTGGTTAGTGACATGGTGCTCAAGGAGATCAATATATTCACTTTTGTTGAACATAATTGACTAGAGACAGAGGTTGATTTTTCGACTATAAAAGAATCGAGGGAAGATTTGACAAAAGCCAAATTGGTGTGACACCAGATTGGGTTGATAACATAGGATCTTCACGCCTTCTTCCGGGCCAAGTCTGGTGGTGATGAGTTTGGGAGTAAGAAACGCTTCCCAAATTCCTCAAGATTTGGCCAGCTGGTCAGGGTCAGATGGAGGGAATTTCCTAGTAAACCATTCAGGGCCATATCTTCGATTGGCGAAAGGAGCCATAACAGATGAGAACTTATAACGTTTTGAGAAAATCAATAAATACTTCTTCATAGAATCTTGCATGTAGAGATCTATGTTGTTGGGAGTCATCAGGGCCAGGCGAATATCTTCAATAGTTCTATTTTGTAAAGTGTCATCATGGTCGTCAGGATTGTCACTCCTAAAACATGCTCGAAGGTGGCATTTAGCCAGCGTTGGAGTAGTCTGAATGGTCCAACAAGTAAACAATTGACGCTAGGTTTTAAGGTCTCCGTAATCAAAACCCCCTCACCTATAGATTCGTAGAGTGAACCCAAGATCAGTTCACTCAGACAAATGCCACGACCTTTATACAATTGGTTAGCTAGGGTGATGGACCTTTTAGACACCATTAAGGATCTGCAATAGAAAACACACCTTGACAACCATAACACTAAAAAGGCGATGTGCTCCATATCAGACAATGTGGCAACTGTTTTGTCATTATAACGCTCCATGTATTTGGTGAAGCCATAGAACTCCTTGTTGAAGTCAATAGTGTCCTCATCATTTTTTGTCGGGTCGAAAACCTTGCATGTGGGATGAAGTTCAGTAATGACCGTTATATCGAAAATGGTGGGGGTAAACATTCCACAAGGGAATTGGAAGGTGTTAGTCAAACCCTCCCAAAAATAGAGAGAAGCGGCCAAAAAGTTCGAGCAGTAAAGAGGACCAACTCTCGATAATTGGATTAAGTCGAAAAACTCTTTGTCCTTCCAGAACTAACCTTTGACTTTTTCAACTTTACCTAACCAAGAAAGGTAATAAGTGTTGACTAAAGGGACAGAGCAAAAATACCTAGAGGTACGAAACAAGTAATCAAAATCTAGGGGATTTTCTCACTAACTTTGGGTTTAGTGCAATGCTATGCAAGGAAAAACTCCTTAATCCTCTTAGCATCTCTATAAGGGCCTGGGATTGGACCCATTAGAGTATGAGTAGTGTCATCAATAGAAAATGGAAGAAGTACATGAGATTTAAAAGTACAAAGCTTTTCTTCTTGTAGTAGTGGTTCAAGAACAAACTGTTGGTTTCCAACCATTACTGATGTGCTGAGCTTGATGAACAAAGGGAGACAATCCTTATTCTTCTTCTGGTTCTTAGATTTAGTGGAAGAAGCCATTGTTGAAGTACGAAGAACTTGATAAGTTGAATAGCTAAGGAAGGGAAATAGGAGTTGATTTAGTATGAAAGCGGAGAAAAGGACAAAAATGGAGTGAAATAGTTATTTACACCTCAACCAAAGGACGTTTGGGTGTTAGAAAACAAATAATTGGCACTCAAGTAAAAGACACATGTAGAATTACCATTGAGCAAGGCGAAGTGGTTCGATTTGGTGGGCCACGATTGTCCTAGGAAATTAGAGCTAGGAAGAAGGGTAGTGGCTGCATTTTTTTTGGCTGAAATGGCGTTTGAGAAGAATGACATGATGAGGCTGACGTCATCCTACTACATCAAATAATAGAATTCGAAAATATTTGCATCTCCTTCGAGTCGAAAGAGATATTTTGAGAGACAATTTGTTAGCTGAGATTTTCCACAAGGTCTTAAAATTCATCCAAAGCAAGTGGAGGAAGACAACTTTTAGATAAGGAAGTCGTTTCAAGGCGAAAGGTGTGGTCAATATATGTATAAGGGTGAATGGTCCACATGAAATGGGTGAAGTAGGGGCCGAAATCCCATCTGAAGGAATTTGCGGGCTTAAGATATTTTTCTATAGAAGGATAAATGGTTCAACTAGGGCAGTCATTCGAACCAAGGCGGTTATCACAAACAAACGTGGTTTCGTAACCGTTTGTTACCTCGTTCCCAACATGAAAACATGCAAAAGCGGTTAATGAAGATAAGAGGATACATGGCGCATCCTAAAGAGAAGTCTGCCATAAAATAGTTACTTATTTGTATTATAAATAAAGGTTTCATCAGTAGATTTATGGGTGTTCAAACTTACTACTAAACTCACATACAATTCAAAGTACCCAATGAAGTGTGAAATGAGTCCTACAAATGCAATGTATGTTTGATATATGAATTTCAATTAATGCAAAGCTTTTCATTCGGTCACACTTTACTTTCTTTTACATTTTCAGTTAGATTTTTACCTTTACTTATTCCGAAACTCATAAAGTGATTTCGACCACTGTCGAAATCGTCCAACGCTCACCATTCTTACTGCATTAGAAAAATCCAAGCATAGTATTTTGAAATTCACTAGTCGATTTTGCAAAACAACATTTAATAAGAGACTAGCGGTGTTTATCATTTTCCAGAGTAAACACCTTTTCGATCGTAGTTGTGCGAATCAAATCATGACCCCCTTACCAAGTCAGGGCCTCCATTAAAGATTTTAACTTAACACTCCCACTTGAACTTGGCACCCCCCAAAGCGGATGAAAAGACCAAAATAGTCCAACCAAGAATTTTCACACATTTTTTAAATTTATGGTAACACATCAAAAATTTCAAATTTACAAGGCAATACTAGAGATTTCGTGGGCATACAGTAAATTTCGTGAAAGAGTAAGAATTTATGATATTTTATGCCAAATTTCCGGTATTTTGTCATGGAAATTTAGAAATTTCTGGTATTTCGTGCCGAAAATTTGTAAATTTCCGGTGATTTTGTTACGTTATATATACCAGAAATTTTGAAAATTTCCAGGTGTTCACTTTGTGTACCGAAAATTTGTAAATTTTTTATAGTTCATTTTTTTTGAAAAATACCGTAAATTTAGAAAATTTTGGTAGTTCAATCTTTTTTAAAATTGTTTTCTTTATTTGTTTCATTGAAGACCAGGGAAAAAGACGGTACCATTGCAGGGGATGTGATGCCATCTGGAACCTTGAATTGAACATGGGGATTGTTTCCGTTGAAATACACTCCTGACTTAATCAGAAATTGTGGAAGAAACATTTTTTTTTTAGATATCTTTGTCTCTAACATATGTCCATATTTATACAAATGACAATGCATTCTAGACCACACAAATCTGTCAGTGTAATCAGAACTCTCTAAAATTATCGACAAAATTTTGATCGTTAAAAAAACTTGAATTATTAAACTATCGAAAATTTTATTATATTTGAAATTTCCGATACTATCTCGTAAATTTGAAAATTTTGATCTACCAAAAATTTCATATAAACTATCGAAAATTATTAAATACCAGAATTTTAATACTGACCTACTAAAAATTTGCGCTACTAAAAATTTTGTCCAAAAATTCTTCTCAAATCAACAATGATATTTCAAAAATAATGAAAATGGGGGAAGATGTCGGATTCAAATGAGGTGTTAAGTTAAAATCTCTGACCATTAGAATAGGTAACGATGGGTAAAAAATGAATTTTTTAATTGAATTAAAATTTATACTTTATTTTGTAAGATTCATTCAATTTTTTGACAACAATTTATAAGATCCATCTATTATCTATCTATAAAAATCTATGTCCCTGGAAATTACCACAACACCAAAGCTGATAAAATGCTTTCTTGGTCTATTGTATTGGGGTAAAATAGGAAACTCAAAAATATCTTGCACCACATTCATTTGAATCTGATGTGGCACTCCCACAATTTTTCACCACATTTTCAATTTTTGTTTTTCAAATAAATCCATGCCAAACCATTATGCCTCTCTTCCTCTTCCCCATGCCAAACCATTATTCCTTGCCATTCAATATGTCTCTCTTCCTCTTCCCCATGCCAAACCATTATGCCTCTCTTAATCAGATTTCAAATTCAAATGGAACCTCAAAAGTTTTTCACTCTTTCTTCATTGCTACAGACGTTCCAGTCATTTTCCATTGCTTAACACCTTGCTGTCTCTGCGCTGTTACGAATTGCTGCGTGAGGATGGCGCGCCCAATCGAGTATATCAGTAGCATTGACGATTCGAAGTATTTGTGGAAGGTTGCTGTTAGATGTAAGCATCTGTGGTCTGTTACCAGTTCTCAGAATAGAGAGCACTTAGAGCTTATTATGTTTGATTCAAAGGTATAATACAATCTAAACGTTTCTGCTTTGGCATTCTGATTTTGTTGTAACAGTACTGGTATATGATACTGATTTCAAGATGTTTGTATTTTCACAGTTGGATTTGATTCAAGCCATTGTGCCATCTTATTTGGTATCAAAATTCAAAACACAGGTTGAAGTTGGTTGTTCCTACATAATGCAGGTTTGTATTTTCACAGTTGGATTTGATTCAAGCCATTGTGCCATCTTATTTGGTATCAAAATTCAAAACACAGCTTGAAGTTGGTTGTTCCTACATAATGCAGAATTTCAAAGTTTCCAGCAATGATTTCTCCTTCAAATCCACTGATCATAAGTTCAAATTGATTTTCTGTGGTTCAACTTCCGTCAAAAAGGTCCAACTTTCTGAGATACCTCTGAACCACCTCAAGTTAATTGGAATAAATGCTATTATTGAGGGTAAATACATAACGAATTTGTTATATGGTGAGTTACCTTTTTACTGTTATAATAGAACGCATTGTATTGTTACTTTTCTGTTATCCATAACTGTCTGTGGTGAACTTTTGTGCAGATATAATTGGTGGGGTTACTGAAATATCCCAAGCCCAGATAATTCCTGATAACAACAAAAGCAAGATTGTGTTTTCATTAACTGATCTGAGGTAGGTGTTTCATTTTGTTTGTTAACATTGATGCTGACAAATATAAAAGTCTAACATGTTCATGTTGTTTGTTTTGAAATTCCTGTCAATCAGCAAACATCATGTGCAATGTACTCTTTGGGGTAAATTAGCTGTGCAACTGAATGAGTATTATACGACTCATAAGGCTGATGGTAGTATTGTTCTCCTACTTATGAATGCAAGGATCAAGGAACCTCAAGGTTTGCTATGTGACTATTTCTTATTATATCCAATTATTATATCCAACTTTAAGTGTTGTCATTTATAAATATCTCAATTTTCAGGAAATTATCCTTTAAATGTATCAAATGCTTGGAACGGCACAAAACTGCTCATCAATGATTTGTCTATTGAGGAGGTTAAAAACCTTAAAGAGAAGTAAGTGATTTTATTATGAAGTTATGAATTAGCAACCTATGATTTCTAACAGCCTGTTTTCATTCTGATCTATGATCATCAGACTTAAAGATGATCTGCCGACGCTCTCATCCTCGAGCATGAAAATGGAAACCACAAATACCTCTGTTTTTTCTGATTTGGACAAATTTGTATGGAAATCTGAAGTGTTGAGTCTGTCTGATATTGCATATCTGCAGACAGTAAGTTGCTCTTTAATACATGACTGTCTTAGATTGAGGAATTACACAGACTGGGTTCTAATCCATTTTTTGAGACATCATCCCATCTTTCTGTTTCAGGAAACTACATGTGTGACTGTTGCAACTCTGGAGAAGTTTGAATGTGGGCAGTCAGGATGGTATTATGATGGATGTAGTGAATGTACCAAAAGTGTTACTTTGAAGGATGGAAAATTCATGTGTTATTCCAAACACATCAGTTCTGAGCCAGTCCCAAGGTAACTTCTAAGTATTGCATATCAATGATTATCATCATATAACCAAACGCTTCATTACTGACAATTTCTTATTTTGATCACGCATGGTACAGGTTTAAGCTTGAAGTGCTTGCCTCCGATGGAAAGTTAAAATACAAGTTCGTATTTTGGGATGTAGATTGTGTAAAGTTGATTGGGAAGTCCGCCCTTCAGATGAAGTTGGATTTGATGGAGGTATTTTCCATTTGGCTAATATGTAAGTTAGATAATTACCACGTAAATAACATATATTGTTTTAATCATTTAGACTGGAGATTTTGATCCCCTTGAATTCCCTTATGAACTTGATGTGATGCTGAAGAAGGAGTTGGCTATAAGAGCAGTGTTTCAACCAAACAAGGCCAGTCTTTCTGTAATCGGATTTAAGGCAGATGAAGTGCTACGTACCAAAATAAAGGAGAGGTTTAAATGTGAAGAGGTACTGTTGTACTCATGTTTTACTGTTGTTAAAATCAGTATCATGTGCATTGGATTTTTTTAACAATTGTTTAAAACTTGCAACACACTTCTAAGATTGTCGTCTCAACAGATGACACTCGGGATGATATGCATACAGCATCGGTATGTTTTAAATAAGAATGACCTATTACTCTTGCCATCACATTTTGAACAATTGTCTAACGTTTATTTCTTGCGTTTTTTAACTTGCAGTGTACTCCGACCATCAGCACCTCGGAAAAACAGTCTCATGCTGATCCACAAACAGTTTCAGTGCGTCTTTTTTTAGCTTTCAACATTAACAAATTAGCCTATTAAACAATGTCTTACTTCCTTTTTTATGCTACTGATTTTGTAATGACTCTTTAATGGCAGGATCATATATCAATCACTGCAGATTATGACCCTTCAGTTGCCAACTCTGCACTTACACCGTCAAAAAGATCTATTCCTGAGACAGTTGAAGAACTCGACAGTGCCCAACTATCGTCCACCAAGATAATAAGGGACATCAAGCTGGAGAAATGATGTAGTCAATTATCGTCGACGATTTATTTTTACTTTATGCTGTTTTGGACAACATTGCACACGTAATTTTGATTGATGTAATGAAATATTTCTGGTTTACATTTTGTTTATTCTGGTTTATGAGGATTTGATTTGTCATTCTTGCTTTTTGTTTGATCCTTTTGACATTGTATATGAAAGAATGATATGATTTTAGTCATTTAAGCTGCAAAAAACTATGCATAATTTACACTACAAAAAGCAATATGATGTTGGTAATTCCTTATTTTGTTTAATATAATAAACTTATTATGGACAAAGAATGAATATGTTCCAAGAATGAATATGTCCCCTTCCCAATCTCCTTGGCCTTTCAAGTTAAGTCGGAGATAGTTCCCAGTAATTGTGTCATACACAATAATGATTAACAAGTCCCAATGTCAGTTCTTAGATTGGGTTGGTATTTACATTCCTTGCAACATTTTTACTCATGGACAAATCTATGTGGCACTATCAAAATATTTGACTGTGGCGTCTTCTTAACAACATGTAACCAATAGTTTTTGAACCTGTATATGCATACACAGATTTTGAATATAACAGCATCAGTTAATGTTAATAGCATATGTGGGTTATGTTTCACTATTTTTCTGTTATCCCTACTAAAACACACCTTCCATACGGTACCCGTGTTTCTCTTTGTTGCTACCACCAAATCATAACTAATACTACATAATTTTGACAGTGATTATTAATGACATTATATAATTAACAATGTTAAAGTATGAAAACATTATCTTCTGACTACAATGCATTACTGACATTAGAAAATAACTTATTTTGTTTTGCATACTTTATGCATAATACACGGTAGTATATCAGCATATTGTACATTAATCTATAAAACTGATACATGAATAACAGATTATGCATGGCAGAAATCCATGACACTTGATTAATATAACACTACAAGAAAAATGATAGATTGGGACGGTTATTTTGGCTGATTACGACGGTTAAAACCGTCGCAATTTACAATCTACGACGGTAGAAGTACCGTCGCAAAATCGTGCGTCCCCAGCCTATTTCGCGACGGTTGCAAAAACGGTCACGCACAACAGATAGCGACGGTTATATACCGTCGTGAATTTGACTTTATTTTTTGTTTTTGTTGTTGTTTGCGACGGTTATTCTACCGCCGTAGGTTAGAAATTGCGGCGGTTTTAACCGTCGTAATCTGATTTATAAATTTCAAATAATATTTTTATTTAAATTATTATTTAGTAAAATAATTTTAAATATAATATTATTTTACTATAATATTTTACTATTATATTTAAATTATTATTTACTTTAATATTTTTTTATTTATAGTATTTTTATTTTATTTTCTATCACTTTTCAACATAATAAAGTTAATTACAATAAAAACATTTAATATCAAATAATCATCAATAATATCAAAAAAATGTGATCAAAGGTAAAAAGAAGTGCAAATTTTACCAATAAACAAGAAAAATTCAAATATCATCAAAGGCCAAATTTCATTTTAATATTTACATTGGTTTGCTACAACTTGAGAGAATTACAAAAAATCTTCTATGAGTCTTCAACGATTTCACTTCTAAAACTTCAACAATTCGTTCTGCACACATCCGAAACTCTTCTCAGAACTTCATCTCTCCAAAACTCACTCTCTAACTGCTTCTCTACACAAAATCATTTTCATCAACAAGTCCGAACCGGCTTCTCAACAACGATAATCAACATCACGCATACTTCATCAAAACTGCATCATCATCATGTTCAATGATTTTCAAATCACACAGGACAATAATTCCATATAACACTGTAGTAAAAACAAGAAGCAAATTCGTGGAAGAGATTTGAAGAAGATGAATTACCAATGAAATGTGAATTCAAAGTGAGAAAGTGAGGTATTCGTACCTAAGTTTCTGAAGAGATTGCTATATGATTTTCTCACCATCTTCATCAATTTGAAGAGCCTTCGGAGCTGCTCTGAAAACATCAGCATGTAGAGGAGTCCAAGATCCTGCCAGAAGAAGTGAAAGTAAGAAGTTACTGTTGGATTGCTCATCTCTTCGCATAGAAAAGTGCAAAATCATCTGAGATTCATGGTCATTTCAAGATTTCTTCCCAACTAAAATCACACCTTTTACTCCCATGTAAACAAAACGATAGTCAGAGCAACATATTTCCTTATTTTGCTGGTCTCTGTCGGAATAAGTATTCATTCTAAAGTTATCGAGATACAAGTTGAGCCAATCATCACAAAAGAACATCGGAGTGATGTATGGTACGTAATCAGGATACTCCTGCAATAGTTAGAAAAAGAAATTACTTAGTAAATCATCATCTGTAGTATAACATAACATATGATAACTCTAATGCAACAAGAGGATTATCTAGGTTGACAGGGGCAGACTTCAAAGTAAATTATGAAAAGGCACTACAAATGTACAACAATGAATGATAAAGTGATGAAAAGCCAAAAATGATACCTTCACAAAATGCCAATCCTTCAAATACGGTACAGATGCAGAGTCACCATTACTTACACCAATTTGATTACTGCACTGAACTGCAGAACCTTCATATTTAAAGCAAAGTCGAACGAAATCGGAAACCAACATGTCCTCCCTTTTTTGATCAGTAAAATCTCTGGTATCACAGTCTGCAACCTTTCCATGACCAAAATTTCAATCAGCTGATAGCATCAACATTTCAAATTTTCAAACGAGTTAAAGGAATCTCAATCTTACAAAGTTTGAGTGTAACTACAAATTACAATCACCAATAATCACCAACAAATTATATCCAACAACCAATGTTAAATATTGATTTTAAGGAAATTAACTTAGAAGTAACAATTTATCAACCTGAACTTTGGAGGAACCAAAATGAGTGGAGAAAAATTGGAGATTAGGTTTTCCATTAGGGTTAACCCAATCAGTGCAAGCCTTCCAATGATTGTCCATTAATCCAGTTAGCATCACTGGTTTGTTCTTCTCCATATATCTTTCAACAAATTCATTGTAGCTTAATTCCTTCCCATTTACCTTCTCTATTTCTCCCTTTATTTCGATTCTCTATTTGAGCGAGATGAGCAGAGATTGAAAGATTCTGAGGGCGTGTGGAGGCGTTGCGAAGTGGCTCATCATCGATTTGAATAGGCAAAGAGAGAAAGATGGTTGAACTTTGACAGAGCGATGGAGGAGTTGACGAAGGCTCGAAGCGAAGATGATAGACGGAATCGGAGGCATTAACAGAGAGATTCGAGAGAAGAGATCGGAGAAGCGTTTCTGTTGATTGTCGAAGGCAGACTGAAGCTGTGATGAACGGAGCAAGGTGACAGAGACAGCGTCGGAACAGAATAAGCAGTGGTGAGAGCAGCCGCGATTTTGAGAAGGAGAGGAAGTCGTGTTTTAAGAAGAAGATGAAACAACTTCTTAACCCTAGCTCTATTTCATCAAACGAAAAATTTGTTTTTTTCTTTTCTTTTTTATTTTATTATTTGTTTTATTAAATAAAAAAATATGAAATAAAAATAATGCTTAAATTTGAGAAAAGAAGTGAAATCGTAATAAAGAAGAAAAATATAAAGGAAATTGTAATTTAATAAATAAAATTATGAAAATCTTAAAATAATATTGATGGGTGTGAAAATTTATTTTGTTGGTAATTTATTTTATTATTATTATTATTATTATTATTATTATTATTATTATTATTATTATTATTATTATTATTATTATTATTATTAATAATAAAAGAGAAAAAGAAGGGGAAATGAAAGAAAAAAAGTGGGAAAGTAAAAGAATAAAAAAAAGTAGCGATTATGATTGGCTAATGTAGTTACGACAGTTCACCTAATTGTCGCGGATGTGAAAAGAGGGCGGTTTTTTGGTAACTGTCGCAATTATGTTACTCATAATGCTTGAAAATCTACGACGGTTGAGCCTAACCATCGTGACAACTGTCGCAATTCAGGAATAAGGACGGTTTTGTGGGAACTGTCGCAATTTATGTGTCGTAAATCTCTTTTTTTCTTGTAGTGTAAATTGTTACCGGATAATACCGGAAACGATATGAAATTATCTTATCAACGCAATATATGGAACTAATTTCATATCATTCCATTTAACATATCATAAGCAGATTGTGCATTGAGCCGTAGCCCAACAATATCATATAACAAAACTAATAACAAAGACAAATGGGCATCAAATAGATTTTCAAAACAAATAGTTATGCATTTCCGCCCATACAAAAATAATCCCTCCTTTTTGCCATGATGCTTCCCATGTAATCCAATCAACAACTCCTTTCAATGCTGCCCTCTCTCAACTTTGACCAATATACGTTCCACAGGAGGATGCTCTACACTGAATAAGAGAACGTCACCTTTCGACAGCTCATTCTCCTTTGCAAATTTTAACCAGCCCCTTGACAGAAACTTCTCCGTCATGTTCTCCCTGGATTTGAAAACACATTGGTACGTAATACCCGAGTCTGTGTCATGAAGATCAATATATGATCTTGGTTCCATGAAGATTTCCTTGATGACTGCTGCTGGAAAGTGCTGCAACATTAAAACTTTATTAGCTATGTCTATTCATTCAATGTTATGCATCCTTACGAACTGTAACAGCAAACAGTTCAAGAGCTTACAAGAACTTGATTTTTTATCTGGCTGCTGCTCTTAACAACTTTCTGCCATCTGCAAACAAGTTTCTCTTGCATGGCAGGAGGTTGTACAACATCAGCAGCATCAGTAGTGTTGTTCTCCTCGCTGCATTAACAAACACGATTATTTCAACTACTAATTTGCAAAGTCAAATATTCAAATGTATATATGTAACCTAAAAGCCCTTGCCTGTCCAACACATCGCCCGCTGATTCCATTGCTTCATCAGTGGAATTCTGTTCAGGCTCATCGTCTGATATGTCAACAAGCTATCCCTCCTCTCTGGCTATTTCAAAGTACTTTTCCCATGATAGACAGCTTCTCACCTTTCCTGTTCTCAGTTCGTACGATTCCTCTCTTTCGACATACTCATAGTATTTGTCCATAAGTTCAGCACGTGTAATTTTTTGGCAACTCCTGCTGCTTAATCAAAAAAACAACAAACATCATGCATTCGGTTTTTTTGTTTTTTTCACTATCCAGATTACTGTTTTACCTTGAAGAACTTTCAGCTTCCTCTTTCCTCCTCTTAGCCTCTGCATGCAACTTTCTCCATTCTTCTGCTCTGTCCCGCTTATCCTCAGATTGCTTCCAAACCTTTTGGATAGCCAGATTTTTCCATTTAAGATTAGGAGTCGTGGTTGTGTGACTTCTACCAACGAATCCCCTGCATATAAATTCATCCATGCCCATCATGCACACAGACATCTTTGTATAAACCCTAAATGATCTCATTGCAAGTTTAGAAACATATGTGTCAAAACGGAAGAACTTACCCGCGGGAACACCAACGTAGATCCTCTTTCTTCATCGTATTGGTTGGTCGGCGCTGTCTGGAGCTAAACTCTGTTTCTAAGGTGTACCGTCTTCTTGGAATGTTGTTTCTAATGGAAAACCGAAGAGACAGGGAGATGGAGTAAAATAGACGTTAGACAATATCTTTTGTTGGCCCAACAAGCAAGCATTAGTTACAAAAGGCACTATACATGACATGTAGAATACAAACAGTTTCTGATCATTCCATTTTATATCCCTTGGAAAATGTATATTTTTGGAAGTACTTTTAATTTTACACATTTACATCAAACCATGGTTACAGGTTACAAAAAAAATAAAATGAATATGGTATAGAATACAATAGGAATAACCTTTGGTTTCCAATGGCAATTTTGTGTTTCCAACATAACAGTATTTAATGTCATATTATAATATTTGGTGTTCTAATAATTGTTTAAAGTTTGGCCAACATATGGTATTCATGTGACATTAAATTTTTTAACCTCTACCCATAATTGTTAAGCTTTGGTAGCATATACTGTACCCTATCTCATATCCAATGTACAAATAGAGTATCTGAGTACACTTAAAAATTATAATACAAATGTTATGAACTGCAAAACCAAACAATTCCATATAGGTTTGTTACTCTTACATTCATTATGTTATACTTATGAAGAGTTGTAAGTTATCAACCATATTCTCTTTCAACTATGAACAACCATTTTGTAGATAGGAAATACTCTGCATCACTTGCAAGACAAAAGAGGAAGCATGTTCTTGATGAAAGAAGATTTCAGAAGAATAGAGTTAATGAAAATTCAACTGAGCACAACCATGACCTAAATAATTTAAGTTATGTAAGCAGACATCATACAAGACAGCCACTGTCTGATATCAGTTCTGTTTTTGTCAATGGCCATGGAGATGTTTCTGCACGAACAGAGTGCGTAATGCTTAATTCCCAACAAAGGAGAAGGAGTGTTGGTTTTAACCAGTGCACAACCCCAACACCTGCATCTTCCCCCAGCTTCTCATGCATTTCTACTGATACAATTTCTCCCAAACAAATTTCTGCTTCAGCACGTCAAAGAAGGAGGTCAATAATGAAGCGTAAGAGTCTCCAAAACAACAGCCATCGTGGTCATTTGCAGATCAAACTCGCTGATAGAATGCCCTTTTGTTCCCCTTTACCGTTTGATGCTAACACACCTCTGAGTGGCGTTACCTCCTCATCAAGTATTAAATGCAAAAATAATTCATATGGACTACCGAATTCCTATGCATCTTCATCCAACAAACATCTTGATCCAAATCTAATTCGTTCAACGACTGCGAATCTATTAAAAACCTTTTCAAGTGTTACAGAAACAACGTCAACTTCCCTTAATACCAATCTGTTCAGAAGTGCTGACTCAGTGAACCCAGTTCAACAATCAGTTGCAGACTATTCATCCGATGAATCTTTAACCGATAGTTCGTGTGAATTCATAAATGAAGATCCGGATTATGATACAAGTTCAAGTCTGGACAACGACGAAGATCATTCTACAAATGTCCCAACAATTGATTGCACAAATGCTGGTATGTATTGCTGGAATTATTATTAATAGCAAACCATAACTTAAATTCACTGTCATCCAGTTTGGTGTCTATGAATATACTGATGTGTATAAGATATATGATGTTTTGTTCTATCTGATAAATACAGGATATTCAGATATTGGTGATCCTTCCATTGAATGCACTCAATGTGGAGCACAAATGTGGTATCAGGAGAAGGTTGTCAAGAGAAAACATAGTGCAGTGCCTAAGTTCCAATTATGTTGTGGAAAGGGTAAAGTTGTGTTGCCACTTCTGAGAACACCACCACCGTTTCTTAAACATCTTCTGTCGAATGAAAACGATGAACTGTGTAGAAATTATCAGCAGAATTGCAGAATGTACAACATAATGTTTGCATTTACGTCTCCTGGAATGAAAATTGACAATAGATTCAATAATGGAAATGGACCACCTAACATGAGAATTCAAGGGCAGGCTTGCCATAGAATTGGTAGCATAATGCCTGTGCATGGCGAAAACCGAAATTCGCTCAGCTTTATATATACGACACTGACAATGAGATTCATCATAGGATGCAAGGAATAGGGTTATGTTTCTTAAGCCAACTGAGATGCCTACTTTATATTTCCTTTGTTATTATCGTGCATGACATGTGTCTAATTTTTTAATGCAGCAACAACCAGAATATTATTGAAGAAATTGTTAGCCGAATACAGAACATGCTTGACGAATTCAACACACATGCTAAATCTTTTAGAATGGCATCAGTTAGAATAAAGGATTGTCCTGTACCTGACCTCAAGTTGAAGTTAATATCTGATAGATTAAAGGACGGACGAATTTACAACCAACCCACCGTGTCTGAGGTTGCAGCCCTCATTGTTGGTGATGTTGATACAGGCTCAAAAAGGGATATTATCCTTGAAAGACAAAGTGGTAGACTAAAACGAATAAGTGAGTTTCATCCGAGCTATCTTGCATTACAATATCCACTTCTGTTTCCGTACGGGGAAGATGGATTTAGACTTGGTGTTCTACACAGAGAGACAGTTCCCCAAAAAAAAAGGAAAGATGAACAAACTTACTATTAGAGAATGGCTGGCCTTTCGCATTCAGACCAGACAACGTGAAGCTCACACACTGCTCAGGTCAAGGAGATTGTTTCAGCAATTTTTGGTTGATGGATTCACTATGATGGAGTCACAGCGACTCAATTACATACGTAAGCATCAAAAAAAATTACGAGTATCCAAATACTCCAATTTGTCAGGAGTACACCAACAATCTTCAAATGAAGGAGCCCACAAAGGAAAAATAGTGGTGTTGCCGTCAACATACGTTGGAAGTCGCAGATACATGGAACAATTATACTTTGATGGAATGGCAATTTGTAGTCAAATTGGATTTCCCGATCTATTCATTACCTTTACTTGCAATCCATGTTGGCCAGAGATTCAGAGGTTTCTTAACAACATGAAATTACAACCTCAAGATCGTCCTGATATAATCTCAAGGGTTTTTAAAATGAAGTTTGACGAATTACTGTATGATATAACAAAGAAGCATGTCTTGGGCAGAGTTGTTGCATGTGAGCCACATGAAATTAAATATGTAATACTTAATTCTTCCCTATTCTATACCAATGATTTTAAATTAATGTTTTACTGTATTTTAATTTCTTCCAGATATATACACCATTGAGTTCCAAAAGAGAGGTTTGCCCCATGCACACATTTTACTTTTCATGCATCCCCAGAACAAGTTTCCCACTCCGGATGACATCAACAACATTATTTCAGCAGAAATACCGGCAGAAAAGGATGATAAACAATTAAATCATTTGGTAAAGACACATATGATTCATGGTCCATGTGGGTTGGCTAACAGATCTTCCCCTTGCATGAAAAATGGTAAATGCTCTAAATTCTTTCCCAAAAATTGGCAGCCTCAAACCATTGTCGATCAAGATGGCTATCCCGTCTATAGGAGAAGGGATACTGGCATTACTGTTCTGAAAAAAGTATTGTTCTTGATAATAGGTATGTAGTTCCTTATAATGCATATCTTCTAAAGAAATATCAGGCGCACATTAATATGGAATGGTGTAACCAAGGTACTTCTGTCAAGTACTTATTCAAGTATATTAACAAAGGTTACGATAGAATAACTGCAGCGGTTGTTCGGACCGAATCAGACGGAAGTTCATTTGGTACAGATGTTGATGAAATCAAACAGTACCTTGATTGCAGGTACGTTTCCCCCAGTGAGGCGTGTTGGAGGATTTTTTCATATCCTATCCATGGTAGATCTCCTTCAGTCGAAAGGTTGTATTTTCATCTGGAAGGCGAAAATCCGGTTTACTACACTGACTATGATTTCATAGACAATGTTCTTGAAAAACCAACTGTAAAGGAATCAATGTTTACAGCTTGGATGGAGTCAAACAAAAAATACGAAGATACAAAGACTTTAACATACACTGCGTTTCTTTCCAAGTTCGTTTACGATAAAAGGTACTATTTATAGAGACCTCGAAAAAGAGGTCGTACGATTAGCCGGTTAATTTGGGTTCCTCCAAGCACTGGTGAGCTCTATTACCTTAGAATGATGTTGACGGTTGTCAAGGGACCGACTTGCTATGACGATATAAAAAAGGTTGGTGGAGTCGTCCGCGACAGTTTTAGAGATGCATGCTTTGAGATGGGATTTCTTAACGACGACAAAGAATATGTTGCAGCCATAAATGAGGCCAAAGATTGGGGTTCCGGTAATTTTTTGAGGAAGCTATTTGTCACGATGCTGTTGTCTGGTACTGTTAATCGGCCGCGACATGTTTGGCAACAGACTTGGAAGTTGCTATCTGACGGTATTCTTCATCAACAGAGAATTGTCACTGGAATAAGAGGTACACTTAACAAATACCTAAATACTTCTGTTAAATTTCATACAATTACAAACCGTACGAAACTATTATAATGAGTTTTTCTTCTTATAATACCTTTTAGACTACTTTGGATGCAATAATTTCAATCCTTTTATACTTCCATATATATGTTACATATCATACAGTTCAAACCATACTTAAGTCTTTTGACAAGTTCTCATTGTCGTAATGTAATTTCAACTCATGTAGATAGGGTCTTAACTTAAGAATTTCAATTGTTACCAAACTGGTTCCCATCATTTCCATTCAACAACACCTTTCAATGCTGCCCTTTCAAAGAATCATAAGTTCCAGTAAGCAAGTCCTTTCAATGCTGCCATTTCATCAGTAATAAAAATATCTAATGCAATCTGATATTACTCACCATCAACACAGAACAGAATAATTCTGTGATTTATCTTTTACCTTCAACCACCTTTTGTCACAGCTACTGATCAAAAACATAACATTTTTAATGAACCCGAATGTCTGATGCTCTTGCATTATACTGAACTTTTCCATGATACTGCCATTTTAAGGTTAACGATCCTTTTGCATGTCTATCTTCATCAACACTGTGATTTCTATTGTACAAAATAGTTATATTTTCTTTTGGTTTGTATTTGTGTTGGAAGACATGCAATTGTCAACGGCAGAACTGACAAACCTCACATTAATTGAGATTGAGAATATGATGCAATCAAATAGAAGAAGCTTGCGTGAATTCAAAGATATTCCGTTTCCAGATTTGTATATAACGCGACATGTCGGCAATAGACTGATTTTTGATGAACGTGATTACGATGCTGATTTAGAGCGACAAAACTTCCAGAATCTATTTTCATCTCTAACAGGTATTTCCTCATTATTCAAATCATCGATGTTTTCATTAAACTACTGTTGTATTGATTCTTTTCATTTGAACGTCAAGATGAGCAACGTGCAATCTTTGAAACCACAATGGACGCCGTCAAGAAACAAAACGGAGGGGTGTTTTTTTACATGGATACGGCGGAACCGGTAAAACGTTTATGTGGAGGACATTATCAAGTGCACTTCGTTCAGATAAAAAAATTGTTCTGGCTGTTGCTTCAAGTGGCATAGCTTCCTTATTATTGCCAGGTGGTAGAACAGCCCATTCGAAGTTCAAAATTCCCATTCCAACGCTTGACAACTCTACTTGCAATGTTGACAAAGACTCTGAGCATTCACAGTTATTCGAAGGTACTGATGTCATAATATGGGACGAAGCACCCATGGCTCATAAGAATTGTTTTGAGGCCTTGGATAAGACCCTTAAGGATGTCATGAGCGATAAGGGTTTTGCAAATACAATTTTTGGTGGCAAGGTAGTTATATTTGGAGGAGATTTTCGACAGATACTTCCAGTTGTTCCAAGAGCAGGCCGTTCTGATATTGTTCATGCTTCCATTTGTTCTTCTTATGTGTGGGACTATTGCCAAGTCTTAACACTAACCAAAAACATGAGACTAAAGAATGGGAGGGACGTTACAACTTCTGATGAACTTGCAGAATTCTCTAAATGGATATTAAATGTTGGCGACGGTAAAATATGTGAACCTAACGATGGATTAGCTGATATAGAAATTCCTCCGGATTTGTTAATTTCCAATTTTGAGGATCCAATAAGAGCTATAGTTGAAAGCACATACCCAAATTTGCTTGCCGACTTTCAAAATGTAGAATTTCTACAAGGAAAAGCAATACTTGCTTCAACCATTGAAGTTGTTGATAAAATTAATCATTACGTGTTAGACATGATACCGGGTAAACTCTTTTTTCTTTTGATATTTATTTTCGTGTAGATGTTTCGTTATTAAATTATTCTTGAAAAAACATTATGGATTGATTCGCATTTTCCCATTTCTTAGGTGAGGACAAAGAGTATTTGAGTTTTGATTCGATTGATAGAACTGATTCAAGTTACACCGAAGCCTATGAATGTCTTACTCCAGAATTTCTTAGCAAGCTTAGGACTTCAGGTGTCCCAAATCACAAACTCAGATTAAAGGTTGGTACACCAATAATGCTTATGAGGAATTTGGACCAAAACGATGGTTTGTGTAACAGAACTAGACTAATTGTTACAAGGATGGCAAATCACGTTATTGAGGCAAAGATCATGTCTGGTAAGAATGTTGGTAACATCTTTTTCATCCATCGAATGTCTATGTCACCTTCCGAGTCACCGTGGCCATTTAAGTTGATTAGGAGACAGTTCCCAATTATTGTGTCGTACGCAATGACAATTAATAAGTCTCAAGGCCAATCACTTGATACAGTTGGATTGTATTTGCCTACTCCTGTATTCAGTCATGGCCAGTTGTATGTAGCCATTTCAAGAGTTACAAGCAAAAGTGGTCTAAAGATCTTAATACATGATAGTATGAATGTATCAACATCTATCACTACAAATGTTGTATACAAAGAAGTTTTCCAATCTCTTTGTTGATTGGTAAGTACATAATAACAAATAATTTCTTTAATATAAATTGTTTCTGTAAATGCTGTCTAATTTTTGCATAATTTATTGTGCAGGTCAAAAAGTTGAAAACATCGTTTCCAAGCTGGTTGCGTTGTATCTGAAGACTCATGATAGTTTCTTATTTTGAAGAGTCATCACAGTTTCTTATTTTGTTACACAATCATGATTTCAGTTTACATTTTTTAATGTTGTCAAATAAGTTTGATACACTAAATTTGGCCGAATTAGATGAACTTTTATTGAATTACATAAAAACGAATTTACTGTTACATGACAACATTAGTTCCACGTTTTATGAATTCTCGACCGGCCCCGTGCGACAGCACGGGTTATCGACTAGTTATCTATAAAAAATAAAAATAAAACATATACCAATAAATAAATACATTAACTAACATTATTATTTGGGAAGAGGAGAATGTTGAGAGATGCATGTAGCAACAACAACGATACCCAGTTACCACCGCCACCACCGCATCTACGCTTCACTCTTCGCCATCGCCAAACTCAAAACAAGCACAATGGCGAGCAGCAGCAGCAGTAACAATTCGGGTGAATTCACAACAATCAAAGAGAGAGTCACTTTCCAGAAAGACATAAAGAAAAGCAAGTTCATCGCCATTGCTGGCTCCGTCTCCGACGACAAATCCGCCATGTCTTTCCTTTCTCAGGTTAGTTCCATTTACGCTCAATCATTTCCTCAATTCAATTTTAAAATTTCTAACTTTAGTGAATAAATTGATCATTTTTTTCAATTTGGTTATTTTCAGGTTCGGGATCCAAAAGCTACTCATAATTGCTGGGCTTATAAGGTATCGTAAATGTTTTTATTTTTATTTTTAAATTTTAATTATTGATGAATATGTAAATTGATCTTCGAAATTGTGTATTATCAAAATACTAGTTCATAAGATAGCAAATGTAAATTGAAACTACTTCGCAATCCTAACTCAACCGGCAGAAAACAGATATTACTTGGTTGGACGTCATCACCAGAGTTCAAAACCTGGTATTCACAGTCGTGTGTGTGAGTTTCTAGTGATTATTACCATTTCACTTACAGACAAAAATATATGAAATTATAACACTTCAATATAACAAATATTTCATAAGATAGTAGATAACACTTCAAACTCAGAATTCCCTATTTCTGGACATTAATGTGTGTGAATTCGCCACTAGGCTCTTCAGAACCACAGAGAAGAAAACTTATGTTGTTAGAGGCCAACCGTTGGTGTTCCACATGGACAGTGTATCAATGCCTTGTGAATAAATTGCATATAAAATTAATGAGGAAAAAAATTATCTAACATGTTTGAATCTTGAGTAATATGGCAATGATAATGAGGATGAGTTCCATGCAGAAATAATAGTTGATTCTGATTCAAGAAATGGTATAGTATGGGCGAATAAATTGGATTCCTGTCTCCTTGGAAGCTGAGATTTTATAGCTACAAACTGAAGAATCTGTTACTGGTGCTGGCACTGGTCTCTTTTTGTCCACGTTTGTCAAGAGGCAAACAGTCTCGTGGATGCTTTGGAAAAGGAAGGGAAATGGGGTAATTTGGCGCTGATACGGAATTATGCAGATAATAAATTTGACAATTTGTATTGGTAGTGGTGTGTATTTATTGCGTTAAATGATGTGTGATTGTGCTGCATTAGGCTAATCATTGGTGCTGGATGAAATTATTGGAGTGTAAGTTGAGGTGTATCTAAGTATTTGGTCTTGAATTAATTTGGTTGTGTTTAATTTTCTGCAGGTAGGCATAGTGTTATGCAATTAGAATAGTATTTGATGGTCTCTAAAATGGATCATGGTTCATAATTTTTTAGCATCTAATTTTTGAGCCTCATGCATATTATTTACCATACTTTAGTGCTGTTAATATGCTATAAATTAGACTGCGTAAATGCTTCAACAGTGCTTCCTTCTCATAAATAGTGCTTTATGAAGTAAGATTCTACGGTTATATGGTGGTAATGTCCTTGTGATGCTGCTACCTTTATTGTCTTGGTGTTAATAAGGTAGAGAATGAGGATCTGCTACGGCCATAACCAGAGTGTGAAGGAACTGCATATGTGCCCTTTATGGAGTGGAGTCTTCATGAGGGATGGTTTGCCAAAGAAGAGTGTAATGCTTGGTGATATCCTATGGGCATGAAACACTTAGGTGTTGTACTTAATTTTCTGTTGAATGAAGGGGCGTGCAAATTAATGTTGCTCGCTGTAATTTGTTATGCAGTGGGTGTTTTCTTTGGTGTAGTGTTCTACAGGTCAAAGTAGAGTTCTATTGTCTTTTGAATTTGGTGTACTTTTTCTTACATTTAGTTATAGCACATGATTATGTTTCCTCTCAAACCCCTCATAGGCAGTGGGGAGAATGTACTAATGATGTTAGGCTAAATGTTACTTTTAATATAACATTTATTGGGAAACAAAGTTCATATAGTATGCCATGACATAGTCTTTAAGGACCAAAAATTAATGGAGGACCATTTTGGTGAACATGTTATAATTTTAAGGATGAATTTACCAATTCGCATAATTAGAACTATTTTGATCGATGTTCGCAATTTTAAAGACACATTTTCCTTTTCGCTTTATGTTAAATAGGTTGAAACACAGAATAAGAGATGTGTATTTTGGAATTAAGAACCTCTAATAGTATCCTCTATCATAAATGCTCTTAGTCTCGACTCACCAGTTGTATCTTTTACTAGATGGTTTTAATTTTTTTGATTGGATTGGAACATAGGAGAGGCATAGTACAATTGAAGCTAGAAAAATATAGTGTATAATGTTACTAATGAGTTGCTACTACTTCTGCAGACTGCTTACCTTATCTTTTGTTCAACAGGTGGGGGATCAATATCGGTCCAATGATGACGGTGAACCTTCAGGTACGGCTGGGAAACCAATATATTCTGCTATTTCTACTTCAGGAATAGATAGAGTAATGGTGGTTGTAATCAGGTTAATACTTTAACAACCTTACTTTAACATTTCAATTATTTCATATATGTATGTTAATGTCAATTAGTTTGAGCTACTGAATTCTGATGGTTTGTATGAGTTCAATATCAACTCAGTTTATTTTTATTCCTCGACAAAGTAACTGCAGAATGTATGTTTGTGGATCATTTTGTACATTTTAAGTGTTAAGCAGTTCATCCTTTGATATTGGATTTTGAGCATTATTTGTATTCGTGATCTATATTGAATCTCAGGCACTTTGGTGGTATCAAACTAGGCGCTGGAGGATTGGTCAGGGCTTATGGAGGAGTTGCATCAGAATGTCTGAAGAATGCTCCGACTTGCCTTGTTAAAACAAAGGTGGTTCATTTCTTAGCCTGTATTGCATCTTTGGTTTTGTCTATATCTAGAACTTCACTTCCTTGAAGGTTTTTCAAACTAGTAATGCTTATGGTGTGAATTAATGAACAAAATTATGAAATATGTAGGTGCCAATGGGTGTAGAAGTCCCATTTGACTTACTTGGAGTGCTCTACCATCAGGTTTGTTCTTGCATATTTATATTGATGATTCCCTGATTATGAATATGGTAGGATAATAAAAGAGTCTGATGAGAAGAAGTGTAAGATTATCTCAATTATGTATTTGGATATTCATATTTAATATTTAAGCTGTAATTGCAAGAGTTGTATAGTTAAGTTATGTGTTTCTGTTAAATGTATATGAATCTTATCTTATGCTCATTGGTAATGTCATTTTCAGCTGCAGTCTTTTAATGTGGAAGACATGAAGCAGGATTATGATACAGGTAAAGATGACATATCCATGGTTACTTTTAAAGTTGAGTTTGACCAAGCTGAGAAATTGGAGGATACACTGAAAGCCAATTGTAGCCGAGATTTGAAGTTTTATAAGCATTGAGAATGGACACTAGATTTGAATTAAATTGTTCATGTAATATTTACTCATGCATGGTGGATGCAACTTCATTTGAAGATATGATGATGAATGGAGCACACACACATGCTCAGTACATATTAAAGTTTTGCCCTATGTACCGCTAATAGGACTAGTTTGCTGATATGAAACCTTGTTTACAAAGGCTTAAGAATTATTGTAGTTTAGTAATTTTGTTATACCATTTGTAAATTCTGTAGTAACATTTACAAATCTTCATCTATACAAGTACAAGGGAATATCATTTTATTGTATAGCAGTTTTTTGGAAGATTTACCTGGTATAACTCTCATGGCAGTGCTACTGCTTTATATTATGAAATGAATGACTGATGTACTCTTTCGTTTTAAAATGATTGTAATTATTAATTTTCAATGTATAAATCATTTTTATTTTTCTAATTGTGGTATTTAATTATTACTTTTTACACTTCTTCCAATACATTACTCTCTCCATTTCAAAATGACTGTCGTTTTAGCAAATAAATTTTGTTTCAAAATGACTGTCATTTTCACTTTTTAATGTAGTAATGATTGCTAGTTTTTCAATTGTACCATTTACTTTTTATTCTCTATTGTACACTACTTCTAATACATTAATATGAGTAGTTTTGTAAAAGTATAATGTCTTAATGACAATATTATTGTATTCCTTAATCTGTGTGCAAAAATCTTAAACTTTAAACGATATATTTTGAAACGGAGGGAGTAATAAAGTTAGTTTGGTAAAAGTGGAATATTTTATGACAATATCATTGTATTTTTTTAATTAGTGTGCAAAAATCTTAAACGAGAATCATTTTGAAATGGGGATAGTATATATCACACTTTAAGTGTGAGAAAAACACGATGAGTTGAAAATAATCATTACAAGAGTAAAAATAAAAATTTTCTTTGACACCAATGTCACACTTGGAAAAAAGATTGTTAAAAAATAGCGTAAAATGTCACATTTTTAATTTTTTATGTGTATATCGTTGGAAATCCACCAATTCCCATGATGAATTCCTATCAATCTTGTTGAACAAGATTGTTATCACCACACAATAACGATGAAAAATATGAAAGAAAGAAAGACAATGATTTTCTACAGAGTTTCTCTCTGCCCACAAACTGTGAAAAACTTTTTATTCACTTGCAATTGCAAATTTTATGAATACAACTTGATTACAAAAATAGGGGTTACTCCCGCTATTTATAGATTTAGGTTAGCTTGCTCTATAAGCCAAAAGCCCAAAACTATAAAAGCTCTCAAATCTATCTATTTTAAATCTAAATCAAATCTATGTGTAACAAGCTGTTTCCACACTTCGACACTTCCTTGTTTTCTATCGAGCAAGTTGCTTCGACACAAGGAATTATATTTTCAACACACCACCTAATTCATTATTTCTAAGCTATATATATTCATCACAACTCTTAGTCTTCTGAACAATTCGACCTGCACATCCTTCGTCATGATGTCTGCAATCTGGTTCTCAGTTTTGCAGTGTTCCAAGTTCATCTTCCCATCTGCTACCCACTCTCGAAGATAATGGAATCTCATTTCAATGTGCTTGTTTCGACCACGTGCTATCAGATAAGGGAACCTCCAAGCAACTGGTGCAACACCTAGCATAAACACATATCCTGCTGTAGATTTTCGATCCTCAGTATCACTATACCAACTTGAATCAGTGTATCCCACTAACTTGCATTCTTTTCTTTAATCAACTGTAGGAAACAAAATTCCATAGTCAAGAGTTCCTTTCAGATGCCTCAATATTCTCTTCGTCGGTGCTAGGTGTGATACCTTTGGCTTCTGCATGAATGTATTTAACATACCTACAATGTATGCTAAGTCAGGTCTTGTATGACAAATGTATCTCAATAACCCAATAAGTGTTTGCTATTAGGTTGGGCCGACATCATCTTTATTTACATCTTTCGATAGTTGCAACCTTGGTTTAGTAGGTGTCAAAGTCGAGTTGCATTCTTCCATCTCAGACCTCTTAAGAATTTCTCCTGTATATCTTATTTGATGCATCATCAATCCTCTACTTCTCTTGTAGAATTCGATTCCAAGAAAATATGAAATGTCACCCAAATCAGACATTTCAAATTCCTTACTGAGATCACTTTTGAAGTCTTCGATCTCACTTTTGCAGCTAACTGTTATCAACAAATCATCTATATAGAGATATAGTATAAGCAATTCACTATTGCTTCTTCTTACATATACTCCATGTTCAGTTGTGAACAAAAAATCCTTCTCCTTTAGAAAGCTATCTATGTTCTTATTCCAAGCTCTTGGAGCTTGCTTCAATCCACACAGGGCTTTATGCAGCCTATACACCTTTCTCTCTTTGCTATGCTTCACAAACGCAACTGGTTGTTTAACATAAACTTCTTTGTCTAAGGGTCCATTCAGGAATGCACACTTTACGTCCATCTGACATATGTGCCAACTATTCATTTCTGCTATACCAACAACCAACCTGATTGTTTTGATCCTAGTCACAGGTGCAAAAACTTTATCGAAGTCAATTCCTTCTTTCTGGAGAAATCCTTTCATCACGAGTCTTGCTTTGTGTCGATTTATTTCCCCTTTGGGATTCTTCTTCACTTTGTATACACACTTGACATTAATTTCCTTCTTTCTTTGAGGCAATTCGATAAGTGACCAAGTGTTGTTGTCTTCGATTGACTTCACTTCTTCGTTCATTGCTTTCAACCACTTTGAATCTTTCAATGCTTCAGTTGCATTAATAGGTTCTACATCTGCATAGAAAGCATAATGTACCAGCTCACATTCGTTATCAACCATATCTGTTGTACCCCAATTTTCCCCCCTAAGATCCCCTCATCATACCATGTTGATTCCATCACAACAAGATCACATTAGGATTCTTGGTTCCCCTCCCCATCTTTAGCTTTGCTCTTTGAGGAATCACCAAGTACCTTGACTTGTTTTCTTTTGTGGTCATGAATATTTTTGTCTTGATTTCTTCTTTTAATTAATAAAATGCAATGTTGGTTTGTCTTGCTTGTTACTAATGTAGGTAAAGGCAATGAGATTTAGCAAGTTGCTCCATGGATTTATGAGTTTATTTCCATGCCTTAGTCAATAAAGCTTGAAAAGTTCAAACCTCACCATTAGATTTGTTTTTGGAAGAAATGACATGGCAAATTTATTTTGGTTCACCACATTTCAAGGTTATCAAGATTGATTCAAAAGCACAAGTGGTTGATTGAAGAAGTTGTCATGCTTGGACAAGGTCTTGTTCTCATTGGTCATAAATGCATATTTATCTCAATTCTCAAGATATGGAAGTGGTTTTGGTGGGTATGAGTTCTCATTTTCATCCTCAGCATCTTCTATTTACAAAGCATTTGTGTTGGTACAAGAAGTTTGTTCAAAATTATCAAAGTTCCTCAAAGCATTTTCTTGATTTAGGAGCTAAGGTTTTGAATTTCAAAGAAGTATATCTTGCTCATCTTTTGGTATTTTTGAGTGATTCCAAAGACATCATTCTCTTCAAGGGGTTATCAACAAATCGCTTCAAAAGTTTCAAGGAGTTTTCATGTGGAAGAAACTTGATGATGAAGAAAGATTACAAGTCCTCTAGATGAACCCCCAATTTCTCATGTGTCACTTCAAATGATCATAACTTGACCAATTTTATCACCTTGAGCCTATTATTTTTCCACAATGATATTGAGGATGTGAATTTTATGCCTTCGTTTATGTGCAAAGTGAGAAAATGGATGGAATATGCTCTAAGGATACAAAAGATTATAGGTCATTTCATGATTTTTTGCCAACTTCAATAATTCATAACTCTCTCAATTTTTTGGAGATTTTAAATGGTTCAAGTTTAAAAATGTCATTCAAGAGGCCTATTTCATGCCATCTTTTTTGGTCAAGATCAAATTCCAAGTGGAAGGCCATGTTTGGATGTAAAACATTATAGGTCACTTTTGAAGAAAAATTTGAAATATTTCTAAGTATGGAAAGTCAACCCTTTTTCTCCAACTTTGACTCAATACAACTTTCAACTCAAGCATCCATTTGATTCCATTATTTTTTCATTGCAAAGCTTGTAACCTCATCTTTTTAAAGCATCTAGAATCATGACCTAAGACCTCTTGAGCTGAGAATGCCATTGATTTGAACTTGGTAACTTGGAACTGAAGTTTCTTCAAAAGTCAGAATTTGAAATAATTGGTTTAGCTTCTAAACACTTTGATTCTGCGCGTTTTTGCTTCTAAACATGTTTAGTGAACTTCCAGAAGGGATTAGCATAACAAAACGCGCGCTTTGGATGTGTTTTGATCAAAGTAGAGGTCACACTTTTCTTGTTTGCAACTTCACACGATTTCCCTCCAAACTTCATCATTTCACACGCTTGGACATTCCATTTGATTACCTATAAATAGAGAGTCATCCCCCATTCATTTCCTCAAGCTTGGATAGCCAGAATCACCCTGCCAAACTTGTTCGATAACTCAAAATTCGGCTACTTCGAAATATGTTTTCAAGCCTTTTTCAATCCAATTTTTCTATCAATTCACCTTTCTTGATCTTCCCCGAAGCTAACCATATAATTACATTCAAGAATCGTACCCTATATTGCTCCATAGAAGTCTAGTTTCAGAGCTCTGCAACTCAACTTTAATAGGTAGATTCCTTCATCAATTCTTCAAAACTTTGATACCATTGTGATGCTCTCATTGCCCTGGTTCTAGTCACAACACTTATTTTCATCTGGAAACTTGTTTTGACCATGAAATTTCAAATCCCTTTTCAAAACTTTCCTTTCAAATTGCTTGAGCTATAGTTTATATAAATTTGTCGCGAATGTGTGGTTGTCTTCGTCTTGAAGAGACGAAGCGAATGACATAGGTCTGAGCTTCTAATTTTACAGTTTGAGAGACCTGCAATTCACATTGGCTGGAGGTTGAAGATGACCAACGTGTCATCTTCCAACCAATAATGGCACGCCACTTGTTTTTTTAAAAAATCTGATTTAATTAACGATTCAATGCGTTATTCACTAAAGTCCATAACATGCACAACGCGCCCGGTCCACTTGATCTGTTTATTAACACGTTTGACATTGATCAGCTGGCCTATATTTTTTTGGTTTTTATTTTCTTTTCTGATTTTCATATTTAATTGTTTTAAATTTCAAAAAATCATGGAAAATTCATTTTTAGTCCAAAAAATCTGAAAAAATTATGAAAAATATTTTTGATTTTTCTCTTTTTGATTTTTATTTTTTATGCTTTATGTACCATTTACTTTAAGCATTACATTTCATGTCATTTTTATTTTTGCTCACTTGAGCCTTTTATTTTATCTTCTAAGACACCTAATAATCAATATGAACCATAAATTTTTTTAATGATACTTGGACTATTTGATTACTATCCTTGGTATTATGGAGTATTGGACTTCTTGGACTTAGGAATAGAAACCTTGGCCTATGTTGGAAACCTCGTGACCTTAATTGATATTTTGTCTGGAGTTCTTGAGGTATACCTCAAGACATTGGGATTGTTTGTTTATTTTGTGTGCAGGTTATTGTGATTACATTCTTTATTTGTAATATGGAATTTACCCGTATACAACCGTTACTCTGCCCAATTTTTATGAAGACTTAATACACTTGAAGTTTGGTTCTCTCAAGAGGTCTAGTATCTTTGCTTGCTTGGTTTTAATCCAAAGAATGAGAATTCTATCTTGACTCATAATGTCGAGTATTGGCTTCTTGTTGGTTAAATGATTCCTATCCCTAACTTTTATCTTATGCTTTAGGATAATCTCTTCTTCTCCTACCATCTTCTTTAGTTTCAAAAATCTTCTTCCTCCTTTTGAAAATTCTTCTTATTTTTTAAACTTGAACCACTTTCGTAATAAACTTGGACTTAGGTCCATGCATTTTCAAAAACATTTTCAAAAATAAACTTCAATCAAATTAATAATACCTTGACATTTTTTGTGAAAAGACTAAAAGTCAATCAATATCATCCAAACCATTTTGCCATTTTGGCTCTTATCTTTAAAACTTTTCTCAAAAGATTAGACTCTTGCCAATCCTTGTAGTGATGCAAACAACTATACTTCTACAATATGTAGTGAAGAGAGATATTTTCCACTTGAGTGTTGAGTGAGGCATTGTTGATTTTAAAATCCAAGCCATATCCTCCACTTTGAGATAATGAAAATTATCCTTTCTCATGATTGTGGGTAGTAAGTATGTTTTCCACATGGGCAATGACAATGATGTCTTATCTCATAAAATTAACCAACACACTTATGTTTTAAATTTTTTAAAGAGGAACTACGTGTACCCTGATCCCCTATTGCACGAAAGGTGGTACATAGGCACTAAAGGTTCACAACCGCGGCGGGTGTAAAAATTATAAAAATATATATTTCTTTTCTCATATCCACCATCTATTTTTATACAACTTTTTTATAGCCAAAATATACAGATTTTACAAAGAGGTTCCTGCGGAGTATCGTAGATGTTTAGGGTGTTAATACCTTCCCTTTGCATTTAACCCCCTTACCTTGAATCTTCCCCCCTCTATTTGGGTTATTCGCTCTTTTCCCATTCATTTGGAAATAATAAAGCACAGTGGCGATTTTTATTTTGATTTGTACAAGTCTAGTCAATCCCATGGCTTAGTCTTAAACATTTCTACCGCTACAGAAAAAAATGGCGACTTCACTGGGGAAAGATTGACCTCTTGCTGGTCCATCCCTAAGTGGGTTGAACCCATATTTGTCTATATTTGTATATGTGCTATTGTTGTTTATGTGTTATATGTTGTATATATGTTTGTCTGGATTTTCCTGGTTTTCAGGGTGCTTGGTAATTACTTATAAGTCCTATACCCGAACTTGGGAAAACTTTAAGATAGTACGGGCGGTATAGTCATGTTAACTTTGAGGGAGTAATCCCAAAAAAGGAGGCATGAGATCCCCCACTCAGTGGAGGCCCCTTTGACTGTAGTGTCGTTTACCGAGTAATCGGGAAGACGTACTACTTTCGACCTGGGAGCCTGCTGAAGCTGAGGACCTAGAATACCAAACTTATCTTGGCCTTTTAGGTGTAGTGTGGAAGCTATGACGGAGTAATCTGGAAATAGTTGTCACACGATACTACGCTCAGACGAGTTTTTCTTGAGAATGTTACTAATTACCGAGTTAATCGGGAAGTTGGTAATATCCGAAGGAAGGATGTAGACTCTGGGAACCTCTAGAACCTTGTTTGGCAGGTGATAACTTTTAGACCAACACATTATGGGTAGTACCTTCAACCTCATGCTCGTGGCGTTGAACCTATGAACCCTATATGTGTGATCTTGTATGTGATTGTTGTATCATGCATCCATGCACTCATAATCATCTTTTGAAGAAATCTTATTTCAAGGGACTTAAAAGTTGACCATTTGTGAATATCTCAAGTACTTTTTAACCATGGAGTCTAGAAAAAGAAAGACCGGGAAATACAGTTTCAAAGATCCCAAGATAGATGAGTTGATCAGTCTAATTCCTGAGATCGAGTGTTCTGCAGATTTTCGGAAGAAGTATAGATCCATCATTCCTCTTATGAAGCTTAGGATGAAGGAGGGTATTCTCTCAACCTTGGTCCAGTTCTATGATCCGATGTATCATTGCTTTACTTTTCCTGACTATCAGTTGATGCCTACACTGGAGGAGTATTCTTATCTGTTAGATTTACCTGTTATTGATCGTGTTCCTTTTACTGGTTTGGAGGGTGAGCCAAAACCACACGAGATTGCCGCTTTGATTCATCTGGGGAAGTCTGAGGTGGAAGCCCATATGACTACTAAAGGATGGATTAGAGGATTACCGCCCCAGTTCTTATTGGAGAAAGCTCGTTACTTTTCCAGGATGAAGAGTACAATCGCTTTTGAGGCCATCTTTGCTCTACTTGCTTATGGGTTGTTCTTATTTCCTAATGTGGACAAATTTGTTGACGTTAATGCTATGGATCTTCATGATTGGAAATCCAGTTCCTACGTTGTTGGGTGATTCTTATTATTCTATTTACCTTTGGAATTCTTATCATGTGGGGATGATTATCTGTTGCACGCCTTTGTTGTACCGATGGTTTATCTCTCATATGCCTCAGTCTGATGCTTTTTGGGATGTTAGGAAGGAACCCCGTTGGGCTCCTAAGATCATGGCACTTACTCACTCGGATATTGATTGGTATCATCGAGCTTACTAGGATATAGAGATTGTTGACAGTTGTGGTAGTTTCCCCAATGTACCTCTTCTCGGTATAAAGGGAGGAATTAACTATAACCCTGTTCTTGCACGACGACATCTTGGTTATCCGATGAGGGATAAACCAAATAGTATTAATTTGAGTAATTTCTTTCTGAAGGAGGGAGGAGACCATAAGGAAGCTAGGGAGCAGATTGCGAAGGCCTGGCGTCACATCCACAAGAAGAGTAGGAAAGACTTGGGATCTAGGGGTGCTGTTTCTTTGGAGCCATATCTTCAGTGGGTTCAAGCGAGAGCTATTCAGTTGAAGATGCCGTATTCCCAGGAAACACCTATGCCAGATTTGTTTGTGAAAACCACTCCTCCCTTATTGGATGATTTAGAAGAGCTGCAACTTGCTCTGGTCAGGATGCAACATGAAAAGGATGCTTGGAAGAATAAGTGCCAAACTTTAGAGATTTCCTTTAAAGCAGACTTGAAGGAGAAATACGACTTGATTGAGATCCTTAAGAGTAGAGCAGTAGAGACTATGGAGAGGCAAGGGGATTTATTTTCTCCTAAGCCTCAATCAGATGCTGATTACTCACTTCCTGATTCAGGTGATTGGAAGGAGGTTGCCACCAGGTATGCAGAAGAAAACCAGAGGTTGAAGGCTCATATTTCCAGGCTTACAAGGAAGCGCCAACGTATAAAGTGATCTCTGAAACTTTACTTCTCAAGGCTTTAGACTTTATTTTCATCTTGTACTTGGGATTGTTGAGACCTGTAACCTATTTTGAAGTTATTATAATAAATTTTTTCCAGTATTTCAAATGCGTTATTACTTTGATATTTGCAATGTATCTCTAAAGCTTTAAATCCCTTGAAATATTAAATAACGACATAAAATCATGTGAATTGCACATTGTTGTACCCCAAAATTTTCCCTCCTCTTTTTCACAAGAAATCACGACTTCGAGCTTTTCCTTATTTTTTAGATTGGCTTAAGAATCGGTCAAACAGACTTTTCTTATCAGTCAGACAAAATTAGGGTTTTCATTGATTTTGAATCAGTCAAGCAGATTATTAGGGTTTCTTTTGATTTGTTTGAGTTTGGCTCAGGGTTTGATCAGGCAGACATTTCTTTGACAGTAAATCCAAAATTAGGGTTTGCGCACGCATTCTCAGAAGAATTTGAATCCACAACATTTCATTTGACTGTCACATGGTTTTGACGCTTGTTCAAAATTGATGTCTGTTTCTCAAAGCCTAAAAAATCTGGGATAGAAGCTGAGGCATTTGAATTGAAAGTTTGAAGCGTTGGTTTAATCAGTAAAGTGAAAGGCGTATGGACGTTTGTTTGTTTGACTGTGCAATACATATGGCTATTTGGAATGCCGAGCTTATTGCTGGTTAATGCGGGGTTTGTGAGACTACAACATTTATTAATTATTTATTTTATCTAAGTTAGAATAATTGGGATGTACTTCCAGTTATTTTAATTCAAGAAACTTAAATAATTAAATAGACAGTGAAATAAAGAATTATCTGACAAAAGGACTTTTATTTATTTTTAATTATTGGTACAAGTGTTATTTGAATACAGTAAATTTATTTACAGTATTTACAATAATGTTTATTACAAATGATTAGAAATAAAACAAAACTATATCCTAAGTCTCTTGAAGTCTTCATCTTCTACCGCTGCTTCCTTTGCCCGACTGGTATTTACCTGCAAAGACAGAAAAAGGAATCAATACAGATGAATTAAAAAAAAGGCATTCTCAGACAGATAAATAAAAGTTCATCATTAAAGGTTGTTGGCCGGAATCAGTTTATTTTGGGTTTTCATCATATTTTTCTCGTCCTCTTTGCAAATCGCAAGAAGATTTCTCTTCTTGGTTCACAAAGAGGAAAAGTAAAATTAAATGTTTACAAGCATATGAATCAATTAAGCAAAATGCACAAAGCAGCATAAGTCCAAACAAATTGCATTGTCAAACTGAAAATGCCAAACCAAGTCACAAGTGACAAACTAAGCTGAATAAGTTTCAAACTAAGCAAACTAAATCACAAGTTCAAAACTGTCCAAAGAAGCTGTCAAAACTGTCCAAAGAAGCTGTCAAAACTGTCCAAAGAAGCTACCAAACTGTCAAGAAGATATCAAAAGATACCAAAAGCTATCGAACTGTCATCAAAGAAAAGAAGAAAGTACAGAATGCAGAGGAAAGCTAAAGTTGCAAGCAAGCATTTCTTTTTCATCATTTTCTAGCCACAACCTTTTCAGAAAAAAGTACAGTTAAAGCAATAAAATATGCTTTTCTGGAGAGAGAGAAAGAGAGGGAAGCAGGCTTACAGTTTTTTAGGCAGGCTTAGAGATAGATAAATATAACAAAGAGTTTCAGTTCAGAAGAGGGGGCAGAACACATAGAAAAATATAACACAAAGCTGTAAACACATAACACAAGCCTTGAGGCCTGTTACCCAGAAACCTGTTTCAAACCTGAGCTTACTTAAAATTGCTCAAGCCTGCCTTCAAGCAAACAAACAAAAGCTTGCCTCAAGACTGTTTCAAACTACCAGAAGCCTGCCTTCAAGCTTGCCTGCTAAGAGGTCTGTACCAGTAAGCCTTCCTGCCCATACCAGAAACAAACTTACAAAACCAAGCTTGTCTGCATAAACCAGAAGCCTACAACAGCCTGCCCAAGGCCTAAAAACCTGTTACATAAACAACAGCCTGCCCAAAGCCAAAGCTCCAATAAGCCTGTCAAAACAATAAAACTCCAACAAACCTGTGTTCAAAACAAGCCAAAGCCTAGCAAGCCTAAAAACCAGTTATCAGAATAACAACTGAAACACCAACTCAGAATCATCATCATCATTGAAAAGGCCAAGCCAAAAGAGAGGAAAAGAAAAGTCAGAAGCAAAAGCAACATCAAAATCATCAACATCAGACCAATAAAGATTCATTTTCATCAAAAGCAAATCATCAGAATCAAAGTCTAAGAGAGGAAGAGAGCCAGAAATGGATACTCTAGGGTTCTCAGAAGTATCATCATAAAATAGAACAAAGGAAAATACGAAGTACCAGAAGGCCAACAAGCAACATCACCAGTTCCCCGCCTTGGCCACCTGAGAAGCGCCGCCGTCCAAACCCTCCGTCTCCTCTCCCAAGGCGAAACCCTAAGGTATCGTTCTCCTCCTTCCTTTTTCTACGATCTCGTATCATAAAACACAAAGTGACACAAAGATCAGAATGTGTAAAGATTTAATCATGCAAAGAACAAAAAGCCCTAAAACGCATTTTAAGAGAAAATCGTTACCTTTTTTTGAATCATCGCCTTGAGCAACCGTGAAGAGAGGAAATATTGGAGGCGGCGTCCAGTAGCCAGGCATGGAAGGCATCAGTGGTTTTGATGGAGAAGGATGAAGAGGCGAAGAAGAAGAAGGGAGCGGCGCCGTTCGTAAAACTGTAAAGCTTAAGTCTGAGCCAAACAACGAAACCCTAACAAAAACCTTTGTCAAAACCGTTTTGGGCCTGCTCCACGTTCCAAACCTTAAGCCCAATTGATTCTGGCACGTACCCCCCTTGTTTTAATCTGCATTGTTCTTTTATTTGGGCATGCCCCTCATACTAACACCTAAAGCCCATTTAATTTTCTTAACTCTTTTTATACAAATCAACACTTTTGTGATACGGTGGGAGAACTGACTTGAGGTTTTGCGTTTGTTTTCGCAAATGTTTCGGTTGAGCAAGAGTCGCCACCGACTTTTTATTTTATCCTAAGGAAAGGTTTAAAAAGCACAGCAAAAACCTTTGAGATTTTTCTTGGGTTCGGGGAGTAGATTATAGGAAGGGAAGGTATTAACACCCTTTCTATCCATGGTTATCCATGGGCTCTTAGGTACTTGCTTAGATCAACTTGCCTTGGTTTTCAATTGTTTGAAATGGTGCTTGGTGTGTGGTTTTGAAAATGCTTTGAAAAAGATGCCTTGTATAGGCTACCCTTGTAACAATTCTTTACTCGAATGTTTTACAAAAGGTGTTTTGTCTTTTGAAAAGATGTTCCAAGGTTTTTTTGAAAGTTTGTTTTGAAAGTGTTTGTGAAGTGTGGTTTGAAAATAGGCAAGTGTTTTGTTTTGCAAGTTGACAAGTACCTAAGAGCTATCTACCCTAAAGTTCTCAAAGATTTTTGTTATGTTTTAACCCTTTTGACAATTTTGTTCCACCATTGCATTTGGTGGACAATCTTATATTAGGAGGTGAAAGGGACGGGCGCGGGTCATCGTTTAGACCATAATTGCAATAGTGCCAAGTATCTTTGGGCAATTTCTCTTTGAAAGGGACTTGATCATTTTAGGCAACTTTTCAAAAGCGTCATCGAGGGACTATGATCATTTGATTGTTTGTTTTACCCAAAGAAACCTAACATGCAATATGGCCCATTTATTTGAAGGCAACAAAGTGGAATACCCTAGGGGTGCAAGTGTGATATATGTCATCCATTTTCATGCTTGATTGTCTTGAAATTAGGTCAAACTATTTTGTTCTTTTTATTGGCATACAAACCCTAATTCTAGCATGGCATATTTAAAAAGCATTAAAGTGCGAAAAGTAAAATTCCTACACTATTACAACACAATATGGGAAGGGGGATACAAATGTTCAAATGGGGGATATTTAGACAAGAAATTAAAACCTAGCTATTACATCAATTTTGAATATTACAAGATAATTGATTGCATAAATTAAATGTGAGATAAAATAAAGATGCAAAATGCAAAAAGAGTTTTCATATGTATGAAAAAAAAGTATTATTTATGTCAAATAAATAAAAATAAAAAAGTATTATTTTTGGAGTTTTTTGTATTTTAAGGGTAAAACCCTAATTTTTATTAAGTAATATATATACTATTTAATTTATACAAGTATTTGTTTATTATGTACAAAAATAAAATAAAATGAAGTATATTTATAAAAAGTATTTTTTTATGTCAAATATTAAAAAAATAAAAATATAGGTATTTTTGTATTTTAACCTAAATATACTAATAAATATATATATATATATATATATATATATATATATATATATATATATATATATATATATATATATATATATATATATATATATATATATATATATATATATATATATATATATATATATATATATATATATATATATATATATATATATATATATATATATATATATATATATATATATATATATATATATATATATATATATATATATATATATATATATATATATATATATATATATATATATATATATATATATATATATATATATATATATATATATATATATATATATATATATATATATATATATATGTATTAATTTCTAAATATGTATTATATATAAAAAATAATAATATTTAATATTTATAAAAAAAAAGTATATTTTGCATAACATATTTTCAAAAAGGAAAATGTAATAAAAAATCAGAAAATAAAATATATTTGCATTATTTTTCCTATCTATTCTAAATAATATATATATATATATATATATATATATATATATATATATATATATATATATATATATATATATATATATATATATATATATATATATATATATATATATATATATATATATATATATATATATATATATTTATGTACAAATGTCCATATAAACAAATAAATACTTAAAAAATATAAAAATGGTGTAAAAAATATTTTTCATGTTTTTAATATTATTAGCAAAAATAAATAAGTCAAAATGAAAAAAGAAAAATCAAAAAATCAATAAAACACACAAATTGGGCTCAGGGGGTGTGAAATCAGAAATATGGTGTGAAAAGAAAATCAGAAGCAAGCCCAGCCCATGAAGCTTCTTCTTCAACCTCTGAACAAAAATGTTCAAAAAACGCGCGCCTGTTCTTCCAATTCAAACACCTGGATTCTTTGATCTTTTGCACAAACTTCCAACATAAGAAATGTTAAGCATTGAATCACGATTCTAAATATATAAAAAACTCATCCTAACTCTCAGAAATGAGAGAGAATTTTGACATTCACAAATCCTGACCTAAGTTTTCTTCCATATTCAAACCTTAAATTCTCACAGCTCAAGCAAAATAAATGAAAAGTAAAAGCATGTACAGATTCAGGGGCATGAATAGAACACTTCTTATTCACAAACTTAGAGCTAATGATGCCTAGACTAAGAGTTAGAAGTTCAAGAAAATACCTGTTCAATTGAAGTTCTATCTGGCAATGGGGGAGCTTTCAGAGCAAGATGATGATCTGTACAGCTTGCCTGAAGTGTGGTGATGCTATTCCAATGCTTACTTTGCTTTGAGACACCTTGAATCGAGCTATGGACCTCCAACTGTAAAACAAGAAAGTGAAAATGGTGGAACTGGTTAGAGGAATTACAGGTCGTGTTTTAGGTTTTGGTTAGCTTGCATTGATGCTAGGGAATGTGTTTGATGAGCTTTGGGCAAGAAATCATGCAAGGGATGAGAGTTGGCACTCAAACTGCAGTGAGAATTCTGTTTGAGCAGTTTGAGGGTGGTTCTGAGTTTGTGGAGGTATTGGAGGTATTGGAGTCGTGTGCTAGCTTAGTTAGGATGATTAGAAGGTGTACAAAACAATTGCTTAAGTCTTCTAATGCTGAGATGATAGTTATGTTATGTTATGCCACTTTTCTTCACACTTAAGCAAGCAAAGCCAAGTTGATGTTCTAGGCAAGTAGAGGCCCCCTAAACATGATGCTAACCTTGTCTTGATCAGAGTGTTTTGCTCATAATCTTGTGCCAATTGGATTTGATCTGTACCTCTTGGATTTGCATTATGACATAAAGCTTGCTTTTGCAAAAATGGCCATTTTACTTTTTCCATAAATGGCTTAATTCAAAATGTAATGCATAAACTCATGAAACAAAGCTTTAGCACAATGAACATGCATTAAATTATTGAGTGTTGGATAGTTTAAGGGCCTGTAATGTAGCATAAACCAAGCTGACTTGAAGATGGCATAAGTTATGAACATGTACATGACCAATTCAAAAGTGAGTTTTTTCCATATTGCAAAATTCGAATCTCTCAAGTTATGAGGTTGTTTGATGAGTTCTTGGACATTTTGGAAAGCTTGGAATGTGTACTACAATCCATATTTGAAATGAAAATTGAAATTCCAAGTGGAAGTGTATGGAAAATGGCCTTGAAGTTAGGTAGAAAACCTTGCCAAAATAGGTTAAAATTTCACTAAGTTAAGAATGGTTTAGTACCCTTATTCCAAAAATTGTAACTTGAGATACAAGCCTCACTTGGGAAAACTTTGTGAATCAAAGTTGTATATTATGCAACAAGCTACAACTTTCATGTTTTGACTTTTTCTTGAATCCAAATGAATCTTGGTGAGAAAGTGGGGCAAAGTTGGGAAAAAATTAGGGTTTTTCATAACTTGGAAAAATTCTAAGTTATGAAAAATTCTCATTTCAAACCCTAATTTGCAATTTTTGATTTCTTGGTGAACAAGTTTCATGATTTGGCATGTTTTGATGAAAAATGAATCTTGACTCTTGATTTTGACCAAAAAGTCAAAGTTTGACTTTTCAGTATACAGTCAAAATTGATCAATTGACTGGGAAATTCAACTGTCAATCTTGTGTACTTGGGATCTTTTGAACTTGTTGAGCATGTCAAGATAATTCCATGGGGTCCTTGAGTCCATATGTGAGCTTGGTTTGCCATTGGTTGAGTCAAACAGTCAAAAATTGCCTTTGTGCAGTCAAAACCCTAAAAATGACCATTTTGCCCTTTTGGTGATCTGATCAAATTTCTTGTGGAATTGTGATCCAAACTTGATCAAATGGTTCATATGAGTTCATAATGTTGATGTGGGTCAATTTTCATGAGATTTGACTGTCAATTGGTCACAGTTGACTTTTTCCCCAATACAGTTGATTTCTAGGTCAACTGTCCAATTGACTGGGCAAAACTTGGAATCAAGACTTGAAACTTGATATGGATAAACTTGGGAGTCCAATATGAAGCAAGAAGGTCATAGGCATTTTAGGTCAAAACATCTTTGTGCAAACACAAACCCTAATTTGGGTCAACAGTGCAAGGAGAAGTCTTGAGCAGATGAAACCCTAACTGGATCTTGATCTTCAAGAGCCTTGTGATGAGAAATGTTGAGAGAATGGGAGGGAAAATTTTGGGGTATAACAGTTGCCCCTGTTCAATCTTCTTGAATCCGTAGAGTTAGATTGGCAAGTTTGCCTTTCGTGACTCGAGGGTAAAAGGAGATTGGACACTAGAGTGCCCTTAAATTTGCACTCGTCAAAGTAATGGACGCGAGAATGGGCTTAGAGATGCCATTTGGAGATGGGCTTAACGATGCCATCTGGAAGAATGATAGAAACTTGTCGGGGATGGGCTTAAAGATGCCATCTGGAATGAGTATCAGGAAGGTGTCCATGCTTTGGACCATCTTCGATCTGGGGGTCTGAATAAGCAATAGATTGACATCCGTTGTTGGGGAGGAATACGTAAACTGTTTTCAAAAATTGCATCTGACCAAGTGATAGATTAACATCTTTTGTTGGGAAGAATCCATAAACTGTTTTCAGAAGTCTTGAGAAGAAACTGAACAAGCGATAGGTTAACATCCGTTACTTGGAGAACCCGTGAACTGTTTTCAGTAATCTTGAAGTTGAATAAGCAATAGAGCAGCATCCGTTGTTGGGAAGCGTCCGTGAACTGTTTTCAAAGGTTGCATCTGAACAAGTGATAGATTAACATCCGTTGTTGGGAAGAATCCATAAACTGTTTTCAGAAGTCTTGAGAAGAAACTGAACAAGCGATAGGTTAACATCCGTTACTTGGAGAACCCGTGAACTGTTTTCAGTAATCTTGAAGTTGAATAAGCAATAGAGCAGCATCCGTTGTTGGGAAGCGTCCGTAAACTGTTTTCAAAGGTTGCATCTGAACAAGTGATAGATTAACATCCGTTTTTGGGAAGAATCCATAAACTGTTTTCAGAAGTCTTGAGAAGAAACTGAACAAGCGATAGGTTAACATCCGTTACTTGGAGAACCCGTGAACTGTTTTCAGTAATCTTGAAGTTGAATAAGCAATAGAGCAGCATCCGTTGTTGGGAAGCGTCTGTAAACTGTTTTCAAAGGTTGCATCTGAACAAGTGATAGATTAACATCCGTTGTTGGTAAGAATCCATAAACTGTTTTCAGAAGTCTTGAGAAGAAACTGAACAAGCGATAGGTTAACATCCGTTACTTGGAGAACCCGTGAACTGTTTTCAGTAATCTTGGATTTGGAAGAAGAACCGGTGTAGGGTTCCCTGATGCTGAGCTCGTGTAAAACTGCATCTGGATAACTCTGGAATAAGCATTAGAATGTTGCCGTGTCTGGGTCACATCTGAACTAATCCTGGAAAGAACCTTGGAAGATAATGATTTTTAGTCTTTTTGACTGATCTTACCTGAAAAGGTAAAGAGTTAGTTACATGTAATGTCATGATGCATGACGCAATGTATGTTATATGATATGAATGTAAATGAATGCGCATGTAAGCTGGAGAGCTGTCTTGCATAGGATAGACGAATCCAAGATGGCTGAAGATGATAACATCTTGACTGCTGCCGGGAAGAATAATTCCTGGTTGTTGCTGGAGAATAAAGAACTTGGGTTATATACCAATCTTCTGGGGAATTCCTGATGACTTCTACTGGGGAGTTCCAAGCTAATAGACTCATGCTGGGGATGCAAGACCGAGAATCTTCAGTTTGGTGGGAAGATCTCTGGCGACTTCACTGGGGAACTCAAGATTTTCCCTCCTCAAAACTCTGTAGGGAGGAGGTTCATTAGTCTGGCTTCGCTGGGGATTGATAATTTGAAGTTTTAGCTCGGCTGGGGATACTAAAACTTAAATTCTGAGGGGAATTGAGTTCTGGAGGATTCTCCGGCTGGGGACAACAAAGATAAACTCCTCTGGGGATTGGAAGAATTTTGGCGAGTGCGATCTTCCGTGGCAATAAGCTGAGGATAACCCAGTTATAAGCCCTTGTGAGGAATAACTTTGAATAAAACTCGAGAGAGACGTCCGTACTCTGCAGGGGATAAGCCTCGAGAATCTACCGGAGATAAGCTTCAGGGTTGCTGGGGATATGGATTCCAAATCTCCGGGGGTTTCCTTTGAAGGGTATCACAGCATCCAACTGCACCTTTGACCTATCAGTAATCCTCTTTCTTGTAAGGGAATGATTATGTTCAAATGCATATGCCTATTTAACAAAACATTGGACGTTTCTCAAAACAAATAGTGCAAGAGAAAAGAAAAGGAAATGACACAAATTTTTGGGAAAAGTATTTGTATTGACTTTTTATGAGTATATTTGTACAAAGGAGACAACCATCCTAGTAAGAGGATTTTGTCGTAAATATTGGAAGATTTATACAAAATAAAGATGGCTATGTGAAATAATTCCATGGGATTCCATTCCGCTATAGCTTTCACAACTCGGAATATCTGTCCATTCAATGCTTCGTTTGCCGATGACTGGATTGATCAGAAGCCTGGAACTGGTTGATAAAGAGATTGTCTTTGAAGTGATCCGACGAGACATAGTCATACGCTTTAATTCCCTAACTTTTGCCTGAATCTCCCTTTCGGGTTTTCGATCCACCGGGAAACCCCTTTTTGCCCAAGCCGCCCTTTCGGGTTTTCGACTTGCCGGGTGTACAGATTTTTTTGTTTTTATCCCTAACTTTTGCCTGAACCGCCCTTTTGGGTTTTCGGTCCACCGGGATGCCCATTTTTGCCCAAGCCGCCCTTTCGGGTTCTCAACTTGTCGGGTTATTTTTTGCGTAGTATCTTTTGACTATGTCTGCGTTCGCAGGGTGTGGCAAGTCGTCGCCGTCCATGGTGGTCAGAATCATTGCACCACCAGAAAATATGCTCTTGATCACAAATGGTCCTTCATATGTAGGAGTCCATTTGCCCCTGGGATCACTTTACGGCAAGATAATCCGCTTGATTACGAGATCTCCGACTTGATACACTTGATGTCTGACTTTCTTATTGAAGGCCTTGATCATTCGTTTTTGATACGCCTGACCATGGCATATAGCAGCGAGTCGCTTTTCGTCGATCAGATTGAGTTGATCAAGTCGGGTCTGCATCCAATCATCTTCATTCAAACCTGCATCCTTCATAATCCTTAGAGAAGGAATCTGGACTTCCATAGGCAAAACAACTTCCATACCATAAACCAAAGAAAATGGGGTTGCCCCAGTTGAAGTACGTGTCGTCGTACGGTATCCATGCAGAGCAAACGATAACATCTCATGCCAGTCTTTGTAAGTGACTGCCATTTTCTGAATGATCTTCTTAATGTTTTTGTTCGCAGCTTCAACAACACCGTTCATCTTCGGCCGATAGGGAGATGAATTGTGATGATAAATCTTGAACTGTTCGCACAATACGGTGATCATCGTGTTATTCAGATTTGTACCGTTGTCTGTGATGATCCTGTCCGGAACACCATACCGACATATGAGATTTTGCTTGATAAAGCGGGCAACCACATTTTTAGTAACAGAGGCGAAGGAAGCTGCTTCAACCCATTTGGTGAAATAGTCAATGACAACCAGGATAAAGCGATGTCCGTTGGAAGCCGTGGGCTTGATCTCTCCAATCATATCAATGCCCCACATTGCAAAGGGCCACGGAGCAGTCAGAACATTGAGAGGAACCGGAGGGATATGAACTTTATCAGCATAAACTTGGCATTTGTGGCACGTACGGGAATGTTGATGGCAGTCAGCTTCCATGGTAGACCAGTAATAGCCTGCCCTTAGGATCTTCTTAGCCATTGTATGCCCGCTCAAGTGAGTGCCAAATGTGCCGCTGTGTATATCAATCATGATCAACTCTGCTTCAGCTTTGTCTACGCATCAGAGTAATACACAATCATGGCTTCGTTTGTAAAGGATGCCGTTGCTCAGGAAGAATTTAGCAGCAAATTTCCTTAAGAACTTCTTGTCATTTACGGAAGCTCCTTCGGGATAGTCTCTAGTCTCGAGATACCTTTTGATTTCATGGAACCAAGGTTGTTCCACTACTTCTTCGGTATTAATCTCATGACAATGCGCAGGTTCATCCATTCGCTCGATGGTGATTTGGGGAGCCTCGTTATCCCAGTTGAGTTTAAACATGGAAGACATTGTAGCTAGAGCATCTGCTAGCTGATTCTCTTCTCGCGGGAAATGCTCGAAGGTAATTTGCTCGAAATGAGGCAACAATGTCAAGACATGTTCTTTGTATGGGATAAGATTATGATGCTTGGTATCCCACTCTCCTTTGATTTGACTGATAACCAAAGCCGAGTCCCCAAATACGATCAAAGATTTGATCCCCAAGTCTATAGCAGCCTTGAGACCAAAGATGCAAGCTTCATACTCAGCCATGTTGTTTGTGCAGCTGAAGTAAAGTCGGGCCGTGAAAGGTGTGTGACAACCTTCCGGAGAAATGAGTACTGCGCCAATACCGTTTCCAAGTGCATTTGAAGCACCATCAAAGTACAGGGTCCATCGGGATCCCTTTTCGGGTCCGTCATACGGTCCGTTACTTTCAATGTTGTCCAAATTCATGATGTCCTCGTCCGGGAAGTCAAATCTCATGGGTTGATAATCTTCGATAGCCTGATGAGCCAGATGGTCAGCTAGTACACTCCCTTTTATAGCTTTTTGGGTGGTGTACTGGATGTCATACTCAGTTAGGATCATTTGCCATCTAGCTATTCTTCCAGATAAAGCGGGCTTTTCGAAGATATACTTGATAGGATCCATTTTGGAAATTAACAAGGTAGTATGAGTCAACATATACTGTCTTAGTCGGCGAGCAGCCCATACCAAAGCGCAACAAGTTTTCTCGAGCAGTGAGTAGCGAGTCTCACAGTCGGTAAACTTTTTGCTAAGGTAATAAATAGCATGCTCTTTTTGACCAGACTCGTCATGCTGGCCCAAAACACACCCCATTGAGTTATCCAAGACGGTCAAATACATGATCAAAGGTCTTCCTTCGACGGGTGGCATCAGAATAGGAGGTTCTAGCAAATACTCCTTGATTCTATCAAAAGCAGCTTGACAATCGTCGTTCCATTCAACTACCTGATCCTTCTTCAAGAGTTTGAAAATTGGCTCACAGGTAGAAGTCAGATGCGAGATGAATCGGGCAATATAGTTCAAGCGCCCCAAGAACCCTCTAACCTCCTTTTCAGTACGGGGAGCAGGCATTTCTTGTATTGCTTTCACTTTCGTTGGATCGACTTCAATGCCTTTGTTGCTTACAATGAATCCCAGGCGTTTACCAGACCTAACTCCAAAAGTGCATTTACTTGGATTCAGCCTGAGTTTGTATTCTTTCAATCTGGCAAACAGCTTCTCCAGATGTTCAAGGTGCTCTTCCTCTGTTTGTGACCGAGCTATCATATCGTCTACGTAAACTTCAATCTCATGATGTATCATATCATGAAATAAAGCTACCATGGCGCGTTGATAAGTTGCCTCTGCGTTCTTTAGCCCGAACGGCATCACCTTGTAACAGAAAGTGCCCCATTGTGTGACAAAAGTTGTTTTCTCCATATCCTCGGGGGCCATTTTGATTTGATTGTAGCCCGAGAATCCATCCATGAAGTAAAACACTTTATGCTGAGCTGTATTGTCGATCAAAATGTCAATGTGTGGCAGCGGAAAATCATCTTTGGGGCTGGCCCTATTCAAATCCCGGTAGTCCACACACATCCTGACTTTGCCATCTTTCTTAGGTACTGGCACGATGTTAGCGACCCATTGAGGATAGGACGTAACAGCCAAAAAGCCAGTGTCAAATTGCTTCATTACTTCTGCTTTGATCTTTTCAGACATATCAGGTCTCATTCGGCGGACTTTTTGCTTGATCGGTGGACAATCCTCTCTTGTGGGGAGGCGGTGAACCACGATGTCTGTATCTAAACCCGGCATGTCTTCATAAGACCAAGCGAAGATTTCAACATACTCATTCAACAACTGTATCAGGCGTTCCTTGACACTTGGTTCCAGATTGGAACCCACTTGCACCTCCTTCCGGTCTTCCTCAGTTCCCAAGTTGACAGTTTCCAATGACTTTTCATGAGGTAAGATGGCTCTTTCCTCTTGCTGTAGAAGTCTGGCTAGTTCCCCCGGTACTTCACAACCTTCGTCATCTTCATACTCGGCTTGATTGACCAGATCTTCAGAGTTATTGAAAGATACAGCAGAATAGTCACCCATGGAATCCGGAGTGGATGGGTACCTACATTGGTGAGTGTGGGTGTGTGTAAGGGATAGCCATCCTTAAACAAAAATGCAAAAGGAAAGAAAATGAACATAAGCAGTTTATCAAATGAAAAACGTCCAATGAATCATTAAACATGGCATATGGATATGAAAAATAATCAAAACCCTTACAAATGGACCTACATGCCCCGGGCAAGGCATGAGGTGAAAAGATAGTGTACGGATTGTTTGAAAATAAATATTACAGACCAAATAGGAAATGTTTAACAGATAAATTACTGATGAATAAAAGTGATGGGGACAAAGTCTTTTGCCTCCCAGTTGCTCAATCCTCCTTTGACAGTTGGATAAATCCACTCTTCGATGTTGCTCTCCTTGTCTTCACCCTCCAAGGCGTTGATTCCGTAGGGAGAAATTTTGACTGGCGCTCTTTCAATCTTCGAACGGCGCATAGCTTTCTATCCTGCGGTAGTGAACCCTAATCCAAATTTGTCGGTTTTATGTGGAATATCAGGCAACTGCCCCTATGCTGAATTCTTCCCCTCCTTTATTGCGGCTCTTGCGTCTTCCAGAGATGCCATCCTGGCCATCTGCCTTGGTGTCTCAGCTGCCAACTTTGCTACTGTTATTTCAGGAAGGACTTCTTCGAAATGCTGAAAAGGCGTTTCAATGAACTCCCCTTCTACCTCCACATATCGGAAAGAGTTTAAGTGGCTAATCATATACTCCTCTTCACCATGGACAGTAATGATCTTTCCCTTAACAGGATACTTCAACATCTGATGTAAGGAGGAGGTGACTGCCCCAGCATGGTGTATCCAAGGCCTACCCAGCAAGCAAGAGTATGACGGACGGATGTCCATCACATAGAAAGTAGACTTAAACACCTCAGTGCCTATCTTGATGGGAATTTAAACCTCTCCATGGACCATTCTCTTCGAACCATCGAAAGCTCTGACAACAATATCACTTGGCTTCAATTCCAACCCTTCACAATCTAGTCGGTCCAAGGCCTTCTTAGGCAATACATTCAGCGATGAATCGGTGTCGACCAAGACATGCGCGAGAGTAGTTCCTCGACACTCGACTGAAATGTGCAAAGCATCATTGTGATTTCTTCCTTTAGGAGTTAGGTCGGTATCGGAAAACCCTAATCCATTGTCCGCAGTAAGGCTAGCCATGCAATTCTGAAATTGATCTGCAGAGGTTTCCTGGGGCACATGGGCTGCCTTCAGGAATTTTATCAGGGCTTTAGCATGCGCTTCTGAGCAAAGTAGTAGTGCCAGCATGGAGATCTTTGAGGGGGTTTGCCCCAATTGTTCTACCACATTGTAATCACTTCTTTTGATTATCCTCAAAATCTCATCCATTTCCTTCTTGGAGGTTTCCGGGATGACCAAGGGTTGAGCCCTCGTCCTGACGAGCTCATCTTGGATTCCCTTACCTTTGTCAGCAGCGGTAGGAGAGACAGTACTAGGAACAACAACGTCTTCAATCAAAGGAGTTCTAGCAGAAAGTTTTATTGGTGCAGGGATGATCTCGTCAGCTGATGAGGGTCCAAAGATTGCTCTTGGAGGGGCAATCTCTGGAGAAAATATTCTCCCGCTCCTGGTGATTTTGCTAGTGCCTGCAATGTTACTAATGCTGGCTTCTTCATCATCCGAACTTTCTTCAATTATTTCGATTTGTTTGATACCATGGTAGTAAACGTCACCGCCATAGTTCCATGGTATGGACTTCTCAGAAACATAGGGGACAGGCCCTTGCATTGTTATCTTCAAAGGAACAGATTTCATAGCTGGTGTAATCTTAACAGGCTTTTTGACGGCCTTGGAAAGATTGGCGTGAATGGTTATGATTGAGACATATTCAGTATGAACTGGAACAGCAGAAACTTTTTCAAACAAGATCTGTCGACTATCCATAAGGCCTTGGATGCCTTTCTTCAGTAACGGACAATCAAACGGCAGAGAGTAACAACAATAGCAGTCTTCCTTACATCCCGGGAAGATCCCGACCCTTAACAGATTCAACTTAATGGTTAGCAATGGAGTAGTCAGATCATTGACATCAGCAACATATAAATCTTCTTCAATGGCATTGACATTTCGGCCGTGCTTCGGCATGGGAGAAGATATCACATTAGGCTTCTCCGGAGCATCAAACTCCACCTCCTTCGCCTCTATCAGGTCTTGGATCTTATGCTTGAGTGCCCAACAATCATTGGTGTCGTGCCCGACACTGTCAGAATGGTAGGCTCATTTAGCATTAAAATGATAATGCGGAGAGGACGTATTCACATTCTTTGGTGCCTCCTTGATGGTGGCAAGATTCAACTTTAACAGATGGGGAAGCACTTGCGCTGGAGTCATATTAATACGGGTGAACTGCCGTTGTGGCCGTTCCACTCGTTGTTGATTTGGTCTGGACTGGTTATAGCGAGGCTGCTCACTTGGAGTGTTTTGAATCATTACGGCCCCCACAGTTGGCCGACGCTCCGCCTTCCCTGCTCTTCTCTGAGAATATACCACAGCTGTTTCCTTCTTAAAAGGCTTCTTCTCAACACTTGCAGCAACACCCTTCTGAATCTTTTCTGACTTGATGCCAACTTCTATTCTCTCGCCTGTTAAGATCAAATCGGTAAACCCCGTAGAAGAGTTACCAATCAGATGATTGAAAAATGGCCCAGATAGGGTCCCAAGAAACATATCAACAAGTTTACGGTCGGTTAAAGGAGGCTGCACCCTGCCAGCCAAATCCCTCCATTTTTGTGCATATTCTTTGAATCCTTCGCCTGTTCCTAACGACATACCCTGAAGTTGGGTACGAGTAGGAGCAAGGTCAGAATTATACTGGTATTGTTTGTAGAAAGCGGTGGCCAAATCTTCCCAATTTCGGATGCTGGTTCCCTCTAGCTGATAAAACCACTCCAATTGAGCTCCAGAAAGGCTGTCTTGAAAAAAATGAATCCAAAGGTTTTTATCTGCCGTATAGGGTTGGATCTTTCTCACGTAGGACCTGAGATGCATTTTTGGACAGGACAGCCCATCATACCTCACAAACACTGGCACCTTGAACTTTGGGGGAATCACAATCCCGGCAACCAAACCCAAGTCTTCGAAGTCCAAACCCGGCACTCTTTGTAGCTCCATGGCGGCCAATCTGTCTTCTAGCCCTTTGTATTTGTCATCAGATGGAGGGTATTGCTGATCAGAATAATCTTCATCCTCTTAGACCTCTTCTTCTTCCGCATCAGACTCGGAAGGTACCGCAGCCCCACCTCCTTTGCTGGTTCCTTCATCAGAAATAGGAGGAAATTCAAGCACCCTCCGAGCTTCTCCGTCAAATCTTCTCCCCAAAGTAGCCACCCCGAGTCTCTTTTTCTTCTTTTTCACTGGGTCTTTGTTCCCCAATTGAGTCTTGATATCCTCCTGACCCTTAGCCAAGGTCATCAGGAGTTGCTGGAACTGTGCATTTTGAGCTTGCAGGTCTTTGACTGTTTGCTCGAGATCCATCCTACTGAAATAAACAGCAGACGGATAAGGAAACCTGGAGTGAGACCTGCTTATGCACATGATGAATGGTATGCTTATGTATGCAATGCATTCAAGGATTTAGGACATTCAAAATTGTTTCAGACAAAGAAGAACGCACGTCATATTAATAAGAAGAAATTTGTTAGTACATAAATGCCCCATGGGCCAAATATTACAAAATAACTTCTCAAGGCAAAAAGACATTGCGCATCCTCTTTGGTGCGATGTAGGTGTTGAGGGCCTCTTGCTCATGGAGTCGGAGGGTAAGCTCTAGAACCTTCTTCTCACTCGCGTAGAAGCTAGCTTCAAAAGTATTCCGTTCTTCCTTGAGCTGAATCCAACTTTTCTGCATTTCCTCCCACGATGTAGGCATGTCTGGATGTAGGATGGTGTAGGGAACCTCTCCTTCCTTGACGGGCTCTTTAATCACTGGGAGAACATGAGGGTAAGGCATCATCAGACTTTGGGCTCGGGCTCGTATCCACTTGAGATAAGGCTCAAGAGGGATGGAGTTCTTGTGTCCTAGAGTCTTGCTATCAACCTTGTTGGGTCTTCCCCAAGCTCTGATGAATCTTTGGCGAAGTCCTTGCACATCGTTGTCGAAGTCAAAAACTAGGTCAGGAATCAACATGTCATGAGGGCCATCCCTCCGTGCATATCCAAATTGCCTCAACGCTAGGCAAGGGTTGTAGGTGATACCTCCCCTAATTCCAAGTAAAGGAACATTAGGAAACTCTCCGCAACGATCGACGATGATGACATTTTCTCTGGACCGAGAACACCAATGTACATCAGAGTGAGTAAGAGTCATCAACCGTTGGGACCACCTTGAGCCTTGGTCATTCTTCAAGACAGATTGTGGAAGGTGCGAAATAAACCACCTTGCAAGGAGAGGAGTACAGCACATGAGAACACCCCTCTTTCTCATTGTTCGTGTGTAAAATGAGTGAAGAATGTCCCCAAGCAATGTTGGTATTGGATTTCTGGACAAGAAGATTTTGACGGCGTTGACATCTACCAATTGGTCGGAATTTGGGAACAAGACCAACCCATAGATAAGGAGTGCCACAATTTCTTCAAAGGCTTGTAGGTCCAATGAGTTCCAACATTCTTGTGCTTTCTCAAACAAGAATTTTGCTAAGAATCCTTTGACGCCGCTTCTGGTTTCCCAATGCCCCTTGATGTCGGATGATTGTAGATGTAATGCTCGAGCAACATCTTCCGGATTTGGTTCCTTCTCCGTACCGTTGAAGGGTAGTTGATTAAGGATAGGAATTCTCAGGAGTTGAGAAAACTCCTCCAAAGTGGGCACCAATTGATAATCAGGGAAAGTGAAACAGTGGTGAAGAGGGTCAAAGAACTGGAATAGCACTTTCATCATGTCTTCTTCAATGTTGGTGTTGACTAGGCTGAGCAGTCTACCATGTCTTTCACTGAAGGATGAGCTTTCCTGAATTCTTGAGGTGAGCTCCTTGAGTTGAGGATAAATTATCACAAGGTTGACTTGAATGGTGTTTCTGCGAGGAATTTCCATGACCTACAAAACAAGAACAAAGATGAAGATCCAAACCCTTGAAATGGTTAGTGAATGCATATGATGTTTTATGATGTTTATGATGTATGCACAAAACATATGTACAAGCAAATCACACCAAACCCTAGTTTCAGGCTGGCACGGGGTTTCATAGGTAAGTACCCTCTTGAGTGTAGTTGGCTTAAAAAACCTGTCCTATAAATAGTAACCGGGTTCTAAGGAGCTCAATATCACGGGATTGTTTTCATTGTTCATTGTTTTGGTTTAGCCACTTAACTAGCGACCAAAATATTCAAAGAAAACAAACCTCAATGAGTGTAGTATCGAGTATCTACCAACTTCGGACTGCACCAAAGCCGGTCATCTCACTACCCCTAATAAAAGGCCAAGATGGTCAAGTATGGTTCTAGGTCATTAGTGCTTAGTGACATCACTCAGCGGCCCCGTACTCTCCTTGATTGAACTCAAGGGTTACCGGTACTCACAAATATGTCGCACTAATATAGCTATTGCTTCGACCGTGTCGGTATACAACGCACAGTTTCCACAATGTATTGCTATCTATGAATGTTTCCCAAAATCCGGGTGTAGGATTGCAAACCCAAACAATAGAGCCAAGATATAAAGCAAACAATTCAAACAATTAGTCATGCAAGAGGGTGATCTAAGCCCTAAGGTTACTCCACTTTTAAAACCCTCCCCAGCAGAGTCGCCAGTTCTGTGATACGGTGGGAGAACTGACTTGAGGTTTTGCGTTTGTTTTCGCAAATGTTTCGGTTGAGCAAGAGTCGCCACCGACTTTTTATTTTATCCTAAGGAAAGGTTTAAAAAGCACAGCAAAAACCTTTGAGATTTTTCTTGGGTTCGGGGAGTAGATTATAGGAAGGGAAGGTATTAGCACCCTTTCTATCCATGGTTATCCATGGGCTCTTAGGTACTTGCTTAGATCAACTTGCCTTGGTTTTCAATTGTTTGAAATGTGCTTGGTGTGTGGTTTTGAAAATGCTTTGAAAAAGATGCCTTGTATAGGCTACCCTTGTAACAATTCTTTACTCGAATGTTTTACAAAAGGTGTTTTGTATTTTGAAAAGATGTTTCAAGGTTTTTTTGAAAGTTTGTTTTGAAAGTGTTTGTGAAGTGTGGTTTGAAAATAGGCAAGTGTTTTGTTTTGCAAGTTGACAAGTACCTAAGAGCTATCTACCCTAAAGTTCTCAAAGATTTTTGTTATGTTTTAACCCTTTTGACAATTTTGTTCCACCATTGCATTTGGTGGACAATCTTGTATTAGGAGGTGAAAGGGACGGGCGCGAGTCATCGTTTAGACCATAATTGCAATAGTGCCAAGTATCTTTGGGTAATTTCTCTTTGAAAGGGACTTGATCATTTTAGGCAACTTTTCGAAAGCGTCACCGAGGGACTATGATCATTTGATTGTTTGTTTTACCCAAAGAAACCTAACATGCAATATGGCCCATTTATTTGAAGGCAACAAAGTGGAATACCCTAGGGGTGCAAGTGTGATATATGTCATCCATTTTCATGCTTGATTGTCTTGAAATTAGGTCAAACTATTTTATTCTTTTTATTTGCATACAAACCCTAATTCTAGCATGGCATATTTAAAAAGCGTTAAAGTGCGAAAAGTAAAATTCCTACACTATTACGACACAATATGGGAAGGGGGGGTATAAATGTTCAAATGGGGGATATTTAGACAAGAAATTAAAACCTAGCTATTACATCAATTTTGAATATTACAAGATAATTGATTGCATAAATTAAATGGGAGATAAAATAAAGATGCAAAATGCAAAAAGGGTTTTCATATGTATGAAAAAAAAGTATTATTTATGTCAAATAAATAAAAATAAAAAAGTATTATTTTTGGAGTTTTTGTATTTTAAGGGTAAAACCCTAATTTTTATTAAGTAATATATATACTATTTAATTTATACAAGTATTTGTTTATTATGTACAAAAATAAAATAAAATGAAGTATATTTATAAAAAGTATTTTTTTATGTCAAATATTAAAAAAATAAAAATATAGGTATTTTTGTATTTTAACCTAAATATACTAATAAATATATATATATATATATAAATATATATATATATATATATATATATATATATATATATATATATATATATATATATAATATATATATATATAAATATATATAAATATATATATATATATATATATATATATATATATATATATATATATATATATATATATATATATATATATATATATATATATATATATATATATATAATATATATTATATATATATATATATATATATATATATATATATATATATATATATATATATATATATATATATATATATATATATATATTATTTAGAATAGATAGGAAAAATAATGCAAATATACTTTATTTTATAAATATTAAATATTATTATTTTTTACATAATGCAAATATATATATATATATATATATATATATATATATATATATATATATATATATATATATATATATATATATATATATATATATATATATATATATATATATATATATATATGTACAAATGTCCATATAAACAAATAAATACTTAAAAAATATAAAAATGGTGTAAAAAATATTTTTCATGTTTTTAATATTATTAGCAAAAATAAATAAGTCAAAATGAAAAAAGAAAAATCAAAAAATCAATAAAACACACAAATTGGGCTCAGGGGGTGTGAAATCAGAAATATGGTGTGAAAAAAAAATCAGAAGCAAGCCCAGCCCATGAAGCTTCTTCTTCAACCTCTGAACAAAAATGTTCAAAAAACACGCGCGCCTGTTCTTCCAATTCAAACACCTGGATTCTTTGATCTTTTGCACAAACTTCCAACATAAGAAATGTTAAGCATTGAATCAAGATTCTAAATATATAAAAAAGTCATCCTAACTCTCAGAAATGAGAGAGAATTTTGACATTCCCAAATCCTGACCTAAGTTTTCTTCCATATTCAAACCTTAAATTCTCACAGCTCAAGCAAAATAAATGAAAAGTAAAAGCATGTACAGATTCAGGGGCATGAATAGAACACTTCTTATTCACAAACTTAGAGCTAATGATGCCTAGACTAAGAGTTAGAAGTTCAAGAAAATACCTGTTCAGTTGAAGTTCTATCTGGCAATGGGGGAGCTTTCAGAGCAAGATGATGATCTGTACAGTTTGCCTGAAGTGTGGTGATGCTATTCCAATGCTTACTTTGCTTTGAGACACCTTGAATCGAGCTATGGACCTCCAACTGTAAAACAAGAAAGTGAAAATGGTGGAACTAGTTAGAGGAATTACAGGTCGTGTTTTAGGTTTTGGTTAGCTTGCATTGATGCTAGGGAATGTGTTTGATGAGCTTTGGGCAAGAAATCATGCAAGGGATGAGAGTTGGCACTCAAACTGCAGTGAGAACTCTGTTTGAGCAGTTTGAGGGTGGTTCTGAGTTTGTGGAGGTATTGGAGGTATTGGAGTCGTGTGCTAGCTTAGTTAGGATGATTAGAATGTGTACAAAACAATTGCTTAAGTCTTCTAATGCTGAGATGATAGTTATGTTATGTTATGCCACTTTTCTTCACACTTAAGCAAGCAAAGCCAAGTTGATGTTCTAGGCAAGTAGAGGCCCCCTAAACATGCTGCTAACCTTGTTTTGATCAGAGTGTTTTGCTCATAATCTTGTGCCAATTGGATTTGATCTGTACCTCTTGGATTTGCATTATGACATAAAGCTTGCTTTTGCAAAAATGGCCATTTTACTTTTTCCATAAATGGCTTAATTCAAAATGTAATGCATAAACTCATGAAACAAAGCCTTAGCACAATGAACATGCATTAAATTATTGAGTGTTGGATGGTTTAAGGGCCTGTAATGTAGCATAAACCAAGCTGACTTGAAGATGACATAAGTTATGAACATGTACATGACCAATTCAAAAGTGAGTTTTTGCCATATTGCAAAATTCGAATCTCTCAAGTTATGAGGTTGTTTGATGAGTTCTTGGACATTTTTGAAAGCTTGGAATGTGTAATACAATCCATCTTTGAAATTCAAATTGAAATTCCAATTGGAAGTGTATGGAAAATGGCCTTGAAGTTAGGTAGAAAACCTTGCCAAAATAGGTTAAAATTTCACTAAGTTAAGAATGGTTTAGTACCCTTATTCCAAAAATTGTAACTTGAGATACAAGCCTCACTTTGGAAAACTTTGTGAATAAAAGTTGTAGATTATGCAACAAACTACAACTTTCATGTTTTGACTTTTGCTTGAATCCAAATGAATCTTGGTGAGAAAGTGGGGCAAAGTTGGGGAAAAATTAGGGTTTTTCATAACTTAGAAAAATTCTAAGTTATGAAAAATTCTCATTTCAAACCCTAATTTGCAATTTTTGATTTCTTGGTGAACAAGTTTCATGATTTGGCATGTTTTGATGAAAAATGAATCTTGACTCTTGATTTTGACCAAAAAGTCAAAGTTTGACTTTTCAGTATACAGTCAAAATTGATCAATTGACTGGGAAATTCAACTGTCAATCTTGTGTACTTGGGATCTTTTGAACTTGTTGAGCATGTCAAGATAATTCCATGGGGTCCTTGAGTCCATATGTGATCTTGGTTTGCCATTGGTTGGGTCAAACAGTCAAAAATTGCCTTTGTGCAGTCAAAACCCTAAAAATGACCATTTTGCCCTTTTGGTGATCTGATCAAATTTCTTGTGGAATTGTGATCCAAACTTGATCAAATGGTTCATATGAGTTCATAATGTTGATGTGGGTCAATTTTCATGAGATTTGACTGTCAATTGGTCACAATTGACGTTTTCCCCAATACAACTGATTTCTAGGTCAACTGTCCAATTGACTGGGCAAAACTTGGAATCAAGACTTGAAACTTGATATGGATAAACTTGGGAGTCCAATATGAAGCAAGAAGGCCATCTTAGGCATTTTAGGTTAAAACATCTTTGTGCAAACACAAACCCTAATTTGGGTCAATAGTGCAAGGAGAAGTCTTGAGCAGATGAAACCCTAACTGGATCTTGATCTTCAAGAGCCTTGTGATGAGAAATGTTGAGAGAATGGGAGGGCAAATTTTGGGGTATAACAATTACCATCACCTTATTTTCTTTTTTTATATAACCTAATTCCTTTTGGTAAATAAAAATAATATATTAATTTTTCATATTAAGTTTTTATTAACAATATTTTTTTCATTACACTTAAAATATGTAAATATTAGATTTTATTAAGTTAATTAATTTTAAAACTTTTGTTTAATTAATCTTATACAAGTTTCTAAAAAACATTAACTAAAATACATAAATAATAGTTTTCTTTAACTTAAGCAATTTTCTTTTCTTTTCATTAAAACTTTTGTTTATATATAATTAACAAAAACACAAAGATAATAAAAATACTTATTTTGCATTAGGTTAACATTTTGATCATTTGTAAATAATCATATGCATGTCACAATACTTTTGTTTCTCTTTATTCTTATACTTTGCTATATTTTTACATTGAGAATGTGACGATTCGATTTGGTTGTAAATAATATTTGGACACTACTATCCTGATAAGACTCATCCCTATTTGTAAACATTTGTACCCCCATCCCCGGATACTTATTTGTAATAGCTTAGACTTTAAATTTCCGCAATTTATCGCTTTCTATATACTGTATAGTAATTAGGGTTTGTATGCAAAAATCAATCAATAAATAGCTTGACCTAATACAAGATAAATGCATGAAAATCAATACACAATGCACACTTGCACCCCTAGGGTTACACCACTTGTTGCCTTCAAAAATGGGCCATGGTTGCATGTTGAGTTACTTTGGCAAAACAAAAACAAACAAAATGATCATAGTCCCTCGATGACGCTATCCTGTTGCCTAAACAAAATGATCATAGTCCCTCAAGAAAATTGCCAAAGATGATTGACACTATTGCTTTCATGGTCTATACGATGACCCGCGCCCGTCCCGTTAAACATCCTAACACAAGGTTGTTCACCAAATACAATGGTGAAACAACACTGTTGAAAGGGTTAAAAACATAAGAAAGATCTTTGAGTAAAATAGGGTAGACAACTCTTAGTTACTTGATCAAAAACTTGCAAAATATCCTTGCCATTTTTCAAACACACATCTCCACACAATTTCAAAACAAACTTTCAAAACATTGAAACATCTTTTCAAAAAGACATACATCTTTGTATATACTCAAACATGAGTCATTACAAAGGTTTCCTAGACAAGGCATCTTTTTCAAAACATTTTCAAAACCACACACACAAAGCACCATTTCAAACAAATGAAAAGCAAAGGCAAGTGATCTAAAACAAGTAACTAAGAGCCCATGGATAACCATGGATGAAAAGGGTGCTAGAACCTTCCCTTTTCATAATCTACCCCCCGAACCCACGAAAACATCTCAAAGGTCTTTCCTGTGCTTTTTGACCTTTCCTTAGGATAAATAAAAAGTCGGTGGCGACTCTTGCTAAACCGAAACATTTGCGAACACAAACACAAAAACCCAAGTCAGTTCTCCCACCGTATCACACACATTATGCATCATATTGCACATATTTCTTGCATTTGTTATGCATATCCAGGTGTCTTACCAAGCTTCTTTACTTCATTCATCAAGCTGACTCATCACTACAACACTCGAGCTAATTTCAGAAGAAAGATGGACAACTTAGAACAAGAGAATCGCGAGCTATGCGAGGAAGTTTACGCTTTGAAGACTGGTATGGCCAATCTTACTGCTCTGGTGGAATCTCTGGTGGCTTCTCAAAATTAGCCACCGAGTGTTCAACCTCAACCAACAAGGGCTACTGCTGAAGCTCCGACTGTTCCTATGTCCGCAGCTCCAACTGTTGTTCAGTATCGCATGCCTCAAGGTTATACATGGGGAATGCCAAAGCACTTTGCACCTGAAGGTTTCAATCTTGGTCCTCAAGATATTCCAGTTGTTCAGACTATTTTTACTCCTGCACCTCCTGTGGTGCATGCTGCTCCCGCTGCACCTCCTTCGGTGAATATGGTTCTGTTTGTTAATGATAATGTGTGTTGTCTTTTTCCTCCACCAAGTGAAGACTTGGGTATTTATGATAGAATGGACGATTTTCAAGAGCAGTTTGACAAGATGCAGAGGGAGATGGAAGCCCTCAAGGGAAAAGAGTTATTCAGGCAGAATGTGAATGAATTATGCTTGGTCCCGAATGTTAAGATGCCTGCAAAGTTTAAGGTCCCGGAGTTTGAGAAGTACAAGGGCAACACCTGTCCTCGTGCTCATCTTGTGATGTATGTAAGGAAAATGTCTACCCATACTGATGATCAGTATCTGCTGATTCACTTTTTCAAGATAGTTTGACCGGTGCTGCGCCGAAGTGGTATATGAGCTTGGACTGCGTCAATATCCATACTTTCAATGACTTGGGAGAAGCATTTATCAGACAATACAAATATAACATGGACGTGGCGCCTGACCGTGATCAACTCAGGGCCATGGTTCAGAAAGACAGGGAATCATTCAAAGAATATACGCAGAGATGGCGTGAGGTAGCCTCCCAAGTGATTCCTCCTATGGAAGAGAAGAAGATGAATAAGATTTTCTTGAAGACTCTGGGTGCTTTCTACTATGAAAGGATGGTAGCAAGTGCGCCAAGTGACTTTACTGAAATGGTAGGCATGGGTATCCTTTTAGAAGAGGCTGTAAGAGAGGTCCGTTTAACAAAGAGTGAAGGATCTGGAGGTGCGAAGAAGCCATCTTATGAGTTTACCAAGAAGAAGGAAGGAGATACGAACACTGTTATGCAAGAGAGAAGGGCCAATCCTCCTAGAAGAAATTATTAGTGTCATCAACAAGTCGCCTCAGTTACTCCTGTTGTTGGTATAGCTCCAACCACCGTTGCTTATCAGAGACCGTCCCAGCAGGGGAATCAAGGGTATAATCAGAGAAGGGAGAGTTATGACCCTATTCCTATGAGTTATACAGAGTTACTACCGGCATTGATTCAGAAGAAGTTGGTGTAGACCCGACCACCTCCCGCTGTACCATCACCTTTGCCTTGGTATTACAAGACAAACCAAACATGTGCTTTTCATCAGGGAGCACTAGGGCATAATGTTAAGAATTGCTTTCCTTTGAAGACTGAGGTGCAGAAATTGGTAAAGTCTGGTATTCTATCTTTCAAGGTTGTGGGCCCTAATGTGAAATACAATCATCTACCCAAGCATGGAGGAGCAAATGTTGTGAACATGGTGGCCGGTTGTTCGGGCGACTTCTGGATTTTTGATATTCATCTGGTTAGAGGATATTTGGTTAAAATGCATGCAGACCTCTGTGAATTTAGCTACTATACGCATGACCATTCCAGTTGTGCTATTTGCAGTACGGATATATAGGGTTGTGACAAGATATAGGCTGATTTGTAGGAGATGATGGATGAGGGCCTCATCCACATAATCAGGTCTAGGGCAGAGTATGAAGAGAAGGTGAATATGGTTTCTGGATATCCTGGAGAGTTCAGAATTTTTGACGTGGAGTATATGAATGAAGACCTTGTGCAATTGCATGCTACTTTCTGCCACTTGGCTGGTCAGGTGGAGCGTCAGTATGGATCTTGCCAAATTTGCTGTCGAGACTCCCGAGGATGTTCAATCGTGAAGAAAGGTGTCCAGTTGTTGTTGGACAATGGAACTATCAAGGTTACAGGTCAAAGGGATGATTACCATGAAGTTGATATGATTGAGGTTTATTTGGCTGAAGAAGAGTCGGATGATGAGTATGCCTCTGCACATGAGTACTTCTCCTTGGATGAAGATTTGTTTTCCAAAGATGACTCCATAATGACTGATTATGTTGAAGAAGGGGTAAACGTCATTGTGCCTTGTTTTGGTGCACCCGCCCATTTTGAAGTTGAGTATTATAGCAAGCCAGCTGTTACCCCATTGGTGATTAGTTTGCCGGGTCCTGTCCCCTGCAAGTCAGGTAAGGCTGTACCCTACAAATATAACGCTACAATCTTGGAGGATGGTGTGGAAGTTCCCATCCAGCCAATCTGATGTCGGAAATATTGTTGAGACTAGTAGAGTAACCCACATCGGTCGTGTATTTGCACCAGTTGTTCGAGGAGATGTTAACGCTGGAAAGAAAATTGCTGAGAATGTTGAACCCAAGAAGGCTACGGGTGAGACTAGTGGGGCTACATTAGAGAAAGAAGTGGATGATATTTTGAAGATAATCAAGATGAGCGACTACGGAATTGTAGATCAGCTACTGCAGACTCTTTTAAAAATATCTATCTTGGCTTTATTGATGAATTCCTCTACTCACATAGAATCTTTGACGAGGGTATTGGACCAAGATTTTGTGGAAAGTGACATGCCTGTAGACCAGTTCAGCAGTGTAGTAGGGAACACTACGTCATGTAATAACCTGTGTTTCTGTGACTATGAATTTCCATATGAAGGAAGGAATCACAACCTATCCCTCCACATCTCTATGAATTGCAAGAATGATTCACTATCCAATGTGCTGATTGATAATGGACCCGCTTTGAACTTTATACCAAGGAGCATGCTTATGAAGTTGAAATATCAAGGGACGCCCATGCGCCTAAGTGGCATTATTGTGAAAGCATTTGATGGATCAAGGAAATCTGTTATTAGTGAAGTGGACTTGCCTATTCATATAGGCCCACATTTGTTTCAGATTACTTTCCAGGTCATGGATATTGTACCAACTTATAGTTGCTTGCTAGGAAGGCCGTGGATACATGAGGCAGGGGCAGTCACTTCAACTTTACACCCGAAACTGAAGTTTGTACGTGAAGGGAAAGTTATGATCATAAATGGAGAACAAGCATTATTGATATCTCATTTGTCCTCTTTCAGAATTGTGGAGGCGGATGAAGCTGCTGTTGGAACCCAGTTCCAAACTTTATCCATTGACAACATAAGAGGAAATGAGAATTCTATGGTTTCTCTCAAGGATGTGCAACAGGTTGTGCATAATGGCCATAGTGAAGTTTGGGGACGGATTGTGGATCCATCTGTAAACAATAACAGAGCTGGCTTGGGGTTCTATGTGAAGAATGATAAAGGTAAGAGCATGAAGCTGAAGTATTCTGCAGGAAAGTATCAAGACGTCTTCCGTAGCAGGGGGGTTATCTTTATCCAAATGTTTCTGGGATTAACAATTGTGGAAGATGAAGCAGAGCAGGAAATGCCAAATTACATGACGCAAGTAGTTAGGGTTCAGAACTGGATAACCATTGATGTCCCCTCTCGCATACATGTTTCAAAGTAATTTGTTTTGTTAATCTTTTTGAAAAGCCTTCACTCTACCTAAGGTGGAAGTATTAATATTGTAGGGCTTATCTGTTTGCTGTGACTCTTAAAATCAATAATAAAAGTTGTCTTTGTTTCCCAAATTGTGTTTTTATTTTCTGATTTTTCTTGGAAAATGGTAATAAAAAAAACCTTTCAAAATAAATAATAACTGAAATATAATCTGCACGATCACTTGTTATATGCGTCAGTTTCTAAATGCAATCATAAATCATATGTGCAGATTAATTAAAAAACCCATTGAATACAATGACCCTGCACCCTCTCCCAATTTTGAGTGTCTTGTGTATGGGGCCGAAGAAGAAGACTATGATGAGATTCCAGAAGAGGTCTCACGGTTGCTTGAGCGCGAGAAAAATGCCATTCAGCCACATAAAGAGCCATTGAAAGTGATCAATTTGGGTTCAGAAGAAGATCCGAAAGAAGTCAAGATTGGAGCATTGCTGCATCCTGATGTGAAGAGCAGGTTGATTGAGATGTTGAAAGAGTATGTAGATATCTTTGCTTGGTCTTATCAAGATATGCCTGGTCTAGATACAAATATTGTAGAGCATCGTTTACCGTTGAAGCCAGAGTGTATGCCAATCAAATAGAAGTTGAGAAGAACTCACCCAGATATGGCAGTAAAGATCAAAGTGGAGGTTCTAAAGCAGATTAATGCCGGTTTTCTTACGACATCAATGTATCCTCAATGGATTGCCAATATTGTCCCAGTACCGAAAAAAGACGGAAAAGTACGCATGTGCGTAGATTACAGAGATATAAATAAAGCTAGTCCAAAAGATGATTTTCCTTTGCCACACATTGACATGTTAGTGAATAGCACAACAAAATTCAAAGTATTCTCGTTCATGGACGGATTTTCCGGGTATAATCAAATAAGAATGACTTCAGAGGACATGGAAAAAACAACGTTTATCACACCCTGGGGAACATTCTGTTACAGAGTGATGCCCTTCAGGTTGAAGAACGCTGGTGCAATGTATCAAAGGGATATTAAACTTTATTCCATGATCTGATGCACAAGGAAATCGAGGTATATGTTGATGATATGATTGCTGAATCCCAAACTGAAGAAGGGCATGTAGAAGATTTGTTGAAGTTGTTTCAGCGTTTGAGGAAGTATCGTCTCCGCTTGAATCCAAATAAATGTACCTTCCGTGTTTGATCAGGGAAATAGTTGGGTTTCATTGTTAGCCAGAAAGGAATTTAAGTTGACCCTGACAAAGTCAAAGCAATTCAAGAGATGCCAGCACCGAGAACTGAAAAACAAGTCAGAGGGTTCCTCGGGCATTTTAATTATATTTCTAGATTCATTTCCCACATGACTGCAACATGTGAACCGATCTTTAAGTTGTTAAAGAAAGATGAAGGTTGTGTGTGGAAGGATGATTGCCAAAGGGAATTTGAAAGTATTAAAGAATATCTGCTTGAACCTCCTATCTTGCCCCCTCCCGTTGAAGGAAGACCGTTGATTATGTATCTGACAATGTTAGATAATTCCATGGGTTGTATTCTGAGACAACAAGATGAAACATGGAAGAAAGAGTATGCCATTTATTATCTCAGTAAAAAGTTTACTGATTGTGAGTCGCGGTATTCCATGCTAGAAAAGACATGCTGTGCTCTGGCCTGGGCGGTAAAATGTTTGCGGTAGTATATGTTAAATCACACCACTTGGTTGATCTCCAAAATGGATCCAATCAAGTTCATTTTTGAAAATCCTGCTCTTACTGGGATAATTGCCCGCTGGAAGATGCTGTTATCTGAATATGATATTGAATACTGCACTCAAAAATCTATTAAAAGCAGCGTGTTGGCAGATTATCTTGCTCACCAACCAGTTGAGGATCATCAGTCTGTGAAGTATGAATTTCCCGATGAGGATGTGATGTTTCTGAAAGTGAAAGATTGTGATGAACCTTTGCATGAGGAAGGTCCTGATCTTGAATCTCGTTGGAGTATGATATTTGACGGAGCTGTGAATGCTTATGGTAAAGGAATTGGTGCTGTAATTATCACTCCACATGGATCGCACATTCCTTTTACTGCAAGGTTGACATTTGATTGTACTAATAATATGGCATAATATGAGGCTTGCATCATGGGTCTCGAGGAAGCTATTGATCTCAGAATTAAAATTATAGATGTGTATGGTGATTCAACTTTGGTAATAAACCAGATTAAAGGAGAATGGATACTCGTCACCTTGACTTGATTCCTTACAAATATTATGCTAGAAGGTCGTTACCCTTCTTTAATAAAGTTGAATTCCATCACATTCCTAGAGATGAAAATAAAATGGCGAACGCTCTGGCAACTCTGGCTTCTATGTATCAGGTGAATACTTGGAATGATATACCTTAAATTATGGTTCGGTGACTGGATAGGCCTGCTCATGTGTTTACAACAGAAGAAGTAGCAGATGAAAAACCTTGGTATTATGATATCAAGCATTTTCTCCAAACTCAGGAATACTCGATTGGTGCATCGAATAAAGATAGAAAGAAATTGAGAAGATTGGCTGGCAGTTTCTTCCTCAGTGAAAATGTATTGTACAAGAGAAATTATGACATGGTCTTGCTCAGATGCATGGATAGACACGAAGCAAACATGATGATGCATGAGGTTCATGAAGGTTCATTTGGCACTCATGCCAATGGACATTCGATGGCTAAAAAGATGCTAAGGGCAGGTTACTATTGGCTGATAATGGAATCTGATTGTTACAAATTTGCAAAGAAGTGTCATAAATGCCAGATTTATGCGGACAAGGTTCATGTGCCTCCGACACTTCTTAATGTGATCTCTTCCCCATGGCCTTTCTCTATGTGGGGTATTGACATGATTGGAATGATAGAACCCAAATCTTCGAACGGACACCGTTTTATCTTGGTAGCAATTGATTACTTCACCAAGTGGGTGGAGGCTGCTTCATATGATAATGTTACTAAGCAGGTGGTTGTGCACTTCATTAAAAATAATCTTATATGTCGGTATGGTGTGTCGAACAAAATTATCACTGACAATGGCTCGAATCTGAACAAAAAGACGATGACAGAACTTTGTGAGGAATTCAAGATTTTCCATCACAATTCATCTCCATACATGCCGAAAATGAATGGGACTGTTGAAGCTGCTAATAAGAATATCAAGAAAATTATCCAGAAAATGGTTGTTACTACTTATAAGGATTGGCATGAAATGCTCCCTTTTGCTTTGCATGGATATCGAACATCTATCCGCACTTCAATAGGAGCAACCCTGTTCTCTCTTTTGTATGGAGTGGAAGCTGTGCTCCTAATCGAGGTTGAGATTCCCTCTTTGCATGTGATAATGGAAACCAAGTTGGCAGAGGTTGAATGGGTCTAGAACAAGTTTGATCAATTGAATTTGATTGAAGAGAAGATGATGACGACTTTGTGTCATGGCCAGTTATATCAAAAAAGGATGAAGAAAGATTTTGATAAGAAGGTCAAACCTCGTGAATTCAGAGAAGGCGACCTCGTGCTCAGGAAGATCATGTCCTTTAACGCTGATTCTAGGGGCAAGTGGACCCCCAATTTTGAAGGCCCATATGTTGTCAAGAAAGCCTTCTCTGGCAGTGCATTAATTCTTGAAACTATGTATGGCGAGGAGTTCTCACGTCCCATGAATGCTGATGCAGTCAAGAAATACTTCGCCTAAAGAAATGAAAGAACAACTCACTAAGTTGAAAACCCGAAAGGGCAACTTAGGCAAAAAAGAGCGTCTCGGTAGGTCGAAAACCCAAAAGGGAGGTCTAGGCAAAAATTAGAGACATAAACAGAATAAATTTCCCGCTAAGTTGAAAAGCTGCAAGGGCATCTTAGGCAAAAGTTAGGGACTTTCTTGGCAAGTAACTACATCAGACAAGACTTGATCATTGGAGTAACAATCTTCTCAGATCCTCATCATACTTCAACAGAAGTTGCTGCTCAGGATTTCAAAAGTTGTTAGAGGGGATAATGGTCATTGTATCTCAATGTATCTTTTCCGTTATATATTACCATTTTCTGAACTTTGTAATTATCCATGGAGTCTCGCCATTCTCAGACTACCATTCTATTAATGAAATTTGAGCTTTTACCCAATTCTTTATATTTCTTATTTCATTTATCTTGCAAAGACTCCATTTATTATTGATAATAACTTTCAAAGCAAAAAGATTGAATAACAAAATTGATTTTCAAAAATAAGTTACAATTTGTTTTTACTTTAAAATTTGTGACGCAAGAGAAACAACAAAAGTGGTGATCCTAGGAATGGATGAACTCCAGTTTCTTTTAAGAAGTTTTGTTTCCCGGAGAAGTTTTGCTCAAGATGTTTTGTCGTATAGGGTTTGTAACTCCAATATTCCCGATCAAGTTTTGGTTCATTTCTCCTCTTTGTTGAGTTTGCATGATATGAAGATTCAATCCAAGATTTCTCCAGTGAAGATTTCGTTTATTTAATAGAAGTTCTTTCTTCCCAGAGAAGTTGGTACAATGATTACTCTCGAAGAAAACATGCCTCTGTTTTCCCAAGTAAAGAACGTATATTGGTTTTTCCTTTGTGAAGGTGGTGTTGACCTCCCCAATAAAGTGGACACGAATTCCCCAGTGAATGTCTTGATGATTTGATGTCCGTCTGCTCTACTTGAAATTGATTTTTCAAAATCCCCAGTAGAAGCGTTACTTTTGAAAATATTTGATTTCCCGTTGAAGTCTGAATGCTATTCCCTGGTAAAGCCTGGGAGAGGATGTTGTATCTCTGTATCTGTACTGTTTGGTCGCTATGTTTTATTTACTTCCAAATTACGTTTCTCCCCAATAAAGTTAAACCAGGCAGTAAGTTTTGTTTCCTCAGTTGGCGCTTACTTTTTCTTGGATTGTTCATCTTGGATGTAATTTGGCCGAGTGTTGATTGTTCCCGAGTTGGTTTTTCCTGTTTACTCCCAGTGTTATATATCTGTTTTGTCAGCATATGCGCGATAAATACTCATACATTCATACATACATCATGCATAGCTAAAATTGACAAATCATCGCTCATTCACGTTCGTTAATATTTTGTTGACATATTACCCTATTTTGCAGATGTTATGTTGTCCTCTCTCCAATAGAGTGTTGGCCTTAAGCAGAAAGCGTATATTCTTTCAATTTCCCCACTGAGTCATCCCTCGTGGAAGATTTTTGCTTCAGCCTTCTTGTACAGCTCTTTGTCTGGATGATTTGGGTCTCCCTTTTGAGTTTATTTCTCAAAGGAAGTGTTTCAGATGACTGTCTCATTCCAATTTATTTCTGGTTTGAATTTTTGACCTTCGACAATATTATTACTTTGGATTTCTGCAAGCTTCGGGCATTGATTTGAGAATGTGCATTTATTTTGCACGAGAAGACCTTTATCTCCTCAAGCAGGAATACATTGGCATTTCCCCAGGAAGTCACAGTTCTTTCCCCAAGAAGTCATATTTCTTTCCCCAAGAAGTCATATTTATTTCCCCAGAAAGTCATTTTTTACAATCCTCCATAACAACAAATAGCAGGTCTCTTTAATTGAGCAACCTGTACTTCCCTGTAAATGTTGACTAACTGTTTTTTGCTATTTTCTCTATGAGTGGATAGTTTGCAGCTCGTTACCAAATTACACCTGAGGATGACAAGAATTTCAATATCGTAGAGACAGTTCATTATGAAATCTTTACAAGTGGTAGTCTCTTTATTTGAGACAACTTATATATTACCCCTTCCAGGTGGAGGGCCTTGGTTAAAGAAGAAGTTGAGACCCGTTCTAGGTGAAACGCCAGAATTTTAGGGAAAACTTGTTATCTTTTTGCTACCCTTAGTGAACATTGGTAGTTCATCGTCAGTGAACGACGATGTCATGATATTTTCTCTTTCTACCATCAATGAAAGTTGGTAGGTCACCTTCAGTGAAAGTTGGCGATTGTTATCTTTTTTCTACTCTCAGTGAACGTTGGCAGTTCATCGTCAGTGAACGATGATGTCATGATATATTTTCTCTTTCTACCATCAGTGAAAGTTGGTAGGTCACCTTTAGTGAAAGTTGGTGATTGTTATCTTTTTGCTATCCTCAGTAAACGTTGGTAGTTCATCGTCAGTGAACGGTGATGTCATGATATATTTTCTCTCTACCTTCAGTGAAAGTTGGTAGGTCACCTTCAGTGAAAGTTGGTGATTTTTATCTTTTTACTACCCTCAGTGAACGTTGGTAGTTCATCATCAGTGAACGGTGATGTCATGATATATTTTCTCTTTCTATCATCAGTGAAAGTTGGTAGGTCACCTTCAGTGAAAGTTGGTAATTGTTATCTTTTTGCTACCCTCAGTGAATGTTGGTAGTTCTTCGTCAGTGAACGACGATGTCATGATATATTTTCTCTCTACCTTCAGCGAAAGTTGGTAGGTCACCTTCAGTGAAAGTTGGTGAATGTTATCTATTTGCTACCCTCAATGAACGTTGGTAGTTCATCGTCAGTGAACGGGGATATCATGATATATTTTCTCTTTCTACCATCAGTGAAAGTTGGTAGGTCACCTTCAGTGAAAGTTAGTGATTGTTATATTTTTGCTACCCTCAGTGAACATTGGTAGTTCATCGTCAGTGAATGGCGATGTCATGTATATTTTCTCTCTACCTTCAGTGAAAGTTGGTAGGTCACCTTCAGTGAAAGTTGGTGATTGCTATCTTTTTTCTACCCTCAGTGAATGTTGGTAGTTCATCGTCAGTGAACGACGATGCTATGACATTTATTTTCCTTCTACCTTCAATGAATGTTGGTAGCTGACCTTCAGTGAACTCCGGTATTGTTATTTCTTTCCTCTTTCTACCTTCAATGAACGTTGGTAGTTTCGCCTTCAGTAGGAGTTGGTGTATCCTTTGAATTTTTATTACCCTTTATAAGTCATGTCTTTTGATCCACCAATGATTTATTTTCCTGGTCGGGTTTCTCTTTTGTTTTTGTATTTCCTTTGCTACATCCCCAGTGGTGTTTTGCGTCTCTTTGGTTTTGTTCATATGCATTTATGCTCAAAAGCATTGCATGGCATCTTAGGGCCAAAAATATGGTTTGTTTTATATTTAAGTATCTTCAATCGCGTCGACATGAAGATTTTCAACCTTCGTATCTTCGGATAGAAGAAACTTAAATAAGGGCAGCTGTTGTACCCCAATATTTCCCCCTAAGATCCCCTCATCATACCATGTTGATTCCATCACAACAAGATCACATTAGGATTCTTGGTTCCCCTCCCTATCTTTAGCTTTGCTCTTTGAGGAATCACCAAGCACCTTGACTTGTTTTCTTTTGTGGTCATGAATATTTTTGTCTTGATTTCTTCTTTTAAGTAATAAAATGCAATGTTGGTTTGTCTTTCTTGTTACTAATGTAGGTAAAGGAAATGAGATTTAGCAAGTTGCTCCATGGGTTCATGAGTTTATTTCCATGCCTTAGTCAATAAAGCTTGAGAAGTTCAAACCTCACCATTGGATTTGTTTGGAATAAATGGCATGTCAAGGTTATTTTGGTTCACCATATTTCAAGGTTATCAAGATTGATTCAAAAGCACAAGGAGTTGATTGAAGAAGTTTTCATGCTTGGACAAGGTCTTGTTCCCATTGGTCACAAGTGCATATTTCTCTCAATTTTCAAGATATGGAAGTGGTTTTGGTGGCTATGAGTTCTAATTTTCATCCTCAACATCTTCTATTTACAAAGCATTTGTGTTGGTACAAGAAGTTTGTTCAAAATTGTCAAAGTTCCTCAAAGCATTTTCTTAATCTAGGAGCTAGGATTTTGAACTTCAAAGAAGTATATCTTGCTCATATTTTGGTATTTTTGAGTGATTCCAAATACATCCTTCTCTTAAAGGGGTTATCAACAAATCACTTCAAAAGTTTCAAGGAGTTTTCATGTGGAAGAAACTTGATGATGAAGAAAGATTACAAGTACTCCAGATGAACCCCCAATTTCTCATGTGTGACTTAAAATGATAATAACTTGGCCAATTTTTATCATCTTGAGCCCATTATTTTTCCATAATGATCTAGAGGATGTTAAATTTATGCCTTCTTTTATGTGCAAGGTGAGAGAATGGATGGAAGATGCCCTAAGGATACAAAAGATTATAGGCCATTTTATGATTTTTTGCCAACTTCAACAATTAATAACTCTCTCAATTTTTGGATGTTTTGAATGGTTCAAGTTTCAAAATGTCATTCAAGATGTCTATTTCATGCCATATTTTTTGTTTAAGAGCAAATTACAAGTGGAAGGCCATGTTTGGATGCAAAACACTATAGGTCACTTTTGAAGAAAATTTTGAAATATTTCTAAGTATGGGAAGTCAACCCTTTTTCTCCAACTTTGAGTCAATACAACTTTTAGCTCAAGCATCCATTTGATTCCATTCTTTTTCCACCGCAAAGCTTGTAACATCATCTTTTTAAAGAATCAAGAATCATTCCCTAAGACCTCTTGAGCTGAGAATGCCATTGATTTGAACTTGGTAACTTGGAACTAAAGTTTCTTCAAAAGTCAGAATTTGAAATCATTGGTTTAGCTTCTAAACACTTTGATTCTGCGCATTTTTTCTTCTAAACATGTTTAGTGAACTTCTAGATGGGATTAGCATGGCAAAATCAGCGTTTTGGATGAGTTTTGATCAAAGTAGAGGTCACACTTTTCTTGTTTGCAACTTCACACGATTTCCCTCCAAACTTCATCATTTCACACGCTTGGACATTCCATTTGATTCTCTATAAATAGAGGGTCATCCCCCATTCATTTCCTCAAGCTTGGATAGCCAGAATCACCCTGCCAAACTTGTTCCATAACTCAAAATTCTACTACTTCAAATCTGCTTTCAAGCCTTTTTCAATCCAATTTTTCCATGAATCCACCTTTCTTTATCTTCCCTGAAGCTAACCATATAATTACATTCAAGAATCATGCCCTATACTGCTCCATAGAAGTCCAGTTTCAGAGCTCTGTAACTCAACTTCAATAGGTAGATTCCTTCATCAATTCTTCAAAACTTTAATACCATTGTGATGCTCTCATTGCCCTGGTTTTAGTTGCAACACTTATTTTCATCTGGAAACTTGTTTTGACCATGAAATTTCAAATCCCTTTTCAAAATTTTCCTTCCAAATTGTTTGAGCTACAATTTATATAAATTTGTCGCGAAGGTGTGGTTGTCTTCGTCTTGAAGAGACGAAGCGAATGGCATAGGTCTGAGCTTCTGATTTTATAGTTTGAGAGACCTGCAATTCACGTTGGCTGGAGGTTGATGATGACCAATGTGTCATCTTCCAACTAATGATGGCATGCCACTTGTTTTTTTGAAATCTGATTTAATTAATGATTCAATACATTATTCACTAAAGTCCATAACAAGCATAGTGCACCAGGTCCACTTGATCTGTTTACTAACGTGTTTTGACATTGATCAAATGGCCCATATTTTTTTGGTTTTAATTTCTTTTCTGATTTTCATATTTAATTGTTTTAAATTTAAAAAAATCATGGAAAATTCATTTTTAGTTTAAAAAATATGAAAAAATCATGAAAAATATTTTTGATTTTTCTCTTTTTGATTTTTATTTTTTCACAATTTTATTTTGTGTTTTGATATTTTTTATAAATTTTCACTTTATTTGATTTGTTTTAAATGTTTAAAAATATTTTTATGCATTTTTAAATTCTGAAAAAAATATGGAATGATCCAATGATATTGTGACAAATATTGGTGACCTCACTTATTTTTTTATTTCTGACTTTGGCATTTTTTTAATCATTTTTGGTTTATTTTACTTATTTATTTTAATTTTAAAAATAGTTTCTGACTTTAAAAAATTACCAAAAATTTTATAAAAACATTTGAGTCCATTTCTGATTTTTCTATGGTCTTACTTTTTATTTCTTGATTAATTTAAACATAGTTGATATTTTTATCCCTTATTTCTATTTTAAATATTTTTAAAAACCTTTTTTAATGTATATATTAAATGCAATATTATTTTGTGATTATTTTCTGGCTGATCTTGGGTTGAATTTTTGATCATGAACCTTTTAGCATCATTGGATCCATGGTGTTGAGTCTAACTCCACAAAAAATGGATGAATGATTTTAATAATAGTTTGATTTAAATTTAATTCAAATACGGTTTGTATATTCTCTCCCACCCCCCTTCATCTTAATTCAAATGGTGCATAGATTGCTATTGACCGGCCTCAAAATAGGTGCGACTTCTACATAAGTCCACTTACGATTGCTTAACATAACGCTAAATTTTGTCCCGATTCGAATAAATGATCATTCGTGGCCCAAACCTATATTTGCAAGCCCAAGTATGTTAATTTGATCTCTTTGATCCAATAACCTTGAGACTCATTATGTGGAGGATTTGGTTCTACCAATTCTCTAATGGATCTACAACACTTTTGGTCAACGCGAATCTTTTCCATTTACATCTTTGCACATTATATTTATTCATTTCTTGTACATTATTCAATATGGTTGTAATAGATAATTAGGTTTAATTTCTTGTAATCTCCATTTGTAAATTTGTATACCCCATCCCCAAATGATGTAATAGCATAGTAAATTTACTTTCCGCAATTTATCACTTTCATATAAATGCTAGTAAATTAGGGTTTGTATGAAAAGATAAAATCAACAAGTAGATAACCCTAATTCAAGATAAACAATGCATGCAAATCAAACATACTATTCACACATGCACCCTTAAGGTTAATTCCACTTATTGCCTAAAAAATGGTCATGTTATGCATGTGAGATGTCTTAGCAAAAACAATAAAAAATACAAGATCATAGTCCCTCGATGATGCTACGAATGTTGCCTTTCAAAAGATCTTAGTCCCTCAAAGAGAAATGCTAAGATATCTCACAACATTTCTATCATGACTATACGATGACCCACGCCTGTCCCTTTACATCCAAAGATAAGGCTCCTTACCAATCAATAGTGAGATAGCAATGTCAAAGGAAGGAAGAAATGAACAAAAGACTTTTGAGTAGGTAGAGACGGTCTTAGTTGCTTGCTCACTTTCAAAACAAACATCCTTGTTCATTTTCAAAACAAACACCAAACACTTTTAAAAACAAACTTTCAAAACATGAAATATTTTCAAAAGTCCAACACTTTGTATACGTTCTTACGAAACGAGAACCATTAGAAAGTTTGCCTAAACGAAGGCGCCTTTTCAAAAATACTTTCAAAACCACCACAAAGCATATTTTCAAACAAAGCAAGTGATCTAGAAAGCAACTAAGAGCCCATAGATAAATATGGATGAAAAGGGTGCTAACACCTTCCCTATTCATAATCTACCCCCGAACTCAAGAAATAATCTCAAAGGTCTTTCCTGTTATTTTCCACCTTTCCTTTTGGATAAAAGAAAAGTTGGTGGCGACTCTTGCTAACCGCAAAAATTGCGATAAAATGCAAAACATCCCAAGTCAGTTCTCCCACTGTATTACAGAACTGACAACTCTGCTGGGGACTATACTTAAAAGTGGGGTTACCTTAGCGCTAGATCACCTTTATTTGCTTTCATTGTTTGACTTGCTTGCTTTACATTTTGGTTCCTTATTTGGGCTTATTTTAATCCTCTACCCGGATTTGGGATACCTTATAGGTTAGTAGCAATACATTGTGGAAACTGTGCGGTGTATACCAACATGGTCTAAGCAATAGCTACGTTAGTGTGACACATTTGTGGGTACCGGTAGCCCTTGAGTAGTCAAGGATAATACGGGGCCGCTGTGTGGTGTCATGAAGCACTAACTGACTTTAGAACCTTTACTTGACCAACTTGGCCATTAGGAAGTAGTGAGATAGCCGGCTTTGGTGAAGTCTGAAGTTGGTTGATACTCGATACTACGCTCATTAAGATTGGAGTTCTCAGGATATTTCGGCCGCCATGAATGAGGATTGCGCTGAAACAATGCCCGATAAGAAAGATCAGTGATATTGAGATCCCTTAGAACCCGGTTACTATTTCTAGGATAGGTTTGAGCCAACTAAACTTCAAGAGGGTACTTACCTATGAGACACCATGCAAGCCTAAACCTAAGGACTTGTTAGCCTTGTGTGTATATGTTTACTTGTACATAACATCATAACATCATAAGCATTCTCACTAACCATTTCAAGGACTATTGGGATTTATCTTTGTTCTATTTTATAGGACATGGCTTCCATATGCAGGAATACTATCCAAGTCAATCTCGTAAGAGTTCCTTCTTAACTCAAAGAATTAGCATCGAGGGTCCCTAAGAATTATTCATTCACCGAAAGACATGGTCACCTCCTAAACTTGGTTACCTCGAGCACTGATGAAGATATGATGAAGGTGCTCTTCCAGTTCTTTGATCCTCTACATCATTGCTTCACTTTTCCCGATTATCAGCTTGTACCTACTATAGAAAAATTCTCTCAACTCTTGAGGATTCCCATTCTCAATCAACTATCCTTCAATGGTACGAAAAGAGATCCAAGACTTGAAGAGATTTCCCGAGCACTACACTTACAACAATCTGATATCCCGACTAATTGGGAAACAAGGAGTGGTGTCAAAGGATTCTTAGCCAAGTTCTTGTTTGAGAAAACTCAAGATTGTTGGAACTATTTGGACTTACAAGCTTTTGAAGAAACCTTGGACCTTCTCATCTATGGGATGGTTTTGTTTCTAAACCCTAATCAACTCATAGATGTAAATGCTGTCAAAATCTTCATGTCTTGCAATACGGTGCTTACTTTGTTGGGAGATATCCTACATTCTCTCCACTCTCGCACCATGAGGAAGAAAGGGGCCCTCATGTGTTGCACTCCTCTCTTGGCTAGATGGTTTATTTCGCATCTCCCCATGTCTGTGTTGATGAACGAGCAAGGATTGAGGTGGTCCCATAGGTTGATGACGCTCAGACATTTGGATATTCATTGGTGTTCTCGATCTTTGGAGAACGTTACTATCATCGATCGTTGTGGGGAATTCCCTAATGTCCCTTTGTTTGGAATTAGGGGAGGTATCACTTACAACCCTTTCTTAGCCTTACGACAATTTGGGTATGCCCGAAGGGATGGTCCTCATGATATGCTCATCCAAGGAGTGGTATTCGACTACGAGAACGAAGATCAAGGCTACCGTCAGAGGTTTGTACGAGCTTCTAGGATGGTAAGCAAGATGGACAGTAAAACACTAGGACACAAGAATTCCATTCCTCTTGAGCCTTACCTTAGGTGGGTACGAGCTCGTGCTCAGAAGCTCGTGATGCCTTATCCCTCCATCCTACCAGTTATCATGGAACCTGTTGTTGAAGGAGATGTCTCGTACACTGTCCTCCATCCCAACATGCCTACTTCTCTTGAAGACTTGCAAAGGGGTTGGATTTAGCTAAAGGAAGAACGAGATACCTTCAAAGCTCAATTCTATGCTAGTGAGAAAAGGGTCTTAGAGCTTACAAAGAAGCTACATGAAGAGCAAAGCTTGAACGCCTACATTGCACCGAAGAGGATGTGTTCGACATTTTTATCTTTGAGATTTATTTTGTAAGCCCAAGAGGCATGATGTAGTAATTTTGAACTAATTAATGAAAATTGACGTTTGTTCATTCTTTGTATATACAAATTTAAATTTCATAAATCCTTGAAATCATTTGCATATACATCTTCCATGCATCATAACATAACAGGTTTTCACACAACATGTTTCCTTATCTTTCTGCTGTTTATTACAGCAAGATGGATATCAAGAAAACAGTGAAGAACCTACAAGCACAAAACTCTCAGTTTCAAGAGACTCTGCTGACCCTAGCCAAGGGGCAACAAGATCTGATGGCGTTGCTAGTAACCAAAAAGAAACCAAAGAGGAAAGCTTTAGTCAACATGGGTAGAAGATTCAGAGAGTCGGTCCGTCAGATACCAGTAGTGGAAGACTCATATGAGGAAGACGAGAATCAGATTAGAGAAGCAAGGAGTACCCATGATGGGTGTATCAATGATCAAGCGTCTGATGATGAAGATTATTTTGACGAGAAGTATCCTCCTGCCGATGTCAAGTACAAGCAACTAGAAGACAGATTAAAGGCTGTTGATATTCAAGCCGTCCCCAGTTTGGATTTTAATGATTTGGGTTTAATATCTGGGGTTGTCATTCCCCATAAATTCAAGATACCAGTATTTTCTAAATACGATGGGGTTTCATATCCAAAACTTCACCTGAAGTCTTATGTGCGCAAAATTCAACCGCACACCGTCGACAAGAAACTCTGGGTTCACTTCTTTCAAGAAAGCTTGGCTGGGACGCAACTAGAATGGTTTTACGAATTGGACTGTTCCCATATCCATACATGGGAAGACTTAGCCACCGCTTTCTACCACCAATACCAGTATAATACCGACTTGGCACCGACAAGAATTCAGTTGCAAGACATGACAATGGGGAAGAATGCAAGGTCCAAATAATACGCCCAAAAGTGGAGAGACCTCGCCAATAGGGTTCAACCACCTTTGACTGATAGGGAGCACATTGACATGTTTATGGGCACTTTATCTGGTCTATTTTTAAACTTGTTGGTTGGTTGTTCTTCATCTGGTTTCACCGAGCTAATCTTAACCAGTGAAAGGGTTGAAAGCGACATCAAAAGAGGGAAGATTCCCGTGGCATCTGCCTCCACTTCCAATCACATAAAGAAACCCTTTACCGGGAAGAAAGAAACCAATGATGTGTATAGGGAAAGAGCCCGTACCAAGAAGCATGACCGTTCATCCGTTAATGCTGTCCAGATTTCCAATCCAACTCCTGCTCAAAGACCATCTGCCAATCATCAACGATTTCAGGATCCACCAATATAATTCACAAGGATAGGCATGTCACTATCCCAAGCCTTAAAAAACCTACTAAAGGCTAATTTGGTGACACTGCGTGATCCTCCGGCCAATCCAGATACCTCTTCACCCAAATACAATCTGAATGCCAAGTGTTCATATCACTCAAATAGTCCTGGGCATGAGACTGACCAATGCTGGGCACTGAAGAATAAAATTCAAGACTTAATAGACAACAAGACCATTGAATTTGATCCTCCTCCAACTCTGAATGTAATCATTGCGCCTATGCCAAGTCATGGCAAGGGTGTCAATGCTGTTGAAGATACCGTTTTTGTTTCCTCCGTCGAAGACTAGACTACTCCGTTAACCACTATAAAAAATAATCTGTTGAAAGCCGGGATTTTCCCTGGCTGTTTGAAGGATTGCGATTGCTGTGCCAAACAACTCAATAAATGCAAATGGCTGAAGTAAGGCATTCAATGCCTGATGAATAACCATGAGATCCTATTTGAGAAGACTTCATCTGCCAAAAGTTTGACCAATAAGTGTGAAGACCTCTCCATCATAACCATATCAAACAAGCCTCTTAAGATCTCCTCCAAGGGTCCTATCAGGATTTCAAATGAACCAATTATTGCTCCTCTGATAATTACCGCCCCGGGCCAATTCCGTACTCTTCCAATAAAGCAGTGCCATCGAACTATGGTGCTGAGGTGTTTTACCATGGAATAAAACAAGACGCTTGGATTGAAGAGAGAAAAGCTGATGACATTGGTAACATTACTGACTCTAGTAAGGTGACCAGAACTGGGAGAATCTTTTCACCTAACATCTCACCACCAACTGTTACAAAGGCACCTGTCCGCATCACCATTGTTAAGCCTAGTGCTGACCTGAGGGGAAAAGAGAAAGTTGTAGAGCTTGTCGAGACATAAATACCTGCAAAAGACATTGCCACTAAGGAACCTTCCTCTTGAGAAATGGATGAGATCTTTAAAATTATAAAAAGTAGTGATTTCAAGATTGTGGAGCAGTTAGGGCAAACCCCTTCCAAGATTTCCATGTTATCTTTGCTACTTTGTTCCAATGCTCATGCTCGGGCGTTATCAAATTCTTGAAGAAGGCTCATGTCCCACATGAGACCACGACATACCAGTTTGAAAATTGTATGGCAAGTTTGATGACCGACAATGGTTTGGGGTTCTCAGATGCTGATCTGACACCACATGGAAAGAACCATAACAAAGCTCTGCATGTTTCGGTGGAATGTAAGAGGACTACCCTAGCACATGTTCTGGTTGACGCTGGCTCTTCTTTAAACGTGCTACCCAAGGGGGATTTGGACTGTTTAGACTATGAAGGACTAGTTTTGAAACCAAGTGATATTATTATGAGGGCTTTCGATTGGTCCAAAAGGACAGTTTATGGGGAGGTGGACCTCTCAATCAAGGTGGGCCCACAGATTTTAAACTCTACTTTCTACATCATGGATATCTGTCCCTATTACTCCTGTTTGCTGGGTCGACCTTGGATTCATAGAGCAGGGGCGGTATGTAACACCCCAATTCTACCCCAAGCAATTATATAAAATAAATCAGAGTTATAAAATTCAATCATGCAAACGAATCAGGACGTCACAAATTCTTCTATCAAAAATTCATTGCATTCATCGTGGATATATAACACTTTCAAAACATAGGATGAACCATCATAACATCTTTAATTAAATAACTCAACATCCACACAGCGGAATTCTCAATAACAATTTTATCATCAATACATCAACTTCAAAACAACACAATTTAATAATAATCAACAATAGAAAACATCAAGCGTTCATCCCCCTGAGTGTTACATATCAGAGCAATGACACCGAGTCGAACTACTGAAGGTATACAACCTTCACTCTCGATTACCTGCACGTTACCAACATAAGGGCAACATTTAAACAGAAGAGGTGAGATATCTAACAATATAATAAAACGCATGATAATTAATATATTAAATTAGATTAATAACATCACCACTTTTCATCTCTTAATCAACAATAATTACAACGTATATACACATTTATCAACATCAAAATATACTTCATTATGCAATCATATAATGCGACTCACTGTGAAAATGCATGTGGTACCATTGGAGCAGAACTCTCATCTCAAAAATTTGCCAATTAATAGAGGCATCAACAAGACATAACCTTCATCTCAAAATTTGCCAATACAAGCCATCTCAACGAGCATGGGCTCCATCTAAAAAAAATGCAATGTATGCGACACAATCATGAATGTAATAACAACACCCAAGTTAACAACATCTCAAATTAACAACATCTCAAATTAAAAACATATCAAAAACATCTCAACGTCTCTTCATCAATATCTCATATCATCATAATAATTCATTAAACATCATTTATTTATTATAAATCATCAACACAACATCATTAACAACTTCTCACTAACAACTCAGCTGTACATTAATACCACAGTAATTCATACTGCTATTCTGTAATTCTTACATCATTACTATCACTAATCCTACTATTATGATTCTAATAGCAGCCTCTAGGCATCTAATTTGCATCATTTTGTTCAAAACCAGCGCAACGATCAACACGGGAATTAACTCTAAATCCTAAATTGGCTACTTGGATTACACTTCCTATTATTCATTTTAATCCTCTAGGATAATGTTCAACGCGTTAGCTATTCAACACTTCGAACGACATCTCAAACGTCATCCTAAAACTCAAGTTACAACACTTTAAAAATGAATCTACCAAAAATCAGGCATTATGGGTCGACGCAAAACCCCCTGGATCTACGCGTACTGCTCTAACTGCACAACATGAGTCGACGCATCCTCTCATGGATCGACTCATCCTGAGTCTTGCACACAACATGTATCGACACACGCATCCCACATATTGACTCATCCAGAGTCTTTCAACCTTCATGTATCGACGCAAGCCTCTTCGTGTCGACTCATACTGAGTCTCTAGGCCCTCATGTATTGACACATCAAGTTTGAGGTCGACACATCCTTATTCTTCCTGCATAATTTTGCGATTTTCTCTGCATTTCACTAAGGGATTCATATTTTTAACCCTACAAACTTAATATAATCATGATAAATCATCACTTACAATTATCCTATAATACTACATCGATCAAACAACATCGGGACATCATTATTCATCTAAAATTCATCAAATCTTCATCATACATCATCATATACATCCAATTCAAGAACAAACCAGCAATCATCTCTAACCCCACATATCAATCATCATGAACCCAATTATAAAGTCAGAACCCCATCCTTACCTTGGATTGAAGGTCACTCTATAATTTTCCGGTTGAATTCTCATTCTGCCGTTTTTCCACTTTTTCCAGCAGCTTCACGTTCTCCTTCTCAATCCTTATTCTTCTACTGCTTCTTATTTCCATTCCTTCTAACAACAATAGAATAACCTATTATTCTTTATTCCTTATTGGGCTCAAAACTAATACACCCCCTTATTACTTTTATTCCTTCAAAAACAATCCCACATCCAATACTAATATAATTCTAATATTATCTCTCCACTTAATAAAAATACTTAAATCCAATTAAACACAACACATCTTCTCAAATATTCCAAAAATAATTTAATTAAATAATTAATTAAATTACGGGCGTTACAACTCTCCCCCACTTAGAATATTTTCGTCCTCGAAAATTTTACCTCAATCAAACAACTCAGGGTAGGAGTCTCTCATCTTGCTCTCCAACTCCTAAGTCATGCTTTCTCCGGCAGCTCCTAGCCAAACCACTTTAACCAAGGCAATCTCTTTGCCCCTCAGAGTCTTTATTTCACGATCCGTGATTCGTACAGGCATCGTCTCCACCGTAAGATTATCCCGTACTTGCACATCATCCATATGAATCACCTGAGACGGATCTGAAATATACTTCCGAAGTTGCGACACGTGAAACACATCATGCAAATTCAAAATATTAGGCGGTAAAGCCACTCTATAAGAAACATTCCCCACTCTCTCCGAAATATGATACGGTCCAATAAAACGAGAAGTGAGCTTCTTAGACTTCAATGCTCGTCCAACACCAGTCACAAGTGTAACTCTTAAAAACACATGATCACCAACTTGGAATTCTAAATCTTTCCTTCGCTTGTCATGATAACTCTTCTGTCTACTTTGTGAAGCTTTCATCTTTTCTCGAATCAACTTCACCTTCTCAGTAGTCTCACGAACAAGTTCAGGTCCAAGTACTACACTCTCACCAGATTCATGCCAACATAACAGAGTTCTACATCTTCGACCATACAACGCTTCAAAAGGTGCCATCCCAATATTAGAATGGTAACTGTTATTATAAGTGAGCTCTACCAACGGAAGATAGGTATCCCACGAACCTCCCTGCTCGAGAACACATGCCCTCAACAAGTCTTCCAACGATTGAATCGTCCGTTCAGTCTGACCATCTGTTTGAGGATGATACGCTGAACTCAATCTCAACTTAGAACCCAACTCTTCTTGCAAACTCTTCCAAAAATCAGAAGTAAATCTTGGATCTCTATTTGATACAATGCAGAAAGGAACACCATGCAACTTCACAATTACACTAGTGTAAATCTCAGCTAACTTCGACACTGGAAAACTGATGTTAATAGGAATAAAATGAGATGACTTAGTAAGCCTATCAACAATCACCCAAATCGAATCATATCCTCTTAAAGTATTAGGCAACCATGTCACAGAGTCCATTGAAATGCTATCCCATTTCCATTCTGGAACTTCTAACGGTTGCATCAATCCGGCAGGCTTCTGATGTTCAACTTTCGACTTCTGACAAGTCAAACTTTCATACACAAACCGAGCCACGTCACTCTTCATCCCAGGCCACCAAAATAAACATTTCAAATATTGATACATATTTGTAGCTCCTGGATGAATACTCAACTTACTTCTATGACTCTCTTCAAGTATCACTTTCTTCATCTCAGCGTCATCAAGAATACAAATCCGGTTATGAAACCTCAGTACACCTTGCGCATCCATCTTAAAATCATTGTTCTCAGACTGATCAATCCCAACAATCAAATCTATCAGTTTCACATCCAACTTCTGAGCTTCTCTGATACTGTCTAAAAATTCATTATTAATCTTCAACATACCCAACATAACTCTCTGCGAAGTAACCTCGCAAACTAAGCTCATATATCCGAACTGCTCAATCAATTCCAACTCTTTAATCATCATTGTTGACATCTATAAAGTCTTTCGACTCAATGCATCAGCTACCACATTCGCTTTTCCTGGATGATAATTCAAATTGAAATCATAATCCTTTAACAATTCCAACCATCTTTGTTGCCTCATATTCATCTCTTTCTGATCGAATAAATACTTTAAGCTCTTATGGTCACTAAACACTTCAAATCGAGAACCATAAAGATAATGTCTCCAAATCTTCAACACAAAAATGAATGCAGTAAGCTCTAAATCATGCGTAGGATAGTTCTTCTCATGAGTCCTCAACTTCCTTGATGCATAAGCAACTACATTACCATTCTGCATAAGCACACCTCCTAAACCCATCTTAGAAGCATCACAATACACCACAAAAGGCTCTCCTGGATTAGGCAACATCAAAATTGGAGCCGACGTCAACCTCTTCTTCAATTCTGTAAAAATTTCTTCGCACTGAACATCCCATACAAACGCTCTACCTTTACAAGTCAACTTAGTCAACGGAAGTGACAACTTAGAAAACCCCTCGATTAACCTTCTATAATAACCAGCTAATCCCAAGAAGCTTCTAATCTCAGTAGTTGACTTTGGAGTTTCCCATTGCAACACAACATCAACCTTTGATGGATCTACAACAATGCCACTACCTGAAATCACATGACCAAGTAAACTATCCTCCTTTAACAAAAACTCACACTTGGACAACTTTGCATACAACTTCTTCTCTTTCAAAACTTGCAATACTACTCTTAAGTGTTCAGCATGCTCTTCTTCTGACTTAGATTAAATCAAAATATCATCAATGAACACCACTACGAACTGATCCAAACAAGTATGAAAGATACGATTCATATATTCCATGAATACTCCAGCGCATTAGTAACACCGAAAGGCATCACCGAATACTCGTAATGTCCATAACGCATTCTAAAAGCCGTCTTCTGAATATCTTCATCCTTCACTTTAATCTGATGGTAACCCGACCTCAGATCAATCTTACTAAACACACGAGCATCCACCAATTGATCCATCAAGTCATCTATTTTTGGAAGCGAATACTTGTTCTTAATCGTCACTTTATTCAGCTGTCTATAATCAACATAAAGCCTCATACTCCCATCTTTCTTCTTTACTAACAGCACTGGAGCACCCCACGGCGATACACTTGGTCTTACAAACTTCTTCTCAAATAACTCTTCCAATTGCTTCTTCAACTCTGACAATTCAGATGCAGACATCCTGTATGGTGCCATAGACACAGGTTTGGTACCAGGTACAAGATTAATTGCAAATTCAACTTCCCTCTCTGGAGGTACATCAGGAATCTCATCAGGGAAAACTTTAGGAAATTCACACACCACCTGTAATCCCTCAATTACAGCTTGAGTCTCTATAGATAGCGACACCATTAATGAAAACATTTGTGCTTCCTCTTGCATCAACTTCCTCAACTGTCTAGCAGACAACAAACCATCTTCCTCTTCTTCAGGAGTAGAAATCCTCACAGACTTGTCATAACAGATAATATGAACATAGTTATGCTCTAACTAGTTCATACCCAGAATCACATCTATACCTCTTAACGGTAAACAAACCAAATCAACAACAAAGTCTCTTTCGAAGATCGACAAGGGACACTTCAAACACACAAAAGAAGTAGTCACCAACCCCTTGGCTGGAGTATCGACGACCATTTCTCCATTAAAAGAAGACAACATATGACTCAATCTTTTAACACAATCAGTAGCAATAAAAAAATGCGTAGCACCAGTATCAATAATAGTAATTAAAGGAGTACTATTAATGAAACATGTACTTCTGATAAGTCTGTCCTCATTCGCTGTCTGATCCTCAACCAAAGGAAACACTTTACCACTTGTCTGAGCTCTTTTCGGTTTCGGACACTGGCTACCAATGTGCCCTTCTTCTCTACAATTGAAACAAATCACATCCTTGTGTTCACACTCGGATACAACATGCCCATTCTTACCACAGCAGAAACACCTTTTCACTTCAGTAGTGCATACATTACTCTTGTGCCTAGGTCTCCCACACTTAAAACAAACCACACCGGCAGGAGCATCTCCCCCACTAGTCCTCTGACTCTGAGCAACTTTATGTTTACCTTTACCAGCTGGGGCATCATAAGGATTACCACGATTCTGTTGGTGCTTACCCCTCTTCTCGCTGATAATCTTGTAATGAGCATTATTATCCTCTTCATAAATCATGCAGCTATCAACCAAATCAGCAAAGACACGGATTTTCTGGTATCCAACCGCCTTCTTAATCTCCGGGCGCAACCCGTTCTCAAACTTAATACACTTAGAAAACTCAGCATTTGCTTCAGCGTAATACGGATAAAACTTAGCCAACTCAGCAAACTTGGCAGCATACTCAACAACTGACATATTTCCTTGCTTCAGCTCAAGAAACTCAATTTCCCTCTTACCACAGACATCGTCAGGAAAGTACTTTCTCAGGAATTCCCTACGGAACATGGCCCAAGTGACATTCTCACGTGCAGCTTCCAACTTCTGACAAGTCTCTAGCCACCAGTCATCAACCTCAACTGCTAGCATATGAGTACCATAACGAACCTTCTACGCTGGAGTTCAGTCCATCACACAAAAAATTCTATCAATCTCTTTCAACCACTGCAATGCTCCATCAGGATCATACTTTCCCTTGAACGTAGGTGGATTCTCTCTCTGGAAGGTCGCCAAGCTACAAGATCCAACATTCCCGTCAGCATTCAGCTGATTTTCCATCGCATGAGCCATTGCTTCTAAAGCAGCAGCAAGTGCAACATCATTCCTTCCAGCCATCTCAACTTCTCACCACAACATAAACAACGATTATAACTCAAATAACAATACTCAACTGTTAGACAACTACGACTCAACGACAAGGTCGAACCAACCTTTTACTCTGATACCAACTTTATAACACCCCAATTCTACCCAAAGCAATTATATAAAATAAATCAGAGTTATAAAATTCAATCATGCAAACGAATCGGGACGTCACAAATTCTTCTATCAAAAATTCATTGCATTCATCGTGGATATATAACACTTTCTAAACATCGGATGAACCATCATAACATCTTTAATTAAATAACTCAACATCTACACAGCAGAATTCTCAATAACAATTTTATCATCAATACAGCAACTTCAAAACAACACAATTTAATAATAATCAACCATTAAAAACAGCAAGCGTTCATCCCCCCGAGTGTTACATATCAGAGCAATGACACCGACTCGAACTATTGAAGGTATACATCGTTCACTCTCAATTACCTGCACGTTACCAACATAAGGGCAACATTCAAACAAAAGGGGTGAAATATCTAACAATATAATAAAGCACATGATAATTAATATATTAAATTAGATCAATAACATCACCACTTCTCATCTCATGATCAACAATAATTACAATGTATATACACATTTATCAACATCAAAATACACTTCTTTATGCAATCATATAATGCAACTCAATACTATGCAAATGCATATGGTACCATTGGAGCAGAACTCCCATCTCAAAAATTTGCTGATTAATAGAGGCATCAACAAGGCATAGCCTTCATCTTAAAATTTGCCAATACATGCCATCTCAACGAGCATAAGCTCCATCTCAAGAAAAATGAAATGTATGCGACACAATCATGAATGTAATAACAAAACCCAAGTTAACAACATCTCAAATTAACAACATCTCAAAAACATCTCAATGTTTCTTCATCAACATCTCATATCATCATAATAATTCATCAAACATCATTTATTTATTATAAATCATCAACACAACATCATTAACAACTTCTCACTAACAACTCAACTGTACATTAATACCACAGTAATTCATACTGCTATTATGTAATTCTTACATCATTACTGTCACTAATCCTACTGTTATGATTCTAACAGCAGCCTTTAGGCATCTAATTTGCATCATTCTGTTCAAAACCAGCGCAACAATCAACACGGGAATTAACTCTAAATCCTAAATTGGCTACTAGGATTACACTTCCTATTATTCATTTTAATCCTCTAGAATAATGTTCATCACGTTAGCTATTCAACACTTCGAACGACATCTCAAACGACATCCTAAAACTCAAGTTACAACACTTTAAAACTGAATCTGCCAAAAATCAGGCATTATGGGTCGACGCAAAACCCCTTGGATCGACGCGTACTGCTCTAACTGCACAACATGAGTCGACATATCCTCTCATGGATCGACTCATACTGAGTCTTGAACACAACATGTATCGACACGTGCATCCCACATATCGACTCATCCTGAGTCTTTCAACCTTCATGTATCGACGCAAGCCTTTTCGTGTCGACTCATACTAAGTCTCTAGGCCCTCATGTATCGACGCATCAAGTTTGAGGTCAACACATCCTGATTCTTCCTGCATAATTATGCGATTTTCTCTGTATTTCACTACGGGATTCATATTTTTAACCCTACAAACTTAATATAATCTTGATAAATCATCACCTACAATTATCCTATAATACTACATCGATCAAACAACATCGGGACATCATTATTCATCTAAAATTCATCAAATCTTCATCATACATCATCATATACATCCAATTCAAGAACAAAACAACAGTCATCTCTAACCCCACATATCAATCATCATGAATCCAATTATAAAGTCAGAACCCCACCATTACCTTGGATTGAAGGTCGCTCTATAATTTTCTGGTTGAATTCTCGTTCTGCCGATTTTCCACTTTTTCCAGCAGCTTCACGTTCTCCTTCTCAATCCTTATTCTTCTACTGCTTCTTATTTCTATTCCTTCTAACAACAATAGAATAACCTATTATTCTTTATTCCTTATTGAACTCAAAACTAATACACCCCCTTATTACTTTTATTCCTTCAAAAACAAGCCCACATCCAATAATATTATAATTCTAATATTATTTCTCCACTTAATAAAATACTTAAATCCAATTAAACACAACACATCTTCTCAAATATTCCAAAAATAATTTAATTAAATAATTAATTAAATTACGGGCGTTACACGGTAACGTCAACCCTTCATCAAAAGCTCAAGTATCCGATCAAAGGAAGGATTGTCACTGTCTGTGGTGAGGAGGAGTTCATGGTAAACCACCTCAACTCTTTCAAATATGTGGCGATGGATGGAGAATTTATAGAAACCCCATGTCATGCTTTTGAAGTTATGCCACCAATGATTGCTACTGCCAAATGTTCCTCTGAGGTGTCCAAAGTTGTTAAGGTCGTGCCAAAGATGGTTTCATTCAAATATGCTCGTGCCGCAATCGAAGAAGGAAGCTGTGATACTTGGGGAAAACCAAGATAGCGTCATCGAGGGACTATGATCTTTTGTTTTGTTTTTGTTATACCAATATACTCAACATGTATACCACGACCATTTTAAAGGCAACAAGTGGATGAAACCCTAGGGGTGCATGTGTGCATTGTATTGTCAATTTACATGCTTTTATGTCTTGTATTAGGTCTAGCTATTTGTTTTGATTTTGGATATTGCATACAAACCCTAATCTCTATCATGATATATTTGAAAGCAATAAATGTGTAAAAGTAATCTAAGCTATTACAACATTGATATGGGGAGGGGGATACAATTTTGAATAGGGGATTATTTGCAAGAAATTAAAACCTAAATCAACTATTACAACCAAATTGAATTCTTTACAAATAAATAAATGGAGAATATTTAAATATGCAAATAAATATGAATATGCAAAGGTGATTATTTTTGTATTTTATTTTATGTAAGAAAAAGTATTTAATGTACTAAAAAAAAATAAAAGATTATTTTTATTAAGGGTGGAAACCCTAATTTATTTTAAGAATATATATATATATATATATATATATATATATATATATATATATATATATATATATATATATATATATATATATATATATATATATATATATATATATATATATATATATATATATATATATATATATTAATTATATTATTTATGTACAATAAAATAAAATATATACAAATGTAAAAAAAAAGTCTAAAAAATAAAATATGTTAGAAAAATATTATTTAAGTATATAAATAATAAAAATAAAAATATAATATTTTTATATTTTATTTCAAGTTTTTATTTAAGAAAATAAAAGTATGTTATTTAATAATTATTTCTATGTCCAAAAAATAATGAAAATAATAAAATAAAATGTGAAAATTTATGAAAATATTTTTTGGTAATTTTTTAAGTTTAGAAAAAATAAAATAAAGTCAGAAATGAAAAAGAAATAGAAAAATATAAAAATATAAAACAATGGCCCAAGGGGGTGTGAGAAGTAGGTCAGGGGGTGTCAAAAGCAAGGAATAGCCAGGCCCAGCCCAACTGATCTTCATCTTCAACCTCCGTTCAAACAAAAACGCGCGCCCTCCTGTACAAATCTGGAAATCCTGTATACGTGCTCTAAAGCAAAAACTCACAACACGAAAGTTATAGCATTTTTCAACACGATTCCAACCATGTAAAGAACTTAATCTAACTCTCAAAGACCAGAGAGAATTTCTCTGGCCCTAATTTCTAACCTGACTTTTTTAGAAAGTTCATTAATCAAATTCTCTCAACACAATTAACTTAAATGAAATCTATGCATATGTACAACTTAAGGGCAATGAGTACTACATTTTTTATTCACAAACCTAAGCTTAATGTTTCCTAAATAGAGAGATAGAAGTTTGAACGATACCTGCTTCAGTTGAACTCGAGTATGGCAATATGGAGGTTTTCAATGAGGCCTGAGATGCTTGGGAGCTTGCTTGAACTTCCTCTGACCTTCCCCAATGCTTAGTTGGCTTTGAACTTGCTTGAGTAAGCTTGTAGAAGTCAAACTGCACAAGCTGAAATCAGAAATGGTAAAGCTTGCGAATGGAGTTACAGTCAATGGCCAATGGTTGGGATGACTTAGGTGGGTTATATGGAATGTATTGGACAAGGTTTGGGGAAAAACGCACGAGTAGTTTGTGATTTGGAAACAAAAATGCATAAAATGCCCTATTTTGCAAGAAGAAGGTGTTTTGATGTTCAAGTGTGTTTTAGGATTGGACAGCTCGTGTTTTTGGCTCAAGGAAATATGCAAAAGTTGTTTTGAATGGTTACCAAGCTTGGTTATAACAGATGGAAGTGTTGTGTAGACTTTTGCACATTTCTTGGTTTTGAAGAAAAGTGTGAAGTGATCAAGCAAAGAGCCTGTACAGGCCTCCTTCCTAGCTGCACAAAGTGGCTATCCTTTGCCTAAGTTTATGGAACTTGTTTGCTTCAAAGAGAGGGGTTCAAGGCTCAAGAGGAACAACTTGACATAAAGCCAACTTTATGAAAATGGCAATGTTCACTTTTTGCCAAAAATGGATTAAACTCTTGTGTAAACTTCCATTGATCAGAATAATGCCTTAAACCAATGAGTTTGCATTCAATTTTTGAGTGTGGAAGGGTTTAGAGACCTGTATTCAAGTACAAGCAAAGTTGGACAGATTTTGCAACTTGTGTCAACATGAAAATGCCATGGATCAAAGTGAGTTTTTTCCAAATTCAAACCTTCGATTCTCCCTAACCATAAATGATTTTGGAGAGTTCTTTGACATTTTGGAAATCTTGTAACATGCTCTACAATCCATATTTGAAATGAATTTTGGGATTCCAAGTGGAACTAGGTGAAAAATTGCCATGAAGATAGGTCAAAATCCTGCCTAAACTAGGGCAAAATTTCACTAAGTTAAAAGTTTCATGGACCCTTGTTCCAAAAATCATAACTTGAGATCCAAGCTTCTTTTGGGAAAACTTTGTGAATAAAAATTGTATATTTTGTGGAGGACTATAACTTTCATGTTGGAAGTTTTGTTTTAATCCAATTGCGTCATGGGGAAAAAGTTGGGCAAAGTTGGGAAAAAATAAGAAAATTTCATAACTTAGAAAAATTCTAAGTTATGAAAATTTTCAATCTTAAACCCTAATTTGCAAAATTAGATTTCTTGATGAACAAGTTTCATGTTTTGACACATCTTGATGAAAAATGACCCTTGGCACTTGATTTTGACCAAAAAGTCAAAGTTTGACTTTTCAGTGTACAGTTGATTTTTAATCAGTTGACTGGAAAATTCATCTGTCAATCCAATGCAATTGAGATCTTTTGAACCTTGTGAATAGGTAAAGATGATTCCATTGAGTCATTGAATCCATGCTCGAACCCAATTTGCCATTGGCTAGGTGAAAAATCAGAAATTTCCCTTCTGCAGTCAAAACTCTAAAAATGACCATTTTGCCCTTTTGGTGATCTGATCACTTGAGGTTTGATTGTAAATTGGCCACAATTGACTTTTCCCCAATACAACTGATTTCTAGGTCAACTGTCCAATTGACTGGGCAAAAATTTAATTCAGAGCTTGAAACTTGGTAGGGGCAATCTTATAAGTCCAACATGAAGTATGAAAGTCACTTTGAGCATTAGAAATCCAAAATTGTTTGTGCAAACTCAAACCCTAATTTAGGTCATCAGTGCAAGGAGATGTCTTAATCAGAGCAAAACCCTAATTCTGTCTGGAATTCAAAGAGTCTTGTGAGGGGAAATCTTGATAAAATGAGAGGGCAAATTTTAGGGTACAACAACTGCCCCTGTTCAATCTTCTTGAACCTGAAGAGTTTGATTGGCGAGTTTGCCTTTCGTGACTCGAAGGTAAAAGAGGATTGGACACTAAAGTGCCTGTAAATTTGCGCTTGTCAGAGTATAGTTGAGGGAATGGGCTTAAAGATGCCGTTTGGAAGATGTGACAGAATCTTGTCGGAGATGGGCTTAAAGATGCCATCCAAGAAAATTGATGGCATAAGAGATTCCTTTGCGAGAGCCCGTATACCTGTTGTCAGGGAGGACCACGCCGGGGAATGCTGGTCTCTGTCGTGGTAGAAATAGAACTTTAGTCGTCCGTTATTCTACTGGGGAGTCATCTCTTGGTTGAAGAGGTGAAAATGAACTGCTATCTGGTCGTGCTCCAGGCTTTAGAAGGAATTAAATTGTTATCCAGTCACCTCCGGGCTTCAAAGTAATTGTCCGAGTAAACTGTTATTTGGTCAAAATCCAAGCTTCACAGTATACCTTACTGTTATCTGGTCAAAATCCAGGTTTCAGTCTTGTATTGCTATCTGGTCAACTTCCAGGCTTCATGATACCTTACTTCCTATTTGGTCAACATCTAGGCTTCAGAAGGAAATCAAATGGTTATCCGGTCGCCTATGAGTTTCTCTTTTATTTTGGGGCCTACTAATATCCGGTTGGATCCGGGCTTCAAAGTAATTGGCCGAGTAAAATGTTATTTGGTCAAAATCCAAGCTTCACAGTATACCTTACTGTTATCTGGTCAAAATCTAGGTTTCACAGTCTTGTATTGCTATCTGGTCAACATCCAGGCTTCACGATACCTTACTTCCTATCTGGTCAACATCCAGGCTTCAGAAGGAAATCAAATGGTTATCCGGTCTCCTCCGGGTTTCTCTTTGATTTTGGGGCCTACTAATATCCGGTTGGATCCGGGCTTCAAAGTAATTGGCCGAGTAAACTGTTATTTGGTCAAAATCCAAGCTTCACAGTATACCTTAATGTTATCCGGTCAAAATCCAGGTTTCACAGTCTTGTATTGCTATCTGGTCAAAATCCAGGCTTCACAAAAACTTGCAGGGGATTCAACTATTTTACGGTCGATTTCCGGGCTTCAGTATAGTCAAGATATTATCTGGTCGAATCCAGGCTTCATAATTGGAATAGGAGTCTGCATATTGATTTGAATAAGCAGATAGGAAAACATCCGTGTCTGGAGCATCTCTAAGCCGTTTTCTGAGCTTTGAATATCTGTTTTAGATAGCTGTTAATTTTATCCTGAAAAGGGTAAAAAGTTAGCTGAAACACAAAGTTATGTTGCATGATGTGTATGATGCAATAAGATGTGTTTTATCAATGTTTATGATATGTGAATGTAATGTATGCGCATATAAGCTGATTCACTGCCTTGCTGAGGAGAATAGTTCCTTGACCGCTGGAGATAAAAAAAATCTTTGATTGCTGCCGGGGAAAATAAATCCATGACCGCTGTTGCAGATTCAAGATCTTTGACAACCTCTGTGGGGAGAAGCTATACTGTTGGGGAGATTAGGAGTTTGGGTTGTATTCCAATCTACTGGGGACTTCAAGAATGAGAATCTCCATTCTGTTGGGGGTATAAGAGGAAAACTGAATGGTTTCCGCTGGGGATTGGTAGCTCAAAGTTTCATCTCCGCTGGGGATCTTAATGACGTGCTGATTTGATCGTGTATGGAATTTTGACTCTATTGAGGAAGAAGGTTTTAAAATAACTCTCTATGGAAATTGGAGGAAACTGGATGGTCTCCACTGGTGTTTGAAGGTTTGACTCCATTTGGGGAAGAAAGTTTCATCTTCACTGAGGGTTTGTAGTTCAAAGTTTTGCTCTGCTGGGGATTGGGAGTTTGAAAATTCAACTCTGATGGGAATTTTTGAAACTTAACTCCGCTGGGGATATGTATTTCAAGGCTTTAGCTCCACTGAGGATCTGGGTAATATACTGCAGGGGATTTCTCCTGGAATAGCCTAAAGACGTTTTCCCGTACTTTCAATCTGTCAGTAATTATTCTTTCTCATTTCGTTTTATTTGTAAGCAGTGATTATATTCAAATGCATATGCTCATTTAATAAATCATTAGACGTTTTCAAATAAAACACAAGTGTAAAAAAGAAAAGGCAAACAATTTTCTGCACTTTGAAGTATCTTTGTATTAACTTTGTGTAAGTATTTTGTACAAAGGAGACAAACATCCTAGTAAGAGAATGTTGTCATAAAATTGAGGAAAATTTATACAAAGAAAGATGGCTATGTGTAACAATTCCATGAGGTTCCCATTCTGCTATAGCCTTCGTAACTCTGAGTATCTTGTCCATTCGTTGCTTCGTCCGCAGATGATTGGATTGATCAGAAGCTTGGAGCTTGTCCGTGAAGAGATTGCCCTTAAAGTGATCCGACGAGACATAGTCATACACTTTAATTCCCTAACTTTTGCCTGGACCGCCCTTTCAGGTTTTCGATCCACCGGGAAACCCTTTTTTAACCAAGTCGCCCTTTCGGGTTTTCAACTTGCCGGGTGTACAATTTTTTTTTGTTTTATCCCTAATTTTTTCCTGAACTGCTGTTTCGGGTTTTCGATTCACCAGGATTCCCATTTTTGCCCAAGTCGCCCTTTCAGGTTTTCAACTTGGCGGGTCGTTTATGCCTAGTATCTTTTGACTATGTCTGTGTTCGCAGGGTGCGGCAGGTCGTCGCCGTCCATGGTGGTTAGAATCATAGCCCCACCAGAAAAGATGTTTTTGATCACAAATGGTCCTTCGTAGGTAGGAGTCCATTTGCCCCTGGGATCACTTTGCGGCAAGATGATCCGCTTGATTACAAGATCTCCGACTTGATATACCTGGCGTCTGACTTTCTTGTTGAAAGCCTTGATCATCCATTTTTGATACGTCTGACCATGACAAACAGTCGTAAGTCGCTTCTCATCAATCAAGTTAAGTTGATCAAGTCGGGTCTGAATCCAATCGTCTTCTTCACTCAAACTAGCATCCTTCATAATTCTCAAGGAAGGAATCTGAACCTCCATAGGTAAAACAACTTCCATGCTGTATACAAAAGAAAAGGGTGTTGCCCCAGTTGATGTACGCGCCGTGGTACGTTATCCGTGCAGAGAAAACGGTAACATCTCATGCCAGTCCTTGTAGGTGACTGTCATATTTTGAATGATCTTCTTGATATTTTTGTTTGCAACTTCGACTGCACCGTTCATCTTTGGCCGATAGGGAGATGAATTGTGATGTTGAATCTTGAACTGCTCGCACAGAGCGGTGATCATAGTGTTGTTCAGGTTTGTACCGTTGTCCGTGATGATACGGTCAGGGATACCATACCGGCATATGAGGTTCTGCTTGATGAAGCGGGCAACCACATTCTTTGTAACGAAGGCGAAGGAAGCTGCTTCGACCCACTTGGTAAAGTAATCAATGGCCACCAGGATGAAGCGATTTCCGTTAGATGCCATAGGCTTGATCTCTCCAATCATGTCGATACCCCACATTGCGAATGGCCAAGGAGCTGTTAGGACATTGAGAGGAACTGGAGGAATATGTACCTTGTCCGCATAGATTTGGAATTTGTGACAAGTACGGGAATGTTGATGACAGTCAGCTTCCATGGTAGACCAGTAGTAGCTTGCCCTTAGAATCTTCTTAGCCATCGTATGTCCGCTCTAGTGGGTGCCAAATGTACCATTATGTAGTTCAGCCATGATCTGCTCAGCTTCAACCTTGTCCACACAACGAAGCAGAACACAATCATGATTGCGCTTGTATAGGATACCATTGCTCAGGAAGAACTTGGCAGAAAATCACCTCAAGAACTTTTTATCGTTGACTAAAGCTCCTTCAGGGTATTCTCGAGTCACGAGATACCTTTTGACTTTGTGAAACCAGGGTTGGTCCACTACTTCTTCGGTATTAATCTCGTGACAATGTACAGGTTCATCCATCCGCTCAATGGTAATTTGGAGAGCCTCATTATCCCAGTTAAGTTTAAACATGGATGACATGGTAGCTAGAGCATCCGCTAGCTGATTTTCTTCTCGCGGGAAGTGCTCGAAGGTAATCTGCTCGAAATGAGGTAACAATGTCAGGACATGTTCTTTGTACGGGATGAGATTAGGATGTTTAGTGTCCCACTCTCCTTTGATTTGACTGATAACCAAAGCTGAGTCCCCAAACATAACCAAAGATTTGATTCCCAAGTTGATTGCAACCTTGAGACCAAAGATGCAAGCTTCATACTCGGCCATGTTGTTGGTGCAGCTGGAGCAGAGTCTAGCAGTGAAAGGTGTATGGCAACCTTCTGGAGAGATGAGCACAACACCGATACCGTTGCCAAGTGCATTTGAAGCACCATCAAAGTACAGGGTCCATCGGGATCCTTGTTCAGGTCCGTCATACGGTCCGTTACCTTCAATGTTGTCCAATGTCATAATGTCTTTGTCAGGGAAGTCAAACTTCATGGATTGGTAATCTTCGACAGCTTGATGAGCTAGATGGTCAGCTAGTACACTCCCCTTTATAGCTTTTTGTCGTGTACTGGATATCATACTCAGTCAGGATCATTTGCCATCTAGCTATTCTTCCAGATAAAGTAGGCTTTTCGAAGATGTACTTGATCGGATCCATTTTAGAAATCAGCAGAGTGGTATGTGTCAACATATACTGCCTTAGCCAACGAGCAGCCTATACCAAAGCGCAACAAGTTTTCTCGAGCAGTGAGTAGCGAGTCTCACAGTCAGAAAACTTTTTGCTAAGATGATAAATGGCATGCTCTTTTCGACCAGACTCATCATGTTGGCCCAATACGCACCCCATTGAATTATCCAAAACGGTCAGGTACATGATTAACGACCTTCCTTCGACGGGTGGCATCAAGATAGGAGGTTCTAGCAAATATTCCTTGATTTTATTGAAAGCAACTTGACAGTCATCATTCCATTCAACCACCTGATCTTTCTTCAACAGCTTGAAGATTGGTTCGCAGGTAGATGTTAGGTGAGAAATGAACCTTGCAATGTAGTTTAGGCGTCCTAAGAAACCTCTGACCTCCTTTTCAGTGCGAGGGGCAGGAATTTCTTGTATGGCTTTGACTTTGGCAGGATCAACCTCGATGCCTTTGTTGCTGATGATGAATCCCAAGAGTTTACCAGACCTAACTCCGAAAGTGCACTTGTTAGGGTTCAGTCTGAGCTTGTACTCCTTCAACCTGACAAACAGCTTGTGCAGATGGTCGATGTGTTCTTCTTCGGTTTGTGAACGGGCTATCATGTCGTCTACATAGACTTCAATCTCATGATGTATCATGTCATGAAACAAAGCTACCATGGCTCACTGATAGGTTGCCCCGACATTATTCAGTCCGAATGGCATCACTTTATAGAAGAAGGTACCTCACTGCGTAACAAAGGTAGTATTCTCCATGTCTTCAGGGGCCATTTTTATCTGGTTGTACCCTGAAAATCCATCCATGAAAGAAAATACCTTGTGCTGAGCTGTATTGTCAACCAAGATATCAATGTGCGGTAGTGGAAAGTCATCTTTAGGGATAGCCCTGTTTAAGTCTCTATAATCCACGCACATTCTCACTTTGCTGTCCTTCTTAGGCACAGGCACAATGTTAGAAACCCATTGTGGATAGGAAGTAACAGCAAGAAACCCAGCATTGAACTGCTTCATCACTTCGGCTTTGATCTTTTCAGACATATCTGGCCTCATTCGGCAGACTTTCTGTTTAATTGGTGGCCAGTCTTCTCTAGTAGGGAGACGGTGAACCAAAATATCTGTATCGAGTCCCGGCATGTCTTTATAGGACCAGTCGAAGATCTCAACATATTCATTCAACAGCTGAACTAAGCGCTCTTTGACACTTGACTCAAGGTTGGCACCCACTCTAACTTCTTTTCTGTCTTCCTTTGTTCCCAAGTTGATAGTCTCTAACAGCTCTTCATGGGGAAGAATATCCCTTTCTTCCTGTTGTAGAAGTCTAGCCAACTCTCCAGGCACTTCACAGTCTTCATCACCTTCGTATTCGACATGAATGACCAGATCTTCAGAGTCACTTAAGGCCATAGCATAATTATTACCCATGGAATCCGGAATGGAAGGGTACCTGCATTTTGTGAATGTGGGTGTGTGTAAGGGATAACCACCTTTAAACAAATAAAATGTAAAAAGAAAGAAAATGAACACAAAAATTTATATATGAAAACGTCCATGATTCATTAAAAATGGCGATGAAAAATCAAGCCCTTACAAATGGACCTATGTGCCCCGGGTAAGGCACAAGGCAAAAAGAGTGTACGAATTGTTTAATAATTATTACAGACCAACAAAAATGTTCGGAAGATAAATTACTGATTTATGAAAGTAATGGGAACAAAGTCTTTCGCCTCCCAGTTGTTCAGTCCTCCTTCAGCAGTCGGGAAAATCTAGTCTTCAAAGTTGCTCTCATCTTCACCATCCTCCAAAGCATGAACTCCATGATGAGTGATCTTTAACGGTGGCCCTCCAGCCCGGGAGCGACACACAACCTTTTGAGCAGAAGTAGTAAAACCCAAGCCGGACTTGCTTGTCTTGAAAGGAAAGTCTGGTAGCTGACCCCATACTGTGCTTACTCCTTCCTTGATCACAACCTTTGAATCTTTAAGGGATGACATTCGGGACACAGGCTTGGTGATGATGGGTACAAAAGTCATTGTCTTGGCTGCCGCAACTTCAGGAGAAACCTTTTCAAAGTGTTGGAAAGGGGTTTCTATGAATTCACCATCTAACTCCACATAGCGGAAAGAATTAAGATGGCTTATCATATACTCCTCGTTGCCATGAACTGTTATAATTTTCCCCTAGACTGGGTACTTGAGCATTTGGTGTAGAGAAGAATTGACGGCCCCAACGTTGTGGATCCAGGGTCTTCCAAACAAACAAGAATATGAAGGACGGATGTCCATCACATAAAATGTAGAGTTGGAAGTTTCCGTTCCCACCTTAATTGGGATGTCCACCTCCCCGTGGACCATCCTCTTAGAACCGTCAAAGGCTCTAACAATGATATTACTGGGCTTTAGGGTCAAACCTCCACAGTCCAATCTGTCCAATGCTTTCTTTGGCAAGACATTTAAAGACGACCCGGTATCAACCAGAATGTGAGCAAGAGTAGTCCCTCTGTATTCCACCGAGACATGCAGCGTGTCATTATGCTTTCTTCCCTTAGATGTTAGATCGGCATCGGAGAAGCCAAGACCATTATCGGCGGTTAGGCTAGCTACACACTCCTGGAACTGGTCCGCGGAGGTTTCTTGAGGCACGTGGGCCGTCTTCAAGAATTTAATCAAGGCTTTGGCATGAGCTTCGGAACAGAGCAATAGGGCCAGTATAGAGATTTTTGAAGGGGTTTGCCCAAGTTGTTCTACGACATCATAGTCGCTTTTCTTAATTATTTTTAAAATCTCCTCCATTTCCTTTTGAATGGTCTCGGGGATGACCAAAGGCTGAACCCTCGTCCCGACGGGCGCTTCTTGGATCCCCTTACCTTTATCAGCAGCAACAGTAGAGGGTACAACTACGGGAGTAACAATTTCTTCAATGACTGGAGTTCGCACAGAGATGTTGACCGACACAGGAGTAACCTTAGGAGCATTTGAGGGTTCGAAGATTTCCCTTGGAGGAGCAATCTCTGGAGAGAAAATTCTTCCGATACGGGTGATTTTACTCGTCCTAGCAATATTTCCTATGTCAGGAGTCTCTTCATCGGAATTTTCTTCGACTGATTCAATTTGCTTAACACCGTGGTAGAAGATCTCTCCTCCATAATTCCACAGTATTGATTTGTTGGACTTGTATGGGATAGGCCCCGACATAGTTATCTTCAGCGGTACAATCTTTGGATCGAATGTAATCTTAACAGGTCTTTTGGAGACCTTGGAATGGTTGGGGGAAATGGTAATTATAGCAACATCTTCGACAGGAATTGGCGTAACAGGAGTTTTCTCAAAGAGGATTTCTTGATTATCCATTAGGCGTTGGATGCCTAACTTCAATAACGGACAATCGAATTGTAGGGAAGGACAAAGGTAACAATCTTTTTCACAGCCTGGGAAAATCCCGGCTTTCAACAGATTCATCTTGATTATTGGTAAAGGGGTCATTAAGTCATCAACAACAGCAACATACAGATCCTCTTTGATAGCATGGGCATTGTGACCATGCTTTGGCATTGGGGAAGAGATCACATTCGGCTTTTCAGGCGCGTCTAATTCCACCTCCTTGGCATCTATTAAATCCTGGATCTTATTTTTGAGGGCCCAACAATTGTTGGTGTCGTGCCCTATGCTATCTGAACGATAAGCACACTTGGCATTGGCATGGTAAAAAGGAGAAGTTGTATTCGGATTTTGAGGTGCCTCTCTCAAGGTTGTAAGGTTTAACTTCAAGAGATGGGGGAGAACCTGGGCAGGCGTCATGTTCATTTTGGTGAATTTCCTAGCAGGCCTTCCCACCCTTTGTTGGTTGGTTCTGGGTTGATCGTTTCTAGGCTGATCAACTGTAGTCTTTTGAATCATTACAGCTCCCACCGCTGGCCGGCGCTCAATTCTTCCTCGACCCCCTTGGGAGTAAATAGATGACACCTCTTTCTTTGCTGGAAAAGGCCTTTTGACGGCAGCGGAAGCAGATGTATCTTTTTGAATTTTACCGCACTTGATGCCAGCTTCAACTCGTTCACCAGTCAGAATCAATTCGGTGAACCCCGCAGACGAACTCCCTATCAGGTGATTAAAGAATGGACCTGACAGCGCCCCCAAAAACATATCAACAAGCTCTCTTTCAGACAATGATGGCTGCACCCTTCCAGCCAAGTCCCTCCACTTCTGGGCATACTCCTTAAAACCTTCATTGGAGACCATACCCATACTCTGTAATTGAGTACGAGTAGGTGCTAAGTCCGTATTATATTGATATTGTCTGTAGAAGGCAGCATCCAAATCCTCCCAATTGTGCACATCAGATCTTTCAAGCTGGTAGAACCAATCTAATTGCGTACCCGACAAACTATCTTGAAAAAAGTGGACCCATAAGTCCTTATTAGAAGAATGAGGTTGGATCTTTCTGATGTAAGACCGTAGGTGCATCTTTGGACAAGACAAACCATTGTATTTAGCAAATGTAGGCACCTTGAATTTAGGGGGAATCACAATCCCAGCAACCAACCCTATCTCTTCAAAGTCCAGCCCAAGCACTCTTTGTACCTCCATAGCTGCCAGACGCTCTTCCGGATTCTTGTACTTGTTGTCTGCAGGAGGGTACTGCTGCTCAGAATAGTCTTTATCCTCTTCTTCTTCTTCTTCTTCAGCCTCAGACTCAGATGGTACTTCAGCTCCCTTTCCTTTACCTACCCCTTCATCAGATGTTGAGGGGAAATCCAGGACCCTTCTAGTCAGACCTTCAAATCTTCTACCCAGAGTAACCACACCAACTCTTTTCTTTTTCTTTTTCTCTTTTTCCTTTTCCTTCTCTAACAGTGCTTTAAGATCCTCCTGACCCTTTGCCAAGGTCATGAGGAGTTGTTGGAACTGTGAATTCTACGCTTGTAAGTCTTTGACCGTCTTCTCTATATCCATCTGTTGAAATAAACAACAGAGAGATAAGGAAACCTGGTGTGAAGACCTGTTTATGCATATGATGAATGATATGTATTCATGTAATGCATTCAAGGATTCAGAAATTCAAAGTTGTTGTAAACAAAAAGAACACACGTCATATTAATAAAAATAGAATTTGTTAGTACATAAGTGCCCCATGGGCAAGATAAATACAAAATTCTAATGTAAAAAGATGTTGCGCATCCTCTTTGGTGCGATGTAGGTGTTGAGAGTCTGCCCTTCGTGGAGTCGACGAGTAAGTTCCAAAACCTTCTACTCACTGGCGTAGAAGCTGGCTTCAAAAGTGTTCCGTTCTTCCTTGAGCTGTATCCAACTCTTTTGCAAATCTTCCCATGATGTTGGCATGTCAGGATATAGGAGGGTGTATGGAACCTCTCCTTCAATAACAGGCTCTTTGATCACAGGGAGAATGTAGGGGTAAGGCATCATAAGACTCTGGGCGCGGGTTCGTACCCACCTGAGTTAAGGCTCAAGGGGGATGGAATTATTGTGTCCTAGTGTCTTACTGTCCACTTTGTTGGGCATCCTCCAAGCTCGGATAAACCTTTGTCGAAGTCCTTGAGCGTCATTGTCAAAGTCAAAAACCAAGTCTAGAATCAGCATGTCATGTGGGCCATCCCTTTGGGCATACCCAAATTGTCTCAGAGCTAAGCAGGGGTTGTAGGTAATGCCTCCCCTAATTCCTAGTAGTGGGACATTAGGGAATTCCCCACAACGATCAATGATGATGACATTTTCTCTGGACCGAGAACACCAATGAACATTAGAATGTGTAAGAGTCATCAACCGTTGTGACCACCTCAAGCCTTGCTCATTCTTCAAGACTAACTGGGGAAGGTGAGAAATAAACCACCTCGCTAGAAGAGGAGTACAACACATGAGAACACCTCTTTTTCTCATTGTTCGTGTGTAAAATGAGTGTAGGATGTCCCCAAGAAATGTAGGCACAGGATTCTGAGATATGAAAATCTTGACAGCATTCACATCTATAAGCTGATCAGGGTTTGGGAACAAGACCAACCCATAGATGAGAAATGCTACAATCTCCTCAAAAGCTTGCAGATCTAGAGAATTCCAGCAGTCTTGTGCCTTCTCAAACAGAAACTTTGCCAAGAAACCCTTGACACCACTTCTGGTTTCCCAATGACCTTTGATATCAGATGGTTGCAAGTGTAAGGCTTGAGCAACATCTTCAGGCTTTGGCTCTCTTTCCGTACCGTTGTAGGGTAGTTGATGGAGAATAGGAATCCTCAGGAGTTGAGAAAATTCCTCCAAAGTAGGCACTAGTTGGTAATCAGGAAATGTAAAACAATGGTGTAATGGGTCAAAGAACTTGAAGAGAACTTTCACCATGTCTTCTTCAATGTTGGAGTTGACCAAGTTGAGAAGTCTACCATGTCTTTCAGTGAAGGGAGAATTCTCTGGAATCTTGGAAGTAAGCTCCTTAGGCTGAGGAGGGATTCTCACAAGGTTGACCTGAATAGTTTTTCTGTGGAGTGAATCCATTACCTACAAAACAAGAACAAAGACGAAGATCCAAACCCTTGAAATAGTTAGTGGATGCATAAGATACTTTATGATGTTCATGATGTATGCACAAGTATATGTACAAGCAAATCACACAAGATCCTAGTTTCAGGCTTGCATGGAGTTTCATAGGTAAGTACCCTCTTAAAGTTTAGTTGGCTCAACCTGTCCTATAAATAGTAACCGGGTTCTAAGGAGCTCAATATCACTGGATTATTTTCTGTGTTCATTGTTTCAGTTTAGCCACTTTACTGGCGACCGAAATATTCCAAGAAAACAACCCTCAATGAGTGTAGTATCGAGTATCTACCAACTTCGGACTGCACCAAAGTCGGTCATCTCACTACCCCTAATAAGGCCAAGATGGTCAAGTAAAGGTTCTAAGAGTCCATTAGTGCTTCATGACATCACTCAGCGGCCCCGTATTCTCTTTGATTGACTCAAAGGCTACTGGTACCCACAAATATGTCGCACTAATATAGCTATTGCTTCAACCATGTTGGTATACCCCACACAGTTTCCACAACGTATTGTTATTTACCTATGAATGTTTCCTAAATCCGGGTAGAGGATTTCAAACCCGAACAATAGAACCAAATGTAAAGCAATCAAAGAACATAAAGTAAGCACGTAAAGTTTATATAAACCCTAAGGTAACCCCACTTTTAGACATCTCCCCAGCAGAGTCACCAGTTCTGTGATACGGTGGGAGAACTGACTTGAGGTTTTGCGTTTGTGTTCGCAAATGTTTCGGTTTAGCAAGAGTCGCCACTGACTTTTTATTTTATCCAAAGGAAAGGTCAAAAAGCATAGGAAAGACCATTGAGATGTTTTCTTGGGTTCGGGGGGTAGATTATGAAAAGGGAAGGTGCAAGCACCCTTTTCATCCATGGTTATCCATGGGCTCTTAGTTACTTGTTTAGATCACTTGATTTTGCTTTTCAATTGTTTGAAATGGTGCTTTGTGTGTGGTTTTGAAAATATTTTGAAAAGAGGCCTTGTCTAGGCAACCTTTGTAATGATTCTTGTTTGAATATATACAAAGGTGTTTGTCTTTTAAAAAGATGTTTCAATGTTTGAAAGTTTGTTTTGGGAAATGTTTTGAAATTGTGTTGTGATGTGTTTTTGAAAATAGCAAGGATGTTTGCAAGTTTTTTATTAAGTAACTAGGAGCATCTACCCTATCTACTCAAAGATCTTTCCTACACATTTTTAAACCTTTCACATTGTTGTTTTACCATTGTATTTGGTAAACAACATTTTGTTTGGATGTTAATCGGGACAGGCGCAGGTCATCGTATTGACCATGATAACAATTGTGCCAAGTATCTTAGCAAATTTTTGAGGGACTAGATCATTTTGTTTAGGCAACCAAGATAGCGTCATCGAGGGACTATGATCTTTTGTTTTGTTTTTGTTTTGCCAAGATACTCAACATGCATACCATGGCCATTTTAAAGGCAACAAGTGGATGAAACCCTAGGGGTGCATGTGTGCATTGTATTGTCAATTTACATGCTTTTATGTCTTGTATTAGGTCTAGCTATTTGTTTTGATTTTGCATATTGCATACAAACCGTAATCTCTATCATGGCATATTTGAAAGCAATAAATGCGTAAAAGTAATCTAAGCTATTACAACATTGATATGGGGAGGGGGATAAAATTTTGAATAGGGGATTATTTGCAAGAAATTAAAACCTAAATCAACTATTACAACCAAATTGAATTCTTTACAAATAAATAAATGGACAATATTTAAATATGCAAATAAATATGAATATGCAAAGGTGATTCTTTTTGTATTTTATTTTATGTAAAAAAAAAGTATTTAATGTATTAAAAAAAATAAAATAAAAGATTATTTTTATTAAGGGTGGAAACCCTAATTTATTTTAAGAAAATATATATATTAATTATATTATTTATGTACAATAAAATAAAATATATACAAATGTAAAAAAAAAAGTCAAAAAAATAAAATATGTTAGAAAAAATATTATTTAAGTATATAAATAATAAAGATAAAAATATAATATTTTTATATATTATTTCATGTTTTTATTAAAGAAAATAAAAGTATGTTATTTAATAATTATTTCTATGTCCAAAAAATAATTAAAATAATAAAATAAAATGTAAAAATTTATGAAAATATTTTTTGGTAATTTTTTAAGTTTAAAAAAAATAAAATAAAGTCAGAAATGAAAAAGAAATAGAAAAATATAAAAATATAAAACAATGGGCCAAGGGGGTGTGAGAAGTAGGTCAGGGGGTGTCAAAAGCAAGGAATAGCCAGGCCCAGCCCAGTTGATCTTCATCTTCAACCTTCGTTCAAACAAAAACGCGCGCCCTCCTGTACAAATCTGGAAATCCTGTATACGTGCTCTAAAGCAAAAACTCACAACACAAAAGTTATAGCATTTTTCAACACGATTCCAACCATGTAAAGAACTTAATCTAACTCTCAAAGACCAGAGAGAATTTCTCTGGCCCTAATTTCTAACCTAACTTTTTCATAAAGTTCATTAATCAAATTCTCTCAACACAGTTAACTTAAATGAAATCTATGCATATGTACAGCTTAAGGGAAATGAGTACTACATTTTTTATTCACAAACCTAAGCTTAATGTTTCCTAAATAGAGAGATAGAAGTTTGAACAATACCTGCTTCAATTGAACTCGAGTATGGCAATGTGGAGGTTTTCAATGAGGTCTGAGATGCTTGGGAGCTTGCTTGAACTTCCTCTGACCTTCCCCAATGCTTAGTTGGATTTGAACTTGCTTGAGTAAGCTTGTAGAAGTCAACATGCACAAGCTGAAATCAGAAATGGATAAGCTTGCAAATGGAGTTACAGTCAATGGCCAATGGTTGAGATGACTTAGGTGGGTTATATGGAATGTATTGGACAAGGTTTGGGGCAAAACGCACGAGTAGTTTGTGATTTGGAAACAAAAATGCATAAAATGCCCTATTTTGCAAGAAGAAGGTGTTTTGATGTTCAAGTGTGTTTTAGGATTGGACAGCTCGTGTTTTTGGCTCAAGGCAATATGCAAAAGTTGTTTTGAATGGTTACCAAGCTTGGTAATAACAGATGGAAGTGTTGTGTAGACTTTTGCACATTTCTTGGTTTTGAAGAAAAGTGTGAAGTGATCAAGCAAAGAGCCTGTACAGGCCTCCTTCCTAGCTGCACATAGTGGTTGTCCTTTGCCTAAGTTTATGGAACTTGTTTGCTGCAAAGAGAGGGGTTCAAGGCTCAAGAGCAACAACTTGACATAAAACCAACTTTATGAAAATGACAATGTTCACTTTTTGCCAAAAATGAATTAAACTCTTGTGTAAACTTCCATTGATCAGAATAATGCCTTAAATCAATGAGTTTGCATTCAATTTTTGAATGTGGAAGGGTTTAGAGACCTGTATTCAAGTACAAGAAAAGTTGGACAGATTTTGCAACTTGTGTCAACATGAAAATGCCATGGATCAAAGTGAGTTTTTGCCAAATTCAAACCTTCGATTCTCCCTAACCATAAATGATTTTGGATAGTTCTTGGACATTTTGGAAAGATTGTAACATTCTCTATAATCCATCTTTGAAATGCATTTTGGGATTCCAAGTGGAACTAGGTGAAACATTTCCATGAAGATAGGTCAAAATCCTGCCTAAATTAGGGCAAAATTTCACTAAGTTAAAAGTTTCATGGACCCTTGTTCCAAAAATCATAACTTGAGATCCAAGCTTATTTTGGGAAAACTTTATGTATAAAGGTTGTAGATTTTGTGGAGGACTATAACTTTCATGTTAGAAGTTTTGTTTGAATCCAATTGCATCCTGGTGAAAAAGTTGGGCAAAGTTCGGAAAAATTAAGAAAATTTCATAACTTAGAAAAATTCTAAGTTATGGAATTTTTCAATCTTAAACCCTAATTTGCAAAATTAGATTTCTTGATGAAAAAGTTTCATGTTTTGACACATCTTGATGAAAAATGACCCTTGGCACTTGATTTTGACCAAAAAGTCAAAGTTTGACTTTTCAGTGTATAGTTGATTTTTAATCAGTTGACTGGAAAATTCATCTGTCAATCCAATGCAATTGAGATCTTTTGAACCTTGTGAATAGGTCAAGATGATGCCATTGAGTCCTTGAATCCATGCTCGAACCCAATTTGCCATTGGCTCGGTGAAAAATCAGAAATTACCCTTCTGCGGTCAAAACTCTAAAAATGACCATTTTGCCCTTTTGGTGATCTGATCAAATTTCTTGAGGTTTGACTGTAAATTGGCCATAATTGACTTTTTCCCCAATACAGCTGATTTCTAGGTCAATTGTCCAATTGGCTGGGCAAAAATTTAATTCAGAGCTTGAAACTTGGTAGGGGCAATCTTATAAGTCCAACATGAAGTATGAAAGTCACTTTGAGCATTAGAAGTCCAAAATTGTTTGTGCAAACTCAAACCCTAATTTAGGTCATCAGTGCAAGGAGATGTCTTTTGCAGAGCAAAACCCTAATTCTGTCTGGAATTCAAAGAGTCTTGTGAGGGGAAATCTTGATAAAATGAGAGGGCAAATTTTGGGGTACAACAGCTGCCCCTGTTCAATCTTCTTGAACCTGAAGAGTTAGATTGGCGAGTTTGCCTTTCGTGACTCGAAGGTAAAAGAGGATTGGACACTAAAGTTCCTGTAAATTTGCGCTCGTCAGAGTATAGTTGAGGGAATGGGCTTAAAGATGCCATTTGGAAGATGTGACAGAATCTTGTCGGAGATGGGCTTAAAGATGCCATCCAAGAAAATTGATCGCATAAGAGATTCCTTTACGAGAGCCCGTATACCTGTTGTTGGGGAGGACTACACCGGGGAATGCTGGTCTCTGTCGTGGTAGAAATAGAACTTTAGTCGTCCATTATTCTACTGGGGAGTCATCTCTTGGTTGAAGAGGTGAAAATGAACTGCTATCTGGTCGTGCTCCAGGCTTTAGAAGGAAGTAAATTGTTATCCGGTCACCTCCGGGCTTCAAAGTAATTGGCCGAGTAAACTGTTATTTGGTCAAGAAAATCACATGTTGAGCTTAAACATATAAATTCAAATTCTAACTTGTTGTAGCACTCAAAACCTTTTGCTTATATATAGAGACACTATTTGCAAGCTAAGACATGAATGCTAAGATCCTGAAACTCTCTCAAACACTCACAAACCAAAAATTGCACAAAAACACCATTGATACACAGTTCTGACCTTGAACTTGTATCTCTCATTTCCCTCGTGCGTTTTCCCTCAAATTAATTTGCAAAGCTTCTATACCTCAAATATAGTCCATCCTTGTCCTTATTTTGGAACTGTAACACCATCTTCATCAACCTCTATAACCATAAAATAGAGTCTGCAAGTTGACTTCTCCAGACCATTCCAGCCATCCATAGCTCAAGCTAGGCATTGTATTAGCTTCCTGGGAACTTGAGGAAGCTAACTTGATAATCACAACTCCTTGAAAGCAGCTCAAACTCATTTCATGATTCCCAGTTTTTGAGGTATTTTTTGGAACTTCTATCTCTTTGTTTAGGCATTATTAAGCTTGTATTTTCAAAGATAAAATGTAGATATCATTTCCCTGAAGCTGTACATGTTCATAGTTTTCATTTATATGGCATGAGCTTAGAGAATTTTAGGTTTGAACCCCTGAAAAAAGTTAGGTCAGGATTTGGTACTGTTAGAAATTCTTGCTCATCTTTGAAAATTAGTTTAAGTTATTTACATATTCAGAATCGTGGTGAAATTTCTAAGAAGTTTGATGTTGGAAGTTTTGTGAATGAATGAGAAATGAGTGAGTTACAGGAACCCTGGCTGGAGGTTGAAGATGAAGTCATTTCTAGAACTAGATTTATATTATATATTTATGGTTTCAGTTTAGTTAATGGATGTATAGCCACCCCAGTGGTAAGGTAGCGCGCGTTTCATGTCAAGGGCGTGGGTTCAAGCCCCAGCGCTGCCACTTTTTGCTTTTTTCTAACATTTACTCTCTTTTTGGCACAACTATGCACGCTTGGGCCTAAGGCCATTGGACTTTGTCTTTTTACTTAGACACACCCCCACTTCATTGCACAACACAGGCCCAACGTTCTATTTTTTTGTTTTGTTTATTTTTTCCTGACTTACAAAAAATTCCATTGGGCCTAACAAAACAAAAACTGTTTTTTTCTAACATACATCCTAAATACCATTTTCACCCTGTGACTTTTATTTTCATATTTTATTTTATTTTTCTTTTTCTTTATTATTTTTATTATTATTATTATTATTATTATTATTATTATTTTTATTAATAAAAATCCAAAAAATAGTTTATTTATTTATTTATATATCTAATATATTTATATTCACTCATATTTTATTCCTTAAAAAAACAAAAAGACAAAAATATTTTCTTAAACAAACTTAATTTCTTTTTCCTAATAAATTAATAATTAGATTTAGATTTAGTAATTTTCTTTTTATTTAAAATTAACTTAGAATTTAGGTTTATTTTAATTAATTAATTCCATACTATTTTTATTAAACTTAAAACCTTTTCTAAAAAAACCCTAAAAATGCTTTCTAATTTAATTTCTTTTCTTAATTAATTTATGTTTAACTTTCTTAATTTAGTTAATTATTTCTTTTAGTTAATTAGGTCAAAACTAAACCCTTCCCTCAAAAACCAAACAAAAATCTATTTCTTTTCTATTTACATCTTTGCACATTATATTTATTCATTTCTTGTACATTATTCAATATGATTATAATAGATAATTAGGTTTAGTTTCTTGTAATCCCCATTTATAAATTTGTATACCCCATCCCCAAATGATGTAATAACGTAGTAAATTTACTTTCCGCAATTTATCGCTTCATATAAATGCTAGTAAATTAGGGTTTGTATGGAAAGATAAAATCAACAAGTAGATAACCCTAATTCAAGATAAATAATGCATGCAAATTAAACACACTATTCACACATGCACCCTTAAGGTTAATTCCACTTGTTGCTTAAAAAATGGTCATGTTATGCATGTGAGATGTCTTAGCAAAAACAATAAAAAATACAAGATCATAGTTCCTCGATGACGCTACGAATGTTGCCTTTCAAAAGATCTTAGTCCCTCAAAGAGAAATGCTAAGATATCTCACAACATTGCTAATATGACTATACGATGACCCACACCTGTCCCTTTACATCCAAAGATAAGGCTTCTTACCAATCAATGGTGAGATAGCAATATCAAAGGAAGGAAGAAATGAACAAAAGACTTTTGAGTAGGTAGAGACGTTCTTAGTTGCTTGCTCACTTTCAAAACAAACATCCTTTCTCATTTTCAAAACAAACACCAAAAACTTTTAAAAACAAACTTTCAAAACATGAAATATTTTCAAAAGTCCAACACTTTGTACACGTTCTTATGAAACAAGAACCATTACAAAGTTTGCCTATACAAAGGAGCCTTTTTAAAAATACTTTCAAAACCACCACAGAGCAAATTTTCAAACAAAGAAAGTGATCTAGCAAGCAACTAAGAGCCCATAGATAACTATGGATGAAAAGGGTGCTAACACCTTCCCTTTTCATAATCTACCCCCTGATCTCAAGAAATAATCTCAAAGGTCTTTCCTGTTCTTTTCCAACTTTCCTTTTGGATAAAAGAAAGTTGGTGGCGACTCTTGCTAACCGCAATAATTGCGATAAAATGAAAAACATCCCAAGTCAGTTCTCCCACCCTATTACACATACATAGTGAAATATAAAAAGAAATAATAGTAAATAAAAACAAAAATGAGAAAGGATGGCACATAGAGGCACCGTCCCTTTGTTTCACTTATCAGGGAACTTGTTATCCCTTTTCTAGACTTTTCAAACTAAATGTATTTGAACCAATTGGAATTAGACACGTGGCAGTAAAACAATTAACCAAGAAAAAACAAATACCTTCAAGAGAGAGAGAATGCATAATCATTTTCCCTTCCTCTCATGTTGTCACAACCTTCTCCTTATTTCTTCTCTCAAAATACCAACCGATCTTCTCTTCTATTTCAAAAAAGAAAACAAAAAAAGCATGTAATTTATACAAACAGCACATCAAGAAGAGGAACGACTACCGTTTTGGGAGGATTTATGATTTGGGCGGAGGTTATAGCTCTGGTTCCTGTTAGATTTAATTTATATTTTAGATATTGATTTATATTTAGGAATATATTTTAGAGGATATTATTATATCTTTTTATATCTTTATTAGAAGACATAATTTTGTGTATAAATAGCCTAGTGGAGTAGGTTATTGTAATTCATTATAAATCCTTATTTTGAAGCTGTCAGTAAATATATTTCTTTTGCATTTTATCTCTTCCTTCTGCACCAACATTTGGTATCTAAAGCTCCTGGTTAGAAACTCTAGAATTTTGGAAACATTATTTCATTGATAGAAATATTGGGATTTGGGAAATATTTTTTTCATTGAGTTTATGTGTAAATTGCACAAGGTAGAAGATGAACGGAAACAGTGACGATATCCATTCCAAGCTTCCAGTATTTGATGGCAAAAACTGGAATCGTTGGAAGATTCAGATGCACGTGTTATTTGGTTCTCAAGATGTGTTAGATCTTGTCACCGATGGCTATAATCTGTTAGAAGCAGATGCAACAGAGGCACATAAGGTAGCACAGAAGGCGCCGAGGAAGAAAGATCAGAAGATGTTATTCTACATCAATCAATGTGTGGATGCTAATGTGTTTGAGAAGATTGCTGATTCTGAAACAGTGAAGGCTACATGGGACACACTGGTCAGATGTTACGGTGGTGATGCATCAGTGAAGAAGGTGAAGCTTCAGTCTATCAGAAAGCAATATCAAAATCTCAACATGATGGACAACGAGAAGGTTTCTGAGTACATATCTAGAGTGATTCTGATCACTAATGAGATGAAAGCTTGTGGAGAAACCCTTTCTGAACAAACAATCATTGAGAAGATCTTGAGATCTTTAACTTCTCAGTTTGATTGCATTGTGGTAGCAATTGAATATTCCAAGGATCTGAGCACCATGAGAGTTGAAGAGCTACAAAGTAGTCTAGAAGCGCATGAGTTGCGTATGATTGCGAGAACTTCTGAGAGGGAAGTAGAGCAGCAGGCTCTGAAAGTAATTTCTGGTAAGAAGCATCAGAAGCATATTTGGTCAGAAGCCAAGAAGAAAACTAATGGTGGTCAAAAGTCAGAAGCTTCAAACTCTGATAGGCAGAAGAATAACCAGAAGGGAAAGGAGAAGTCTGACAAGAAGAATGTTCAGTGTTACTGTTGCAAGAAATTTAGTCACTATTCCAAAGATTGCTGATCAAACAAAGAAATGAAGTCAAAAGAAGCAATTATAGCCAGAGGAGAGTCATATGATGAACCTGTGCTATTGTTGGATTCTGAACCTGATGATCTGAATGCATCACAATGGTGGTATATGGACACAGGGTGTTCAAACCATCTTACTGGAAACAAGAAATGGTTGGTTGATTTTGACTCTAGGAAGAGTACAAAGATCAGATGTGCTAATGATAAATACCTCAATGCAAAAGGTATATGAGATGTCAGAATCATTCTAAATAATGGGAAAGCAGCAGTGATCCAAAATGTATGGTATGTACCTGGCATGAAAAGAAATCTGATAAGTGTGGGACAACTGATTGAGAAAGGTTTTTCAGTTACCATGAAGGACAATCTTATGAAGCTGTATGAATGTAATCAGAAGCTGATTATGGAGTCAGAATAGGGAAGGAACAGAACATTGAAGGTGAATGTTAGAACTGCAGAATCTGAATGTCTTAGTGCAACAAGTGTTGTCAAGGAGAGTGAGTTGTGGCACAAAAGATTTGGTCATCTGAATTTCAGAAGTTTAGGGCATATGAAATTAAAGAATCTGGTACATGGAATTTCTACAATCAAGAAGCCTAAAAAGTCATGTAAGGTGTGCATGGAAGGGAAGCAACCAAGATTACCATTTGCATCAAAAGTAGCTCCAAGATCAAAACATGCCTTGGGAGTAGTGCATTCTGATGTGTGCGGTCCTTTTCCAGTAGCATCAACTGGAGGGAATAAATATTTTGTGTCATTTGTTGATAAGTTCACCAGAATGACATGGGTATCTCTCATAAAGTTCAAACACGAGGTGTTTGCTGAATTCAAGAAGTTTAGACTGAAGGTTGAGAATCAGAGTGGCCAAACACTGAAGATTCTTAGAACTGATGGTGGTGGTGAGTATAACTCCACAGAATTCAGAACATTCTGTGAGGAGAAAGGAATTGAGCATGAGGTTACTGCTCCCTATACTCCCTAACACAATGGTCTTGCTGAATGAAGAAAACGTACTTTTCTTGAAATGGTAAGAAGCATGATGAAAGAGAAGAAGCTTCCTCATACTCTGTGGGGAGAAGTTGTTGCCACTGCATGTTATGTGCTCAATAGATGTCCAAAAGAGAAATTGAAGGAAATAGTTCCTATTAAGAAGTGGACTGAAGATAAGCAAAGTGTTAGTCATCTGAAGATGTTTGGTTCTGTATATTATAAACATGTCCCAAAAGCTAGAAGACAGAAGTTGGATGATAGAAGTAAAGTGATGTTGTTGGTGGGGTACCACAATACAGGTTCGTATAAAATCTATTATCCAGAAACTAATAAAGTTAAGTTCAGCAGAGATGTCATTGTAAAGGAATCAGAAGTTTGGAATTGGGAAAGGTCTCGTCCTGACTCTAATGAGAGAACTCCTGAAGAAAAGTCAGAAACACATGTTTCTGAAGCTGGTAAAAACTGACTCTGAAGAAGATACAGAAGGAGAAGATGATTTTAACTCTGACTCCGATGGTGATCCAGACTCTGATGGCAGTCAAGGTTCTGGAGAAAGTATAATTTCTAAAGCAAGTGCTTCTGAAGGGGAAAGTTCTAGTGTCCAAAGTTCTGAAGGTCTAGTTTAGAGGCAACAAAGAGTCAGAAGCATCCTAAGAAGGTTTTCAGAGTTTGACATGTTGCAAGACACGGAAGTAGAATCTGAAGGAGAAGTTATTCAGTGTGAAATGTTAGTGGACTCTGAACCCGTGAGTACAGAAGAGGATCTTAAGCAGAAAGTTTGGTTACAGACCATGAAAGAAGAACTTGATACTATAGAGAGAAACAAGACTTGGAAGCTGACAGAACTTCCAAAAGGAAAGAAAGCCATCAACGTTAGATGGGTTTTCAAGCAGAAGCTAAATCCAGATGGATCAATTGGAAAACACAAAGCAATATTAGTAGCAAGGGGCTTTCTACAGAAGCCTAGGCTGGATTACTTTGAAGTGTTTGCACCTGTAGCGAGACCTGAAACAATCAGACTAGTGATTGCAATAGCTGCTAACAGGAATTGGCCTCTGATGCACTTAGATGTAAAATCTGTATTTCTGAATGGTCCATTACAAGAAGAGGTATATGTATCACAACCTCCTGGATTTGAGAAAAATAATCAGGAAGGGATGGTGTTCAAATTACACAAAGCCTTGTATGGATTGAAGCAAGCACCCAGAGCTTGGAATTTGAAGATTGATTCGTTTTTAAAGGAGCAAGGATTTCAGAAGTGTGAGACAGAGTATGGTGTTTATGTTCAGCACACTTCAGAAGGTAATATGATTCTGGTCTGTTTGTATGTTGATGACATATTACTCACAGGAAGTTCTGAACAAGAGATAGCTGAGTTCAAGAAAGTTCTGATGAATGCGTTTGAGATGACAGATCTTGGGAAAATGAGTTTCTTTTCAGGGATGGAGTTTATGTATTCTGAGAAAGGAATCATTTTGCATCATATGAAGTATGAACTTGAGCTTCTGAAGAGATTTAATCTAGAAAATTCCAAAGTTTCTATCACACTTGCTGATACGAATTAGAAGTTGGACTCTGATTCTGGTGGAGAGGATGCAGATGCTACAACCTTCAAACTATTGGTTGGTTCTCTGAGGTATTTGTGTAATACCAGACCCGATATTTTCTATGCAGTTGGAATGGTTAGCAGATTTATGAGTAAAGCAAAGTGGTCTCATTACCAAGCTGCTGTCAGGACTCTGATGTATGTAAAGGGAACTCTAAAGTATGAAGTTTTATTTCCGTCTGGACGAAATATCAAATCAGAACTTCTGAGTTATTCAGACTCTGATTGGTGCGGAGATAGAGGGGACATAAGAAGTACTTTTGGGTACTTATTCAAATTTCTGGGAGGTCCTATTTCTTGGTGTTCTAAGAAGCAAACTGCTGTTGCATTGTTAACCTGTGAAGCTGAATATATTGCAGGTGCTCTGACTGCATGTCAAGCTGTGTGGATTCTGAACTTGCTGTAAGATCTAAAGATTAAAGTAGAAAAACCTCTGAAGCTGATGATTGATAATAAGTCTGCAATCAATCTTGCCAAGAACCCAGTGCTGCATGGGAGAAGCAAGCATATTGAGACTAAATATCACTTTCTGAGGAATCAAGTTCAGAGCGGAATATTAGAAGTTGTGCAATGTAGCACCCAGAAGCAGCTGGTAGATGTTCTGATAAAGGCTATCAAGACTGATCAATTTCTTCATTTGAGGGATGGAATTGATATTGTCAGTTTTGGGTAAATATAAATTAAGGGATGGTGTTAGATTTAATTTATATTTTAGATATTGATTTATATTTAGGAATATCTTTTTAGAGGATATTATTATATCTTTTAATATCTTTGTTAGAAGATTTAATTTTGTGTATAAATAGCCTAGTGGAGTAGGTTATTGTAATTCATTGTAAATCCTTATTTTGAAGCTATCAGTAAATATATTTCTTTTGCCTTTCATCTCTTCCTTGTGCACCAACAGTGCCATCGGAATAAGTCGCGGTCGGGAAAGCGAGCTTCGAAGGATGGTGTCGTCGTTTGTTGGAGGTGCGGAGCTTCACGCGTGGAGACGGAGTTAGTCGGAACGACATGTACATCATCGGATTGGTGGCGTTGCACAATGAAGGGATGGCATGAATGAGATAGAATACGGCCAGTATAGAATTCAGTAAGGTTACCGGGTGGCATTAATAAGAGGATTGGGAAGTGTGAGGCTGCTCACGACTTTTACGTAAGACAGCTGATGAACACATGAGGTTGCTAATGTTTTGTAGGTGTTCCTACAAATGAATAGTGGATGAGATTGCATGACGCTGCTCATTTCTTTTATGAAACACTGATAAAGAAATGTGTGAGGCTACTCACTTCTTTATGCTAATGGAAAACGCGTGAGGCTGCTCACGTCATAAATGAATGATGAAAAAAAAGTGTGAGGTTGCTCACGTCTTATTTTGATTGAAGTGCATGAGTGTTGTACCCCAAAATTTGCTCTCTCATTTCATCAGCATTTCTCATCACAAGACTCTTGGAATTCAAGATCAAGCTAGGGTTAGCTCTGCTTAAGACACCTCCTTGCACTGTTGACCTAAATTAGGGTTTGAGTTTGCACAGTGATGTTTTGACCTAAAATTCCAAAATTGACTTTCATACTTCATGTTGGACTCACAAGTTTGTCCATACCAAGTTTCAAGCCTTGATTCAAATTTTTGCCCAGTCAATTGGACAACTGACCTAGAAATCAGTTGTATTGGGGAAAAATCAATTGTGGCCAATTGACAGTCAAACCTCATGAATTTTGACCCACATCAACATTATGAACTCATATGAACCATCTGATCATGTTTGGATTACAACTCCATAAGAAATTTGATCAGATCATCAAAATGGCAAAATGGTCATTTTTAGGGTTTTGACTGTATAAAAGAAATTTTTGACTGTTTGACCTAGACAATGGCAAATCAATTTCAATCATGGACTCAAGGACTCAATGACATTTTCTTTATCCATTCAACAAGTTTAAAAGATCTCAAATGCATAGGATTGACAGATGAATTTTTCAGTCAACTAATCAAAATTTGACTGTATACTGAAAAGTCAAACTTTGACTTTTTGGTCAAAATCAAGTGCCAAGGGTCATTTTTCATCAAGACATGTCAAATTATGAAACTTGTTCATCAAGAAACCCAAAAATGCAAATTAGGGTTTAAAATGGAAAAATTTCATAACTTAGAATTTTTCTAAGTTATAAAAGTTTCTTATTTTTTCCTAACTTTGACCCATTTATTCACCAAGATGCAAATGGATTCAAACAAAACTTTCAACATGAAAGTTTTAGTCCATCACAAAGTCTACAACTTTGATTCACAAAGTTTTCTCAAAATAAGCTTGTATCTCAAGTTATGATTTTTGGAACAAGGGTACCTAAAACTTTTAACTTAGAGAAATTTTGCCCTAGTTTAGGCAGGATTTTGACCCATCTTCTTGGCCATTTTTCACATAGTTCTAAATTGTCCAAGAACTCCTCAAAAACCTTTGTGGTTAGGGAGAATCAAATGCTTGAAGTTGGCAAAAACTCACTTTGATCCATGGCCAATACATGTTCATACCACTTGCCAAATCTGATCTAGCTAGCTTGGTTCACAATTACAGGCCTTTAAACCAGCTTTTGTTCCATAATTTAATGCAAATCCATTGAGCCAAGGCATTGTCTTGATCATTAGGGTATTGTACACTAGATTAAGCCTTAAATGGAAAAAGTAACAATGCCATTTTTGCTTGAACTTTGCTTTATGTCAAAACAACATCCTAGAGCATTGAACCAAATCTTATGCTGTCAACCAAATCCGCAAACTTGGGTCCAAGCTTGCACAATGTATGCAGGGTTAGAGCTAGCCTGTACAGGCCTGCTCTTAGTCACTTCTCATTTTGATTTATAACCAAGCAACTTGTCAAAAATAAGAGAACACACACATCTAAAAAAACCAACTCAAGCAAAGTTGTCAAACAGTTTTCATACACCCTAGCAAGCCAGAAACACGAGTCCTTGATCTCTCAAAACTCCTTGTGCATAAATTCCCCATTTTCTTGCAAAACAGGGCCAGTTCTGCATTTTGCAAGCCATCTTCAAAATCCATCGTGCGTTTTGCCCAAAGATACTTCAAACACCTTCCAACCAACCCACCTGAACTATTCCAGACCTCCATTGCTAGCTGTAACACCATTAACACATATTGCCATTTTTGTTTCAAAGCTTTGCAGGTTGAGTTCTGTAGCACAATTCAGGCCACTTCAAAACAAGCTAAGCACTGGGAAAGCTTCATTGGACATCAGGAAAGCTCAAAAGAACCTCAAACACCCTTGGAAGTTGCTGCATTGCCCAGCTCAAAGTCAACTGAAACAGGTATTTCATGAACTTCTATCTCTCTATTTAGGAATAGTTAGACTTAGGTTTGTGAATGAAAGATGTTGTACTCATAGCCATGAAACCATACATGTGCTTAGTTTTCATTTATATTAATCGTGCTAAGAGAATTTTGTTCATGAACTTTCTGAAAAAACTAGGTTAAGAATTAGGGACAGAGAAATTCTCTCTGGTCTTTGAGAGTTAGCTTAAGTTTTTTATATGGTTGGATTCGTTGTTTGATGCTCTACAAGTTTCATGTTATGAGTTTTGTCAAAAAATCAAGAAATCAGGAGATAGCATTTGATGTACAGAACGCGCGTTTTGTTGAACTGAGGAAGAAGATGAAGTTGCTTGGGCTGAGCCTGAGTGCTTTTACTTCTCACACATACATTTTCAGTTTACACCCCCTGGCCCATTTATTTGTATATTTGTCATTTTGATATTTTTATTTTTTATTCTGACTTTATTATTTTATGTCCAAATATAAAAAATGCCAAAAAATTATTTTCATATTTTTTCATATTTATTTGATATTTATTTTTATTTTACTAGTATAAAAATGTAAATAATTTATTTTCTTTTTATTAAAACTTAAAGAATAATGTAAAAAATATATCTATTTTTATTTATTATTTTTATACACACTTGAAAATATTTTCTTGAAATATATACATTTTTGTAAATAATTAATTTTTATTTTTATACATTTAATATGTTTAATATATATATATATATATATATATATATATATATATATATATATATATATATATATATATATATATATATATATATATATATATATATATATATATATATATATATATATATATATATATATATATATATATATATATATATATACTTTATATACTTTATTTTGTTAAATAATTAGGATAAAAAAACAAAAATAATACATTTTCATTTTTATTAATATTTTATACTAAAAATACCTTTTTTACATATACTTTTATTTTTGGTACAAATTGATACATTATTGTATGTAAATAATAAATAATGTCATTTATTTAGGAAATTAGGGTTTTTGCCCTAAATAATAAAATAATTGAAATTGACCTTTTTATTATTTACACTTCACATTTAAAAATACTTTTTACATACATAAAAATCTTTTTTGCATAACACATTTTATCTAATATTTATTTATTGTATTTTATTTAATTATTGTACATTTAAATATTGTATCCTATACATTCGATTTGGTTGTAATAATTTAGAATTTATTTTCTTGCAAAATAACCCCCAATTCAAATTTGTACCCCTTCCCTATATCATGTTGTAATAGTGTAGGATTTAAAATTCTCGCACTTTTAAAAGCTTTCAATTATACCATGGTTAGACCTAGGGTTTGTATGCAAAATAAAATCAACAACTAGTTTGACCTAATCCAAGATAAAAATGCATGAAAAAACAAACACAATGCACACTTGCACCCCTAGGGTTACAATCCACTTGTTGCCTTCAAAAAATGGGCCATGATATGCATGTCAAGTTACTTTGGCAAAACAAAAACAAACAAAAGATCATAGTCCCTCGATGACGCTATCTGAGTTGCCTAAACAAAATGATCAAGTCCCTCAAGAAAATTGCCAAAAATACTTGACACCATTGCTATCATGGTCTATACAATGACCCGCGCCTGTCCCGTTTAACATCCTAACACAAGGTTGTTCACCAAATACAATGGTGAAGCAACACTGTTAAAAGGGTTAAAAACACAAGAAAGATCTTTTAGTAAAATAGGGTAGACAACTCTTAGTTACTTGATCAAAGCTTGCAAAAAAAAAAACATCCTTGCTATCTTCAAAACACACTTCACAACACAATTTCAAAACCCTACTTTCAAACATTGAAAACTTTTCAAAAGACAAAAACACCTTTGTATACATTCAAACAAGAATCATTACAAAGGTTGCCACAACAATGGCCTCTTTTCAAAACATCTTTCAAAATCACACACAAAGCACCATTTCAAACAATTGAAGAGCACCATTTCAAACAATTGAAAAGCAAAGCAAGTGATCTAAGCAAGTAACTAAGAGCCCATGAACAACCATGGATAGAAAGGGTGCTAATACCTTCCCTTTCTATAATCTACTCCCCGAACCCAAGAAAACATCTCAAAGGTCTTTCCTGTGCTTTTTGACCTTTCCTTAGGATAAAATAAAAAGTCGGTGGCGACTCTTGCAAAACCGAAACATTTGCGAACACAAACGCAAAACCTCAAGTCAATTCTCCCATCGTATCATAGAACTGGTGACTCTGCTGGGGAAATACTTTAAAAGTGGAGTAACCTTAGGGCTTAGATCACCCTTTGCATGATTATGTTGTTTGCCTTGATTGCTTTACATTTGGTTCTCTTGTTTGGGCTTGAAATCCTCCACCCGGATTTGGGAAACATTCATAGGTAAATAGCAATACATTGTGGAAACTGTGTGGGGTATACCGACACGGTTGAAGCAATAGCTATATTAGTGCGACATATTTGTGTGTACTTGTAGCCTTTGAGTCAATCAAAGAGAATACGGGGCCGCTGAGTGATGTCATGAAGCACTAATGAACTTTTAGAACCTTACTTGACCATCTTGGCCTTTTGTTAGGGGTAGTGAGATGACCGGCTTTGGTGCAGTCCGAAGTTGGTAGATACTCGATACTACACTCATTGAGGGTTGTTTTCTTGGAATATTTTGGTTGCTAGTTAAGTGGCTAAACCAAAACAATGAACATAGAAAACAATCCAATGATATTGAGCTCCTTAGAACCCGGTTACTATTTATAGGACAGGTTTTGAGCCAACTAAACTCAAGAGGGTATTTACCTATGAAACCTCATGCAAGCCTGAAACTAGGGTTTTGTGTTACTTGCTTGTACATGTGCTTGTGCATACATCATGAACATCATAAAGCATCATATGCATCCACTAACCATTTCAAGGGTTTGGATCTTCACCTTTGTTCTTGTTTTGTAGGTCATGGAATCTCTTCGCAGGAAAACAATTCAAATCAACCTTGTGAGAATCCCTCCTCAACTCAAGGAGCTTACTTCTAGGATTCCAGAGAATTCTCTCTTCAGTGAAAGACATGGTAGACTCCTCAACTTGGTTAACACCAACATTGAAGAAGACATGGTGAAAGTTCTCTTCCAGTTCTTTGACCCTCTACACCATTGTTTCACATTCCCTGATTACCAATTGGTACCTACTTTGGAAGAATTTTCCCAACTCTTGAGAATTCTTATTCTTAATCAACTACCCTACAACGGTATGTAAAAAGAACCAAAGCCCGAAGATGTTGCTCAAGCATTACACTTGCAACCATCAGACATCAAGGGACATTGGGAAACCAGAAGTGGTTTGAAGGGTTTCTCTGCAAAGTTTCTATTTGAGAAGGCACAAGACTGCTGGAATTCTCTTGATCTGCAAGCCTTTGAAGAGATTGTGGCACTCCTTATCTATGGGTTGGTCTTATTCCCAAACCCTGACCAACTTATAGATGTGAATGCTGTCAAGATTTTCATTTCCAGGAATCCCATACCTACATTGCTTGGGGACATCCTACACTCATTTTACACACGAATAATGAGGAAAAGAGGTGTTCTCATGTGTTGTACTCCTCTCCTAGCAAGGTGGTTTATTTCTCACCTTCCACAATCAGTTTTGAAGAATGAGCAGGGTTTAAGGTGGTCACAACGGTTGATGACCCTCACACATTCTGATGTACATTGGTGTTCTCGGTCCAGAGAAAATGTCATCATCATTGATCGTTGTGGGGAATTTCCTAATGTCCCACTACTTGGCATTAGGGGAGGCATTACCTACAACCCATGTCTAGCTTTGAGACAATTTGGATATGCTCGGAGGGATGGCCGTCATGACATGCTGATTCCTGACCTAGTTTTTGACTTCGACAACGATGCGCAAGGACTTCGACAAAGGTTCATAAGAGCTTGGAGGATGCCCAACAAAGTGGATAGTAAGACACTAGGGCACAAGAATTCTATCCCCCTTGAGCCTTATCTCAAGTGGGTACGAACCCGCTCCCATAATCTTATGATGCCATACCCTCACATTCTCCCCTTGATCAAAGAGCCTGTTATGGAAGGAGAGGTTCCATACACCATCCTACATCCTGACATGCCAACATCATGGGAAGAAATGCAAAAGAGTTGGATCCAACTCAAGGAAGAACGGGATACGTTTGATGCCAGCTTCTATGCCAGTGAGAAGAAGGTTTTGGAGCTTACCCGCTGACTTCATGAGGAGGAAACTCTCAACACTTACATCGCACCAAAGAGGATGCGTAATGTCTTTTTACATTAAGAATTTTGTAATTTTTTCCCGTGGGGCACTTATGTACTAACAATTTCTTCTTAATATGACGTGCGTTCCTTTTTGTTTGCAACAAATTTGAATTTCTAAATCCTTGAATGCATTACATTAATAACATACCATTCATCATATGCATAAAACAGGTCTTCACACCAGGTTTCCTTATCTTACTGCTGTTTATTTCAGCAAGATGGATTTGGAGCAGACGGTAAAGGATCCGCAGGCACAAAATTCACAATTCCAGCAACTCTTCATGACCTTGGCAAAGGGTCAAGAGGACCTTAAAGCTTTGTTGGATAAGAATAAAGAGAAAAAGAAAAAGAGACCTGGGGTAGCCACTTTTGGAAGAAGGTTTGAGAGCAATGCCAGGAAGGTTCTTGAGTTCCCCTCAACGTCTAACGAAGGGGCTGGTAAAGGGAAATGGGCTATTGTACCTTCTGAATCTGAGGTTGAAGAGGAGGAAGAGGAAGAAGACGAAGACTACTCCGAACAACAATATCCTCCAGCGGATGATAAATATAAGAATCTTGAAGATAGACTAGCAGCTATGGAGTTGCAGAGGGTCCCTGGTTTGGACTTTGAAGAACTAGGGCTGGTAGCTGGGATTGTTATCCCTCCCAAGTTCAAGGTGCCAACATTTGCTAAGTACGACGGTATGTCTTGCCCAAAGATGCACCTGAGGTCGTATGTCAGAAAGATCCAACCCCACTCATCCGATAAAGACCTCTGGGTACACTTTTTCCAAGACAGTTTGTCTGGCACGCAACTAGATTGGTTCTATAAACTCGAGAGATTAGAGGTTCACAATTGGGAATACTTAGCTGCCGCTTTTTATCGTCAATATCAATACAATGCTGATTTGGCACCCACTCGTACTCAGTTACAAAGTATGGGGATGACTTCCAATGAAGGGTTTAAAGAGTACACTCAGAAGTGGCGTGATCTGGATGGAAGGGTGCAGCCACCGTTGTCAGATAGGGAGTTAGTTGACATGTTTCTGGGGACCCTGTATGGCCCCTTCTTCAACCATCTAATCGGGAGTTCTTCCGCAGGATTTACTAAACTAATTTTGACCGGTGAAAGGGTCGAGGCCGATATTAAGAGTGGAAAGATTCAGAAGGATGCTTCCGCATCCACAGCTGTTAAGAAACCCTTCCCATCCAAGAAGGAAGCATCTGCTGTGTATTCTCAGAAGGGTCAGGGAAGAACCGAGCACCGACCGACTGTAGGGGCTGTGATGATTCAGAACTCGTCAAATGATCAACCTCGTAACAATTAGTCAAGACCTAATCAACAATAGGTAGAAAGGACACAATGGCAATTCACCCGCATCAACATGACGCCCGCTCAGGTACTCCCTCATTTGATGAAGTTGAATCTTACTAGTTTGAAGGAAGTGCCAAAGAACCCTAACACCGCCTCTCCATACTACCACTCCAACGCCAAATGTGCTTACCATTCCGACAGTGTTGGACACGATACCAATAATTGCTGGGCGCTTAAGAACAAAATCCAGGATCTGATTGATGCCAAAGAAGTAGAATTTGATGCTCCTGAGAAGCCCAATGTTATATCTGCTCCGATGCCCAAGCACGGCCACAATGTTCATGCCGTTTTAGAAGACCTCCATGTTACTGATGTTGCCGAACTGTTGACTCCATTGTTAGTGATTAAAGAGAAGTTGATAATAGTCGGGATATTCCCAGGCTGCGGGAAGGACTGTTATTTTTGTTTGAACATACAAGGTGATTGCCCAATGTTGAAGTCAGGTGTCCAACGCCTGATGGATACCCAAGAGATACTTTTCAAGAAAAACCCTGTTGATACCTTCAATCCTGTTACTCCTACTACTTTTTCTACTTCAACCAACGATATTGCAATCATAACCATTTCCGATAATCCTCCCAAGGCTTGCAAAAGGCATGTCAAGATTACACCCAACTCTGAATGTGTACCATTAAAGATCACCATGCCGGGACCTGTCCCGTACCAATCCAGCAAAACGATACCATAGAACCATGGGGGAGAAATCTTCTACCATGGTATCAAACAAATTGAGGCAGTCCAAGAGATTTCTGAAGAAGAAAGACCTGATATAGGGAACATTGTAGGTACAAGCAAGATAACCCGCAGCAGCCGGATCTTTTCTCCGGAGATTGCTCCCCCTCGAGCAGTTTTCGGACCCTTGAAAGCTTCTATACCTGTTGGACCATCTGTGCAAGGTCCGGTGATTGAAGAATTGGATACTCCTGAAGAAAGACCATCTGCTGATACTACCAATAAGGGTAAGGGGATACTAGAAGTGCCTGTCAGGACGAAGGCTCGTGATGTGGTTATCCCCAAAACGACTCAGAAAGAAATGGATGAAATCTTGAAAATAATCAGAAAAAGTGACTACGATGTTGTGGAACAGCTAGGGCAGACCCCTTCTAAAATTTCAATGTTGGCTCTTCTACTCTGTTCTGAGGCCTATGCTAAGGCCCTAATTAAATTCTTGAAAGCGGAACATGTACCCCAGGAGACTTCGACTGACCAGTTTCAGGAATATGTGGCCAGTCTTACTGCTGATAATGGCCTGGGCTTTTTCGATGTTGACTTGACTTCCAAAGGAAGGAAACACAACGACATGCTACATGTCTCAGTTGAATGCAGGGGAACCACCCTCGCCCATGTCTTAGTTGATACTGGTTCTTCCTTGAATGTGCTGCCAAAGAAAGCCTTAGACCGTTTGGATTGCGAAGGATTGACCCTCAAACCTAGTAACATCGTTGTTAGGGCTTTTGATGGATCCAAGAGAATGGTTCATGGAGAGGTTGATATTCCTATCAAAGTAGGCACATAAGTTTTCAACTCCACCTTTTACGTGATGGACATCCGTCCGTCATATTCGTGTTTGTTGGGAAGACCGTGGATCCATTATGTCGGGGCAGTTACCTCCTCTTTGCACCAAATGCTGAAATATCCTGTTAAGGGTAAGATTATAATAGTGCACGGCGAGGAAGAGTACATGATAAGTCATCTCAATTCCTTCCGCTATGTGGAGTTGGATGACGAGTTCATCGAAACGCCTTTCCAACATTTTGAGGAAGTTTCCCCTGTGGTAGCAGTCGCGAAGACAATGGTTGATGTGCCTGTCGTTCCCAAGCATGTATCTAGGATGGCATCTCTCAAGGACGCAGAGGCTGTAATTAAAGAAGGGAAGAGTACAGTATGGGGGAAATTTCCTGACTTTCCCCATAAGAAGGACAAGTTTGGCTTAGGGTTCACTGCTGCAGGACAAAAGGCTATGCGTCGCTCCAAGGCTGGAGGGCCACCTGTCAAGATCTCTCACCATGGAATCAATGTTGTAGGAGATGAAGATGAAGAGAGCCACTTTTAAGATTGTATCTTTCCGACCGTCAAAGGGGGTTTAAGAAATTGGGAAGCAAAGGATTTTGTTCCCATCACCTTTATCAACCAGTAATTTTATCTTTGAACAATTTCCCATTTTATGGTCTATAATAACTAAACAATTTGCACACTATTTTCACCTCATGCCTTGCCCGGGGCATGTAGGTCCATTTTTAAGGGCTTGATTTTCTTCATAATCATATGCCATGTTTTAATGAATCATTGGACGTTTTTCATCTATAAACTGCTGTGTTCATTTTCTTTCCTTTTGCATTTTGTTTGTTTAAGGATGGCTATCCCTTACACACACCCACACTCAAAAATGCAGGTACCCATCCACTCCGGATTCCATGGGTGACTATTCTGCTTTAACCTTCGATAACTCTGAAGATTTGGTCAATCATGCTGAGTACGAAGTTGACGAAGATTGTGAAGTGCCGGGAGAGTTAGCCAGACTTTTGCAATAAGAAGAGAGGGCTATTCTGCCTCATGAAGAGTTGCTAGAAACCATCAACTTGGGGACAGTGGAAGACAAGAAAGAGGTAAAAGTAGGCGCCAACCTGGAACCGAGTGTCAAAGAGAGCTTAGTGCAGTTGTTGAACGAATATGTTGAAATTTTCGCTTGGTCTTATGAAGACATGCCAGGGTTAGACGTAGATATCGTGGTTCACCGTCTCCCTACAAGAGAAGACTGTCCACCGATCAAGCAAAAGGTCCGCCGAATGAGGCCTGACATGTCTGAGAAGATTAAGGCTGAGGTAATGAAGAAATTTAACGCTGGCTTTTTGGCTGTTACTTCCTATCCACAATGGGTTGCTAACATTGTGCCCGTGCCTAAAAAGGATGGAAAAGTCAGAATGTGTGTAGACTATCAGGATTTGAACAGGGCTAGCCCCAAGGATGATTTTCCGCTACCATATATTGACATCTTGGTCGACAACACAACTCAGCACAAGATATTTTCCTTCATGGATGGATTCTCGGGATACAACCAGATCAAAATGGCCCCCGAGGACATGGAGAAAACTACTTTTGTCACGCAATGGGGTACCTTCTACTACAAAGTAATGCCATTCGGACTGAAGAATGCAGGGGCAACATATCAACGCGACATGGTAGCTTTGTTTCATGATATGATACATCATGATATCGAAGTTTACGTAGACGACATGATAGCTCGATCACAGACAGAAGAAGAACACCTTGATCATCTGCAAAAGCTGTTTGTCAGGTCGAAGGAGTATAAGCTCAGACTGAATCCGAGCAAGTGCACTTTTGGGGTTAGATCTGGTAAGCTTTTGGGATTTATTGTCAGCAACAAAGGCATTGAGGTCGATCCAGCTAAAGTAAAGGCTATACAAGAAATGCCTGCCCCCCGTACTGAAAAGGAGGTTAGAGGATTCTTAGGACGCTTGAACTATATTGCGAGGTTCATCTCTCACCTGACATCTACCTGTGAGCCAATTTTCAAACTATTGAAGAAAGATCAGATAGTTGAATGGAGCAATGATTGTCAAGTTTCTTTTGATAAGATCAAGGAGTATTTTCTAGAACCTCCTATTTTGATGCCACCCGTCGAAGGAAGGCTTTTAATCATGTATCTGACTGTTTTGGATAACTCAATGGAGTGCGTACTGGGCCAACATGACGAGTCTGGCCGAAAAGAGCATGCTATTTATTACCTTAGCAAAAATTTTACCGACTGTGAGACTCGTTACTCACTGCTCGAGAAAACTTGTTGCGCTTTGGTATGGGCTGCTCGTCGGCTAAGGCAGTATATGTTGACTCACACCACTTTGCTGATTTCCAAAATGGATCTGATCAAGTATATCTTCGAGAAGCCTGCTTTATCTGGAAGAATCGCTAGATGGAAAATGATCCTGACTGAGTATGACATCCAGTATACTACCCAAAAATCTATAAAGGGGAGTGTACTAGCTGACCATCTAGCTCATCAAGCTGTCGAAGATTACCAATCTATGAGATTCGACTTCCCTGACGAGGACATCATGACATTGGACAACATTGAAGGTAACAGACCGTGTGATGGACCTGAACAAGGATCCCGATGGACCCTGTACTTTGATGGTGCTTCAAATGCACTTGGTAACGGTATCGGTGCGGTGCTCATTTCTCTAGAAGGTTGCCATACACCCTTCACTGCCCGACTTCGCTTCAGCTGTACCAACATGGCTGAATATGAAGCTTGCATCTTTGGTCTCAAGGCTGCTATAGACTTGGGAATCAAATCTTTGGTCGTGTTTGGGGACTCGGCTTTGGTTATCAGTCAAGTCAAAGGAGAGTGGGACACTAAACATCCTAATCTTATCCCATACAAAGAACATGTCTTGACGTTGTTGCCTCATTTCGAGCAGATTACTTTCGAGCACTTCCTGCGAGAAGAAAATCAGTTAGCAGATGCTCTGGCTACAATGTCTTCCATGTTTAAACTTAACTGGGATAACAAGGCTCCCCAAATTACCATCGAGCGAATGGATGAACATGCGAACTGTCATGAGATTAATACCGAAGAAGTAGTGGAACAACCCTGGTTTCATGAAATCAAAAGATATCTCCAGACTAGAGAATACCCTGAAGGAGCTTCTGTCAATGACAAAAAGTTCTTAAGGAGATTTGCTGCCAAGTTCTTCCTAAGCAATGGCATCCTTTATAAGCGCAACCATGATTGTGTTCTACTTCGTTGTATGGACAAAGCTGAAGCAGAGATGATCATGACCGAGATACACAGTGGCACATTTGGCACCCACTTGAGCGGACATACGATGGCTAAGAAGATTCTAAGGGCAGGCTACTACTGGTCTACCATGGAAGCTGATTGTCATCAACATGCCCGTACTTGCCACAAATGCCAAGTCTACGCCGACAAGGTACATATTCCTCCTGTTCCTCTCAATGTTCTGACATCTCCTTGGCCATTCGCAATGTGGGGCATTGACATGATTGGAGAGATCAAGCCCACGGCATCCAATGGACATCGCTTCATCTTGGTCGCTATTGACTACTTCACCAAGTGGGTCGAGGCAGCTTCCTATGCTTCAGTTACAAAGAATATGGTTACCCGTTTCATCAAGCAGAATCTCATATGCCGGTATGGTATCCCTGACAGGATCATCGCGGACAACGGTACGAATTTGAACAACACTATGATCACCGCCCTGTGCGAGCAGTTCAAGATTTATCATCACAATTCATCTCCCTATCGGCCAAAGATGAACGGTGCTGTTGAAGCCGAGAACAAAAATATCAAGAAGATCATTCAAAAGATGACAGTCACCTACAAAGACTAGCATGAGATGTTACCGTTTGCTCTGCATGGATATCGTACCACGACACGTACTTCAATTGGGGCAACCCCATTTTCTTTGGTGTATGGCATGGAAGCTGTTCTACCCATGGAAGTTCAAATTCCTTCCTTAAGAATTATGAAGGATGCTGGTTTGAGTGAAGACGATTGGATTCAAACCCGGCTTGATCAACTTAATTTGATCAACGAGAAGTAACTTACTGCTGTTTGTCATGGTCAGACGTACCAAAAATGGATGATCAAGGCTTTCAATAAGAAAGTCAGACGTCAGGTATATCAAGTCGGAGATCTTGTAATCAAGCGGATCATCTTACCGCAAAATGACCCCAGGGGCAAGTGGACTCCTACTTACGAAGGACCATTTGTTATCAAGAGCATCTTTTCTGGTGGGGCAATGATTCTGACCACCATGGACGGCGACGACTTGCCGCACCCTGCGAACGCAGACATAATCAAAAGATACTACGCGTAAAACGACCCGGAAAGTTGAAAACCCGAAAGGGCGACTTGGGCAAAAATGGGCATCCCGGTGAATCGAAAACCCGAAAGGGCAGTTCAGGCAAAAATTAGGGATAAAACAAAAAAAATATGTACACCCGACAAGTTGAAAACCCGAAAGGGCGACTTGGGCAAAAATGGGTTTCCCGGTGGATCAAAAACCCGAAAGGGCGGTCCAGGCAAAAGTTAGGGAATTAAAGCGTATGACTATGTCTCGTCGGATCACTTTAAGAATAATCTCTTCACTAACAAGCTCCAAGCTTCTGATCAATCCAATCATTGGCGGACGAAGCAGCGAATGAACAAGATATTCATAATTGTGAAGGCTATAGCAGAATGGGAACCCCATGGAATTATTACACATAGTCATCTTTCTTTTGTATAAAATTTTTCAATCTTTACGACAACATTCTCTTACTAGGATGTCTGTCTCCTTTGTACAAAGATACTCACAAAATTAAATACAAATATACTTCAAAGTGCAGAAATTTGTTTGTCTTTCTTTTCTTTTTACACTTATGTTTTATTTGAAAACGTCCAATGTTTGTTAAATAGGCACATGCGTTTGAATATAATCACTGCTTACAAGTAAAACGAATTTGAAAAAGGATAATTACTGATAGGTTGAAGGTGTATGAAGATATCTTTATGCCATTTCATAAGAAATCCCCTACGATACATCATTCAGATCCTCAGCAGAGCCAGTGCATTCCAAAACTTGATTCCCCAGCTGAGTTAAGTTTCAAAATTCCCATCAGAGTTAAGCTTCAAGATCCCCAGTGGAGCCCTAAAACCTTGAAAATCCTATCCTCAGAGGAGCCAGAATAGTGAACATTTTCCCACAGAGCTATCTCCCAGCAAGATCGAAGAATCTCGGCCTCATTTCTCCAAGCAGAAGCCTCCTAGGTTTTAACTCCCCCGTAGAGATTTTAGAGTTTTCCATATTTCCCATGAAAGTCATGAAAGATTCTCATTCCCTGCAGAAATTGTCAAAGGCTTTGTGAATCCCCACAAATCGCCGAGGATTTTCAATCTCCAGCAGTGGCCCCAGGATTTCTCATTCTCAGCAATCAGAGATCTTTAATCCCCAAGCAGTCAGCAAGGATTTCTCATCTTCAGCATTCTAAGATTTTTGGAATCCCCAACATTTGGTCAAGGATTTACTTTCCCCGACAGCAATCAAAGATTTCATTATCTCCAGTTATCAAGGATTTATTTTCCTCAGCAAGACAGCTACTCATCTTACATGCACATCCATTACATTCATATATCATAAACATTGATGAAACGCAATTCATTGCATTATACATATCATGCAACATAACTTTGTGTTTTAGCTAACATTTTACCCTTTTCAGGATAAGATTAAAACGCTGTTGATAACAATTATTCAGATACAGTATGGATACACCCCAGACACGGCGGTCATTCTATTACTCATTCACAATTTCAAGTCAAAATACGGCACAGATACACCCCAGACACGGAGGCCATTCTACTACTCATTTAGACTTCAACAATCTGATACAGACTAGATATCGGTAGCCATTCTATCTCTCATTCAGATTCAACTATCAACCTCAAGTTCAGATACGCTCCATACCCGGATGCCATTCTGACCTTTACATCAGCAGTTTGATTCTCCCAGTGTAGTCGCCACGGAAGTCATTCTGCCATTTATTCAGATCCCAGTTACAGTCTCAGATACACTCCAAACACGGAAGTCATTCTGCTACTCATACAGATCTTGACTTCAGATACACTCAAGATACACTCCAGACACGGTAGTCAATCTGATATTCATTCAAAGTTCAAATACAGTTAAAGCTCAGATACGCTCCAGACACGGACACCATTATTTTGCTCACATAGACCCAGTCTCCAAGATACAGTTAAAATGCATTCCAGATACGGATACCATTTTAATACTCATTCTTCCGACCTACTACATTGCAATTCAACAAACATTCTTGAATGGCATCTTTAAGCCCATCTCCAGCAAGATTCTACCACCTCCAAATGGCATCTTTAAGCCCATTCCCGCATCTATGTTTTGACGAGTGCAAATTTACGGGCACTCTAGTGTCCAATCCTCTTTTACCTTCGAGTCGCGAAAGGCAAACTTGCCAATCTAACTCTTCAGGTTCAAGAAGATTGAACATGGGAAACTGTTGTACCCCAAAATTTTCCCTCTCATTTCATCAGCATTTCTCATCACAAGACTCTTGGAATTCAAGATCAAGCTAGGGTTTGCTCTGCTCAAGACACCTCCTTGCACTGTTGACCTAAATTAGGGTTTGAGTTTGCACAATGATGTTGAAATTCTGGCTGCAGATACTCAATGTCACGTTTAATGTTATGACACCGTATCTGACTTTCTATAAGACAGTAAATACAAAAACAGTAAAGAACACAGTCAATTGTTTACCCAGTTCAGTGTGCAACAACACCTACTCTAGGGGCTACCAAGCCAGGGAGGAAATCCACTATAAGAGATGTTAATTCAAGAATAAACCAACCAGTTTATCTCCTTCACTTAAGACCTACCCAATGCAATTTCAATCTAAGTACAACTTAAACCTGAGTTCCTACTCACTCCCCCTCAATCACAGCAGTGATACATAAAACAATTTGACTAATGAATTGATGAAGACACTCTTCAAAAACATACACTTGATTAAGCTTCACAGCTTTTTAATCAAGCAACACAACCACTCTTGCTTCACAGCTTTGAGTGATACACACAACTAACTTGACTCTGCTTCACAGCTTTAGTCAAGAAACATACAAACACTCTTGCTTCAAAGCTTTGAGTGCTACACAACCCTTACAATTAAAAACCTATTCCAAGTCACTTATCACAATGATAATTGCTTGAAGTACAATAATTAACCTATACAGTTTACAAATGATCTTCTGACCAAAAAAGGGATTACTTGCAAAACAGCAGCTCTGTTGAATATGTAGCAGCTGCATCTTCAGTTAGGGTTTCCACAAAAAGCTAGGGTTAATTCCATTTGACTTTAAGACTAGGTCACAGGACTTTATCAACCAGGTTAGGGTTGAGCTAGGTTAACCCAAAGAAAACGCAGGATTCTGTTCTGGAAAGACTGAGCCATTTTCCTGAAAAAACTCAGAATTAACCAAACTGCAAACCTGTTAGTTCAGAACAGGATGTCTTAACATCTGTTATGACATCTGAAACACCTGTCTACTTATTTAGGAAAATGTGATCATTTTGCATAATGCTCAGATACACACTTATAAACATCAGTACCTGTATGACAATATTTTTCTGCAAAGGTACCTAATGAATCAGTACAAACTAAACTAGAATGTTATGACATCAGTCATGACATTCACACATACACTTGGGTTTTACCAAAAATGCAAGCCAATAACTAAACAACTACAAACTCCCCCTTTGGCAGATTTTTGGCTAAAGACCCTAAGTAATCAGAGATAGATAGCAGCAGAAATAAATGACTGCAGAAAAATAGAATGTCTAATTAAGTAAGTACCAAGTAAGTACCAAAGTATTCTCCCCCTCTTTAGCCACAAATGGGCCAAAGATACATGTTCATAAAAATTATACAGTTATCCAAAAAAAGTAATAAGAGCAGCAGCAGAAAAAACTGAACACTTCCAAACTCCACCAGATATCACCACCACCAATCAGCAACACCACCAAACAGCAACCAACCTTCAAGTACTGTCATCAGACTTAGAGGATTCGGGCTTCTTCCTTTTCTTGTGAGCAATGTCAGCATTCTTCTCTTTGTCTGATGTCTCAACATCCTTAGAGACATCTGGATTTGTTTCAGCATTTGAACTTTCTTGATTCAAAGGAACAGAAATGCCAGGAACTGAGTGGTTCTCGTTCAGAATTCTTGAAACAATTTTAGCTATTGCTTGATTAACATAGGCTGACCCTTCCCTATTTGCAATTTTAGGGGGAACTGAAGAAGAAGGATGAGATGGATTACCAGAGGCAGAAGCTTGGGACTTTCCTGCATGTCTTGTTCTCAACTCTTTGACCTTGGTGGGGTTAGTTCCCACTTTTCTACGAGAAGAGATCTCCAGGACTTCAGAGTCCATACAAGAAGAGATTGTCCTAGAATCTTGATCAGAGGAAGAGGTTGAAATAGTCGTATTGGATGATGATGGTGTTTGAGACATTTTGACAGTCTTAGAGGACCAACAGCAACTGAAGAGAAAAATCTGATTGAGAGACTGGGTTTTGATGAGGAGACGAGAGGGGAAGGAAGAAAAGGAGTGTCTATTCAACTTCTTAAAAGAATTGAAGGAAATGGGAAAATATAATTTTAACCCAATCAGAACAAGCATAACTCCTTTAATCCTTGTTTTAAGCAAAATTAATTGCTACAATTCCTCATGTTGGCAAATACCCAACTTACCCCTCAAGTTTTCAAATTGATTTGCATCCAGAGCCTTGGTAAAAATGTCAGCCAGCTGTAGCTCAGTGGCAACATGTTCCAATTTAATTGTCTTCTCTTCTACAAGGTCTCTGATAAAGTGATGTCATATGTCAATATGTTTGGTCCTACTATGCTGAATGGGATTCTTGGAAATGTTGATTGTACTCAGATTGTCACAGTACAATGTCATAACATCTTGTGTGACATTATACTCAGTGAGCATCTGTTTCATCCAGATCATTTGAGAGCAGCTACTACCAGCTGCAATGTATTCAGCTTCAGCAGTAGAAAGAGACACACAATTCTGTTTCTTGCTGAACCAGGAAACCAGATTATTTCCCAAGAAGAAACATCCTCCAGAAGTGCTTTTTCTATCATCAGCACTACCAGCCCAATCAGCATCACAGTAGCCAGTCAGAGCTGGTTCACAGCCATGAGAATACATCAACCCATAGTTGTAAGTTCCACTCACATACTTCAAAATTCTCTTCACTTGATTGATATGACTGACTTTGGGATCAGCTTGGTATCTTGCACAAACTCCAACTGCAAAGGCAATATCAGGTCTGCTGGAAGTTAAGTACAACAAGCTTCCTATCATGCTTCTGTACAGACTTTGATCCACCTTAACCCCACTTGAATCTTTGGAAAGCTTTAGATGAGTAGGAGCAGGAGTCCTTTTGTGACTTGCATTCTCCATACCAAACTTCTTTACAATGTTCTTAGCATACTTGCTTTGAGATAAGAAGATTGAGTCCTCCATCTGTGAGACTTGCAGTCCAAGAAAATAAGTTAGTTCTCCCATGAGACTCATTTCGAATTCAGCCTGCATCTGGTCAGCAAAGTGTTTAACCATATGTTCTGACATTCATCCAAACACTATGTCATCAACATATATTTGGGCAACCATCAACTTCCCTCCTTCAGTTTTGACAAAGAGAGTTTTGTCCAAGCCTCCTTTTCTGTAGCCTTTGTCTGAGAGAAACTTTGTTAACCTGTCATACCATGCTCTAGGAGCTTGTTTCAGGCCATATAGAGCTTTTCTCAATTTGTAGACATGATCAGGGTGGGTTGGATCCACAAAGCCTTTAGGTTGTTCCACATAAGCTTCCTCATTTAAGTACCCATTTAGAAAGGCACTTTTCACATCCATCTGAAATAACTTGAACTTCAGAAGACAAGCAATTGACAATAGGAGTCTGATTGATTCCAGCCTGGCTACAGGTGCAAAGGTTTCATCAAAATCAACCCCTTCAACCTGGGTGTATCCTTGAGCAACAAGTCTTGCCTTATTTCTGGTGACAACTCCTTCAGCATCTGACTTGTTCTTGAAAATCCATTTTGTCCCAATGATGTTAGTTCCTTCAGGTCTAGGAACCAGTTCCCAAACTTCATGTTGCTTGAATTGGTTCAGTTCATCTTGCATTGCACCAATCCAGTATTCATCAGTTAAAGCTTCCTTGACATTTCTTGGTTCCATTTTGGACACAAAACAAGAGTTTGAGATGATTTCTCTAGATCTTGTAATGACTCCACTGTTGGGATCTCCTATGATGAGTTCTTTTGGATGATCCTTCTGAATTCTGATGGAAGGGATCTTGCTAGCTTCCTTTGATTCAGATTCTGTTGTGGTGGAGTTGGGTAGATCATTTTGTTGGGTTAAGGTCTCAAAGAATGTCTCAACAGTACAAGGAACATCTATTTATTCATGATAATCATCAATTATAACATTTATTGATTCCATCATGGCTTTGGTTCTGGAATTGAATACTCTATAAGCTCTGCTGTTTGAGGAGTATCCTAGAAATATGCCTTCATCACTTTTAGGGTCCAGTTTTCTTCTTTGTTCACGATCAGCCAGAATATAGCATTTGCTGCCAAACACATGGAAGTACTTCACAGTTGGTTTTCTTCCTTTCCAGAGTTCATATATGGTGGATGAGGTTCCCTTTCTCAAGGTGACCCTGTTATGAACATAACAGGCTGTATTCATAGCTTCAGCCCAAAAATACATAGGAAGTCTTTTGGCATGTAACATTGCTCTGGCAAATTCCTGTATGGTCCTGTTTTTTCTTTCCACAACTCCATTTTGCTGAGGTGTTATAGGAGAAGAAAATTCATGACTAATTCCTTCTGAAGAACAGAAATCATCAAACTTGCTGTTTTCAAATTCCTTGCCATGATCACTTCTGATTCTGACAATACACCCTTCCTTTTCTCTTTGAATTCTTTTGCACAATTCTTTAAAAACTTCAAATACATCAGATTTTTCCCTAATGAAATTAATCCAGGTGAATCTGGAAAAATCATCCACAACCACATAGGCATATCTTTTTCCACCAAGACTCTCTACTTGCATTGGTCCCATCAGATCCATATGAAGAAGTTCTAGAACCTTAGAGGTGGGCAGATGTCTTGACTTTGGATGTGACATCCTAGTCTGCTTACCAACCTGACATTCACCACAAACTCTTTCTTCATCAATTTGCAGTCTTGGAATCCCTCTGACTGCCTCCAAGGAGATAATCCTCTTCATACCTCTTAGATGAAGATGGCCAAGTTTTTGGTGCCACAGTTTCACCTCTTTTTCTTCTTTTGCAATGGAACACACAGATGAGAAATTAGTGTTCTCAGGCTCCCACAAGTAACATTTGTCTTTAGATCTGACTCCTTTCATTACTATCTCTTGTTTGTCATTGATTACAAGACATTCAGATTTTGAGAAATTGACCTTGAATCCTAGATCACACAATTGACTGATACTAATGAGATTAGCAGTCAGCCCTTTTACCAGCAGTACTTCATTCAGACTTGGAACTCCAGGGCAGTCCAAATCACCAACTCCTTTGATTTCACCTTTAGCACCATCTCCAAAGGTCACAAAACTGGTGGTGTGAGGCTTAACATTATTGAGGAGGTTCTTGATTCCAGTCATGTGTCTGGAACATCCACTGTCAAAGTACCAGTCTTCCTTTGCAGAGACCCTCAGGGAAGTGTGGGCTATCAGGGCAGTAGCCTTTTTCTTCCATTTAGGAGCATGTGGTACCTTTTTAGACTTAGGTTTGACACCTGAGTTCTGATTAGGGTATCCATGCAATCTGAAGCAGAAGGGCTTTATGTGGCCATATCTCCCACAATGATGACATCTCCATCTTTGGTACCTTTTCTTCATATGTCTCTGTTCCTGATGTTGAGAGTTGTGTTGAGACATCTGTTTTGTCATTTGCTTATCAGTACCAGATTTCTTTGCTTCCATAAATCCTAGTCCAGATTTATTTCCCACATTTTGTCCAACCTGAAGGATCTCTTCCAATTTGTCTGTTCCATTTGTCAGCATCTTGACAGATTTGGTCATTTGATTCAGTTGTGAGTTCAGCAATTGAACTTCTCCTTCTAGATGACTTATAGTTTCAAGGTTTGCCCTTTTTTCAGCCTCCAGCTTTATGATGAGTTTTGATTGTTTCTCATTCTGCACACAGACTTCAGTACTTCTGATACACAATTTCTTGTAAGTATCAGCCAGTTCTTCAAAAGTCACCTCTTCATCACTGATGTCACTTTCAGAGGTACAAACACCAGTTAAAGAAGTAACTAGTTTGGCAAATTCTTCTTCAGAATTACTTTCTGAATCACAGTCAGACCAAGTAACAGTCATTCCTTTCTTTTGTTTCTTAAGAAAGGTAGGACATTCAGCTCGAATATGCCCATATCCTTCACAACCATGGCATTGAATTCCTCTGCCTTGATTTCCCTTCTCTTCTGACCTTGGTCTTCTGCTGAAACTGTCAATGTCAGAGGGAATGTTATGAACATTAGACCTTGACTTTGGATCTATTCTTTTGATGAATTTGTTGAACTGTCTTCCAAGCATGGCTATAGCTTCTGAAATATTTTCTTCAACATCAGTGTTGGACACAAGTGCTATGCTCTTGTTCTTCTTGTCACCATTATCAGTGATCCCCATCTCAAAAGTCTGAAGAGACCCAATAAGTTCATCCACTTTCAACTTGCTGATGTCCTGGGCTTCCTCTATGGCAGTTACCTTCATTGCAAATCTTTTAGGCAAGGATCTGAGAATCTTCCTCACCAGTTTTTCTTCTGACATCTTTTCTCCCAGTGCTCCTGAGGTGTTGGCAATCTCCAAGATGTTCATGTGAAACTCATGAATGGTTTCATCTTCCATCATTTTTAGATTCTCAAACTTGGTAGTCAACATCTGAAGCCTTGACATTTTTACTTTGGAAGTGCCCTCATGAGTAGTTTTGAGAGTGTCCCAAACTTCCTTGGCCAGTTCATATTGATGTACTAGTCTGAAAATGTTTCTATCAATTCCATTGAACAAGGCATTTAAAGCTTTGGAATTTCCCAGGGCTAACTCATCTTCTTCTTTACTCCAATCTTCCTCAGTCTTCAGACTGATTGTCCCATCTTTCTCAGTTATGGTGGGATGGATCCATCCTTTGTCAGCAGCTCTCCAAGCCTTTTTGTCCAGAGATTTTAAGAAGGAAATCATACGAGGTTTCCAGTTGTCATAATTAGTTCCATCCAGAATGGGTGGTCTATTTCCAAAAACTCCTTCTTTGTCCATAGTGCCAGAAAGTGATATCCCTAGATCTCACCCAGTAATACAGGCAGGGTGCCTGCTCTGATGCCAATTGAAATTCTGGCTGCAGATACTCAATGTCACGTTTAATGTTATGACACCGTATCTGACTTTCTATAAGACAGTAAATACAAAAACAGTAAAGAACACAGTCAATTGTTTACCCAGTTCAGTGTGCAACAACACCTACTCTGGGGGCTACCAAGCCAGGGAGGAAATCCACTATAAGAGATGTTAATTCAGGAATAAACCAACCAGTTTATCTCCTTCACTTAAGACCTACCCAATGCAATTTCAATCTAAGTACAACTTAAACCTGAGTTCCTACTCACTCCCCCTCAATCACAACAGTGATACATAAAAAATTTTGACTAATGAATTGATGAAGACACTCTTCAAAAACATACACTTGATTAAGCTTCAAAGCTTTTTAATCAAGCAACACAACCACTCTTGCTTCACAGCTTTGAGTGATACACACAACTAACTTGACTCTGCTTCACAGCTTTAGTCAAGAAACATACAAACACTCTTGCTTCAAAGCTTTGAGTGCTACACAACCCTTACAATTAAAAACCTATTCCAAGTCACTTATCACAATGATAATTGCTTGAAGTACAATAATTAACCTATACAGTTTACAAATGATCTTCTGACCAAAAAAGGGATTACTTGCAAAACAACAGCTCTGTTGAATATATAGCAGCTGCATCTTCAGTTAGGGTTTCCACAAAAAGCTAGGGTTAATTCCATTTGACCTTAAGACTAGGTCACAGGACTTTATCAACCAGGTTAGGGTTGAGCTAGGTTAACCCAAAGAAAACGCAGGATTCTGTTCTGGAAAGACTGAGTCATTTTCCTGAAAAAACTCAGAATTAACTAAACTGCAAACCTGTTAGTTCAGAACAGGATGTCTTAACATCTGTTATGACATCTGAAACACCTGTCTACTGATTTAGGAAAATGTGATCATTTTGCATAATGCTCAGATACACACTTATAAACATCAGTACCTGTATGACAATATTTTTCTGCAAAGGTACCTAATGAATCAGTACAAACTAAACTAGAATGTTATGACATCAGTCATGACATTCACACATACACTTGGGTTTTACCAAAAATGCAAGCCAATAACTAAACAACTACAGATGTTTTGCCCTACAATGCCCAAATTGACTTTCATACTTCATGTTGGACTCACAAGTTTGTCCATACCAAGTTTCAAGCCTTGATTCAAATTTTTGCCCAGTCAATTGGATAGCTGACCTAAAAATCAGATGTATTGGGGAAAAAGTCAACTGTGGCCAATTGACAGTCAAACCTCATGAATTTTGACCCACATCAACATTATGAACTCATATGAACCATCTGATCAAGTTTGGATCACAACTCCACAAGAAATTTGATCAGATCATCAAAAGGGCAAAATGGTCATTTTTAGGGTTTTGACTGTACAAAAGAAATTTTTGACTGTTTGACCTAGCCAATGGCAAATCAAGCTCAATCATGGACTCAAGGACTCAATGACATTGTCTTGATGCATTCAACAAGTTCAAAAGATCTCAAATGCATAGGATTGACAGATGAATTTTTCAGTCAACTGATTAAAATTTGACTGTATACTAAAAAGTCAAACTTTGACTTTTTGGTCAAAATCAAGTGCCAAGGGTCATTTTTCATCAAGACATGTCAAATTATGAAACTTGTTCATCAAGAAACCCAAAAACGCAAATTAGGGTTTAAAATGGAAAAATTTCATAACTTTGAATTTTTCTAAGTTATAAAATTTTCTTATTTTTTCCTAACTTTGTCCCATTTTTTCACCAAGATGCAAATGAATTCAAACAAAACTTGCAACATGAAAGTTGTAGTACATCACAAATTCTACAACTTTAACTCACAAAGTTTTCTCAAAAGAATCTTGTATATCAAGTTATGATTTTTGGAACAAGGGTACCTAAAACTTTTAACTTAGAGAAATTTTGCCCTAGTTTAGGCAGGATTTTGGCCCATCTTCTTGGCCATTTTTCACATAGTTCCACTTGGTATTTCAAGTTGCATTTCAAAGATGGATTATATTACACGTTGCAAGATTTCCAAATTGTGCAAGAACTCCTCAAACACCTTTTTGGTTAAGGAGAATCAAATGCTTGAAGTTGGCAAAAACTCACTTTGATCCATGGCCAATACATGTTCATACCACTTGCCAAATCTGATCTAGCTAGCTTGGTTCACAATTACAGGCCTCTAAACCAAATTTTGTTCCATAATTTAATGCAAATCCATTGAGCCAAGGCATTGTCTTGATCATTAGGGTATTATACACTAGATTAAGCCTTAAATGGAAAAAGTAACAATGCCATTTTTGCTTGAACTTTGCTTTATGTCAAAACAACATCCTAGAGCATTGAACCAGATTTTATGCTGTCAACCAAATCCACAAAATTGGGGCCAAGCTTGAACAATGTATGCAGGGTTAGAGCTAGCCTGTACAGGCCTGCTCTTAGTCACTTCTTATTTTGCTTCATAACCAAGCAACTTGTCAAAAACAAGAGAACACACACATCTGAAAAAACCAACTCAAGCAAAGTTGTCAAACCGTTTTCATACACCCTAGCAAGCCAGAAACACGAGTCCTTGATCTCTCAAAACTCCTAGTGCACAAATTCCCCATTTTCTTGCAAAACAGGGCCAGTTCTGCATTTTGCAAGCCATCTTCAAATTCCATCATGCGTTTTGCCCAAAGATACTTCAAACACCTTCCAACCAACCCACCTGAACTATTCCAGACCTCCATTGCTAGTTGTAACACCATTAACACATATTGCCATTTTTGTTTCAAAGCTTTGCAGGTTGAGTTCTGTAGCACGATTCAGGCCACTTCAAAACAAGCCAAGCATCGGGAAAGCTTCATTGGACATCAGGCAAGCTCAAAAGAACCTCAAACACCCTTGGAAGTTGCTGCATTGTCCAGCTCGAAGTCAACTGAAACAGGTATTTCATGAACTTCTATCTCTCTATTTAGGAATAGTTAGACTTAGGTTTGTGAATGAAAGATGTTGTACTCATAGCCCTGAAACCATAGGAGAATTTTGTTCATGAACTTTCTGAAAAAACTAGGTTAAGAATTAGGGCCAAAGAAATTCTCTTTGGTCTTTGAGAGTTAGCTTAAGTTTTTTATATGGTTGGATTCGTTGTTTGATGCTCTACAAGTTTCATGTTATGAGTTTTGTCAAAAAATTAAGGAATCAGGAGATAGCATTTGATGTACAGAACACGCGTTTTGTTGAACTGAGGAAGAAGATAAAGTTGCTTGGGCTGGGCCTGAGTGCTTTTACTTCTCACACATACATTTTCAGTTTACACCCCCTGGCCCATTTATTTGTATATTTGTCATTTTGATATTTTTATTTTTTATTCTGACTTTATTATTTTATGTCCAAATATAAAAAATTCCAAAAAATTATTTTCATATATTTTCATATTTATTTGATATTTATTTTTATTTTACTAGTATAAAAATATAAATAATTTATTTTCTTTTTATTAAAACTTAAAGAATAATGTAAAAAATATATTTATTTTTATTTATTATTTTTATACACACTTGAAAATATTTTCTTGAAATATATACATTTTTGTAAATAATTAATTTTTATTTTTATACATTTAATATGTTTAATATATATATATATATATATATATATATATACTTATATACTTTATTTTGTTAAATAATTAGGATAAAAATACAAAAATAATACATTTTCATTTTTATTAATATTTTATACTATAAATAATGTCATTTATTTAGGAAAATAGGGTTTTTGCCCTAAATAATAAAATAATTGAAATTGACCTTTTTATTTATTTACACTTCACATTTAAAAATACTTTTTACATACATAAAAATCTTTTTTGCATAACACATTTTATCTAATATTTATTTATTGTATTTTATTTAATTATTGTACATTTAAATATTGTATCCTATACATTCGATTTGGTTATAATAATTTAGAATTTATTTTCTTGCAAAATAATCCCCAATTCAAATTTGTACCCCCCTCCCTATATCATGTTGTAATAGTGTATGATTTAAAATTCTCGCACTTTTAAAAGCTTTCAATTATGTCATGGTTAGACCTAGGGTTTGTATGCAAAATAAAATCAACAACTAGTTTGACCTAATCCAAGATAAAAATGCATGAAAAAACAAACACAATACACACTTGCACCCCTAGAGTTACAATCCACTTGTTGCCTTCAAAAAATGGGTCATGATATGAATTTCAAGTTACTTTGGCAAAACAAAAATAAACAAAAGATCATAGTCCCTCGATGACGCTATCTGAGTTGCCTAAACAAAATGATCAAGTCCCTCAAGAAAATTGCCAAAAATACTTGACACCATTGCTATCATGGTCTATACGATGATCCGCGTCTGTCCCGTTTAACATCCTAACACAAGGTTGTTCACCAAATACAATGGTGAAGAAACACTGTTAAAAGGGTTAAAAACACAAGAAAGATCTTTGAGTAAAATAGGGTAGACAACTCTTAGTTACTTGATCAAAGCTTGCAAAAAAAACATCCTTGCTATCTTCAAAACACACTTCACAACACAATTTCAAAACCCTACTTTCAAACATTGAAAACTTTTCAAAAGACAAAAACACCTTTGTATACATTCAAACAAGAATCATTACAAAGGTTGCCACAACGATGGCCTCTTTTCAAAAAATATTTCAAAATCACACACAAAACACCATTTCAAACAATTGAAGAGCACCATTTTAAACAATTGAAAAGCAAAGCAAGTGATCTAAGCAAGTAACTAAGAGCCCATGGATAACCATGGATAGAAAGGGTGCTAATACCTGCCCTTTATATAATCTACTCCTCGAACCCAAGAAAACATCTCAAAGGTCTTTCCTGTGCTTTTTGACCTTTCCTTAGGATAAAATAAAAAGTCGGTGGTAACTCTTACTAAACCAAAACATTTGCGAACACAAGCGCAAAACCTCAAGTCATTTCTCCCACCGTATCACAATGAGGTTGCTCACGTCTTAGGATGATTAAAATGCATGAGGCTGCTAACATCTTGGATGGTTGATAGAGATTGTGTGAGGATGCTCACGTCTTAAATGGCTAGAAATTACGTAAGGCTGCTTACGATTCAGTTTGACGAAGAATGCTTGTACGACAGACTCACTTGGAGGGATAGTTAAAGAGATGTTATTGAGTTAGTTGGAGATTGCACTTGTATTGAGAATAGTGACTCCCCTAGAAATTGATTATGGATTTTTATGGGGGTTCCTAAGTATTAGTCTATGATATATCATGTATGCATGTAGGTGCAAGTGTTAATGCGTTATATGTAATGATTGACCAATGCATGTAATGCGTGACTTGGACACATATCGATGGATGTTGAAATTTTGAAATACTAATGAATGAATAAGCTTGTTATATGCTCGATCCATGCTTTTGTAATTCATCAGATGGATGAGATGACATGTATGGTCTGATTATGGATCAAAGTAACCTAATGAATGATTTATGCAAACTTGTATGCTTTTGATGAATGCCCTTATGATGGGTCGTAGATGGTTAAGGCGCATAGAAGTTGCTTATGTAACAAGGCTGCTTGTCACATGGTGGTAGGGTGTTATGCCGATATGATTTCCCGATACTCATTTTGAACTTGCAGATTGCTGACATAGGAGAAAGATCCACTAGGGATTGTTAAAGTAAGTAGAGAGCTTGCCCCTTTGTGGAATGCCTTACCCCAATCTACTGGTAAGGTCTTTGAAGAGATTTTCCTTGATACGAGTTTGGAAATAGTATGATCATAGTATGAATGACCCCATTATTTTTTAAAATATCATGCCTCAGAGTAATTGACTCTTGGGATGACTTGCCCTTGATGAACTGTTTTTTTTAATAACTCTTTTGATCGAGCCTTGCGGCGATTTGCCCCAATATTTAAATTTTGTAAGGTATGCCCCCAATCTCCAAGATCCGGAAGAAGTACCCTTATAAAGTACTTAGATCTCTCCATGGTATGCTATGAGCTTGATATAGATTTCCACGAGTATTTTAATCTTGAAAGGTTCATCCTTGAAGTTGTTTAAGAGGGAACTTGGACCTTAAGCGTCGTTAGATGAACTTGGTATAAACTGCCCCCAACATTTGAATCTTGGAAGATATACCTCCAATCTCCAGGATCTGGAGGAAGTACCCTTAGAAATAAGTTGGACCTCACCATGGACTTGATTTAGATTTCCCCAAGATTTGAATCTTTGAAAAGTTTGTACTTGAAATTGCTTGGAAGGAAATTTGGATTCTACATGTAGTAGGATGAACTTGATAAGCATTGCCCCAACATTCGAGTCTCGAAGGTTTCCCCCTGATTATTTCGGCCTTGATAAGTTGCCGAAGAAGGAAAACGAGTCCTACCATATTGTGATATGAACTTGATTAAGGAATACTCCTTCGAAAGGTATGCCCCTGATTGAACGGTGCTTTGAAATGTGACCCAAGTTGATTGAATCTTAAAATGATCGCCCCTAGTCAATAGGATCTTCATGTGATATACCCCTACGATCATTATTCTTTCTTATGTTTATATGGTTATTCTTTAGATGCTTTGTCCCTAGTTAGGAGCTTCCTTGAAAGGATTGTTTTTTATTAAACCAATTTTTGAGATCTCCTCAATGCTAAGCATTGATTCATATATAAAAGTGTACATTTTGAAAAGTAGTTTTTAGTGATGCACATGCAAGTTTTGAAATCGAAGTTTTCACAGAGAAGAAATGGATGATTTAGAGATGGAGATTCGAAGAAGCGAAGTGGTTAGAAATAATTTTAACAAACATAAGAGCCAGTTTAATGCAAATTTTGCCGAGTACACTTTCATAGTTAACCTTGCTTCAATTAGGAATTTTGAAGGTTGTAACGTGGCCATGGTTCATGGTTTAAGAAACAAAGAATATAAGGCTCAAAATTTATTTTAACCCACCTCATTCTCCTTGATGTTCTCTAGTTCTAAGTATGATTAATCCAATGGGTGTATTCAGTTTGCAAGAGAATATTCGTAGTCACGGTGATGGTGATAAGAATTGATAAGATTCAAGCATTGATGAGAAGACTTGATAATTCTTGAAGTGGTAGTCATAAGATTTTTCTCCAATTTATTTGTTTTCAATACCTTATTTTTGCATGGGCCGATTCTTTTGAATTTGCGGTCCATCGGGATGTCCTAACTTTTGCCTAAGTCAAGCTCTTTTTTACTTGACTTAGCGTGCTTTCTTCTTTTTTTTGAATTTCTTTTTTCTTTTTGCTTTTGAACATTTGTGACTATCATGATGTTTGTTGTAAGCTTCATTTTTATTATTTCCTCGATCTTAAAGGATGTACTAAGGAGGAAGACATCGTGGGTTTTATCTTCATTAACTCCTCAACCTTGGATGATGGAGGCGAGGAAAAGGATGTGCTTAAACCTTTGCTTAGATTGACTTGATTCTCCTGAGATTAGGATGCTCCATTGAATTAATTGAAATTTACCCGGCCCTTAGTTGAAATTAAGTTTTTTTAAAAGAAAATAGAACAAAACTCCAACTCCTAGCTCGAGGGGGTTAACTACAGATTAACTCCTTATTTCTCCACTATTTAGGAATTGAAACAATTTCTTACATCGTCAGCTCGGTCTTACCATTGAAAGCATATGTTTAGCAAAATTATGTTATTTAGTTTACATCATTCTCCCTCAAAGTTTGTTAAAGGTGAAAGATGGAAAAGTGAAAAGCGAAATGGAAAAGTCGTTGATTATATATGGAAAGTGATGAAAGAGTGAAACTAATGAATTGACTTTGAAAACGTGCATACTCATTTTATTGGAATTACTAGTCAAAATATACAAAGTTACAACAAATGAAACTTAATAACTAGGAAATTACAATTTGTAATTGATAAAGTCTAATGATCCTATGTAATAGATTCTTTGTTGATCCACTTGACTTTAGGAGAGCTTCTGAATGCTCTTGGATTTGTCAAAGTATTGGAGTGACCCTTGACTTTTCTTGGGCCCACCTATTGTGCGAGGGTATTTTCTCTTGTCGATACCATTACCTCTGATATGGAGGAATTGCCAATGATAGTTGCATTTTAGGAATTGTAGGCCTTTGGCTTGTATGAAGAAGGGTTTCCTTCTCTCCTCTGTAGGACTTGTAGGACCAAGCTCAACAGTTGACTTTCTCCTTCAATAATTTAGGATTTACTTGAATTCCTTCATAGCTTTCTTGAAGCATGCTTGGAATTTGTTCTCGAGAATTGGGAAATCTACTAGCTGGATTGCAATTGGATAAAGTCAAAGGTGGAAATGCATGAAATGTAAGTGTATGTATGTACGAAAATGCATGGGTATGCTAAAAGTTTCATGGATACACAATGCAACACGAACGTAGGATCGAGGTAAGCATAAGGATACCCTACACGGGTTGAAGGATGAACCTTAGTTTCAGGGACTATGACATACCTAAGGAAACCTAAACGGCTTTAGCAATGGTGTTGGACTTAACAAAATCCTTACAGGCTAAGGATTGAGACAGACAGACAAAAATCCCTACAGGCTAGGAATTAAGACTAAGAATCAAAGATGTACAAAGGAAAACTCCTACAAGATATGGATTATAATAGACAGACGAGAATTCCTACAGGCTAGGAAAGCCCTTATGGACTAAGGATTGATAAACATAAGGGATCTTAAATGGAAAGGAGGACACCTGATACTGACTTGGAGATTATGACAAACAGAATATAACTCCTTAAGGGCTATGAATAACGAAAGACAAGAGAGAAACCCTACAAGCAAGAGATTATAACAAACTTGAGGAAATCTAAATGGGTTAGGGATTAAAACTTACAAAAGAAAATCCCTACTTGCTAGAGATTCCGATAAACAAAAAAATCCTACAGGCTAAGGATTGTAGTAGGCAAAAGGAAACCCTTATGAATTTAGGATAGATATTAAAATGAGAACACCCTATGCAGATTTAGGGATGGATAGAGAAGAGGTAACCCTTGTGGGTTTAGGAATTGTAATGAGATGTACTTCACGGGAGGGTTCACTATGAAGGACGAGATGTTAATAAAACATCCTATAGGAGGGATCCTACGGTGGTTCTATGGATATACTACCCTTCCCCATAAGGGTAGTTTTCTTAAGAGTATGATGGATAACACTAGATGGAAAGACACAAAGGCCTCCCTTAAACGGAGTCTCTTTGTAGACTGAGACTTTCGTCTCTTAGGTCATATAAGGTCTCACTATGAGAATTTATTTAAGGGTTATACAAAGAGTCATTAGCTAAATTCTGAAGTCCCACCTCTTAGATAGTCTAGCCCTCTAAAAGATATTCCTTCCTTGGAATTCAACTGATTCTAGGTGAAGTCATCAAAAAATCTCGTAGGGGTGTTTATCCCTCTTGGCCAATAGACAATCCTTCTTTCTAAGGTTTGATTTTATATTTCAAATTAAATCCCACACCAACAATATATAACATGATAATATGAATAACATGAATAAATAAATAACAAATAAATGAACATATATAGAAGCAAAACATACCAAAAATAGAAAGCACCCAAGAAACCCTAAACCTAAAAGACAGGGAAGGCTCTAAACTCTAGGGTTGTGACCCCAACAGAGTCTCCAGTTATCGTAACCGGCAAAAAAATATGAGAGCTACCACCATTAATTTTCGTCCTAAGGACGGGGGAATAATAGATAACCCTAATTGTTTAGAGATTCTAAATTTCTAAGTCAATTGAACGAAGGAAAGGTGTTAGGCACCCTTCATCTCCATTGTTTTCGAGGGGCTCCACTTTTACGTTTAAGGATAAAATGGGTATTTGGTAATCAGTATTTATACATGTTGAGAAAGGATTTAATTTTTTAGTTGTGAACTCGCCTTGGTTTTAACCGCGTGCCTACATATTTCCTTATGAAGAATCAGAGTCGAATTTCGTAGTTCAAATGTATCTGGTTGGTATTTTTTATAGGATTGCGTAGAATCATTTTCGAATTATCCTTGAACCTTGTCTGGATTTGAAAAAGAATGATCGTAGACACAATTCACAGTTAAGTTTGAAGGAAATGCTATTTAATCCTTTTTCGAAAATATCTTGAATTTTTATAATGTTAGTAAAAAAGAGTTTTTGAATTGGTTAGCTATTTTAGATTAATTTTGAATCGTCGAAGAATTTCAAATATTCATCATAATTAAATTCGATTGAGTATTTATAAAGAATCTTGATCTTTATCAGAATTAATTCGCTCGAGGGAAGAAATTTGACTTTGTTCATTTATCGCTTTGAGCGATAGCATTCGATTATTGCTCTAGGCATAAACCAAATTTCACATGAATTTTAATTGTTTGATTTTGAATAATTACGTAGTAAACATTAAGTTGACCACTCTTATATTTCAAAAAATACCAATCGATCTTCTCTTCTATTGCAAAAAAGAATACAAAAAAAGCATGAAATTTATACAAACAACACATCAAGAAGAGAAGCGACTATCATTTTGGGAGGAGTTGCAATTTGGGGCAGAGGTTGTAGCTCCGTGCCGTCGGAATGAGTCGCGGCCGGGAAAAGGAGCGTCGAAGGCTGGTGTCGCCGTTTGTCGGAGGTGCGGAGCTTCACGCGTGGAGACGGAGCTGGTCGGAACCGTAGGTACATCGTCGGATTGGTGGGGTCGCGCAATGAAGGGATGACGTGAATGAGCTAGATGACGACCATTATAGCATTCGGCGGCGGGGGAGAAGTGAAGTTATGGATTTCTCTTGCTTGTTCGTGCACAAATCCTTTTCTTTTTTCTTTTTTTCAATTTCAAAACCTTCCTTGTGTGTACTGTGAGTATTGTCTTTGTGTTGTTGAGTTTGGTTGTTTGAATTGAAATAAAAGCTTGGTTGTTTAATGAATGGTGAATTTTATTTGAGGAAAGTTTTGCAGGTATTTTGTATTGGAAGGTTAATGTTGTCATGAGCGTGAATAGGTTTATATTTTGGGATATGGTAATTTTTTTTCCTTTGAAGATGAAAGTTTGTGATAATGATAATGTTTTAAAGGTGGCGTTAGTGTTGTTACAGGTTTATGTTTTTGTTGGTGTTGTTTGTGGTTTTTAGTAAAAGAAGCAATAATTCTAAGGTGGAAATTTGCACATGGATGGGAAAAGAAAAGGGACGACGGGTGAATGTATACGAGTGAGAGATTTTGGTGAAAAATAGTTTATTTGTGGAAAAAATAATTGATGTACTGGATGCGTGTGTTGGATTGTTAGTAGAAAAAAATGTTGGTTCGAGAGAAGTGTTCAAGAATACTTAGAATGGTTGATTGTGTAAAATTATGACATATTATGGGAGTGATTGTTGATAATTATGGATAATTGTTATTTAGTTATTGTCTTTTCAAGAAAACAATACCCTAAAACAAAAGTTGTATAAGTGTTTTTTTAAAGACAAAATTCTAGCATAAATTCAAAAAAGAATGGTAAGTGGTGGAATTCGTATGTTTTTTTTGGATGTGTGAATGATCGTGGATGTTCTAATAGTGGAAAAGAATAACTTATTTATAGTGATAATTAGGTCAGAAATAAGAAAATAAAATTAATTGATAAATCAAATTTTTTTTGGTCAGTAAACTAATCAACCAGAAATTGAGTAATTAATGAGAAAAGGAAATATTTTTTATATTTATTATAATTTTTACACTCAACTTTGACAAAAAGGACATAAAATCAAATAAATAATTTTTTTAAAAAATGCATTAATTAAATATACGAAAATAATAAAAAAATAAATTTTTTTGTGATTTTGAAAATAATAAAAAATGGAAATTATTCTGGACTGGGCCGGGCTGGCCCAAGAGCAACGATAAAGGCCCAATCTAAACAGACTTGCTAGGGGTCACGCCGACCTAAGGACCATAGCTATGCCCGACATACGTCTCTGGGCGACATCCCCGTCCTCGTGCTATCCAGCTCGACCTCAGCTCGAGCACTCCTTCAGCAGCGGACACGGTCCACTGCACTCTCAACGGGACCCCGAAAAGACCGCGTCCTTGTCCGCCCGCACTTCACGCAGGACATCCAGGAAGGGGACCACGTGCGAGTCCCCACTACGCACGTAGAACCTGGCAGTTCCTCCATTGGGCCAAACCCGCCCGGCCCAATGAAGGAACCTTGGCCTAGCGCTGGGGGCTATAAATACCCTATGTTTCCAGAGGGTCAGGTATTCATTCTATCACATATACTCACACTTTGCCTGCTCGTACTCTTACTTACTTCAGCATCGGAGTGCCTTGCAGGTACCCCCCCCACTTCGTTCAAAACTTCAGCTCGGAGCCAGCCGTGACGGTCCAAGTCTGATCAGGTCAGATCAGTGGCGCCGTCTGTGGGAAACTAGCTTCCCCATCTTACAAAACTCAAAGACCAAAGCTCAAATTTAACTACCGCTGTCATGGATGATCAAGCTCGCGATGAGCAGAACGTCCGTGTCGTCGACACTAATAACGGCACCGCGGACAAAAACGGACACCTTGATAACGCTGACAACCCCGGCCACAACACCATTCCTGCGACAACCGCCTCCGGAACTTCCACCTACAGAGACGGAGCTACTGCATCATCTTCCTCGGTCCCTCCACCACTCGAAGACGACCCGGCGGCCCTCGCACACTACAGAGCTGCCCGGTTCCAGGAAGTCCCCGTCCCCGCCGGGGCGGATGCCACAACTCAAGCGCTGTTCGCAGCAATTAATCAAACGAAATATCTCATCTTCGCCCAAGGAGAGAGACTGAGGGCGCTTGAAGACGAGCGAAGACCCCCTAGGAGGCATCGGAGACCCCATACTCCCCCTCCTCGAGTGACTGAAGCTCGAAATCCGTCTCCCCCACGGAGACATTACAGGGAGACCTCTCAAAGCCAATCTCCCCGACCAAAAGAGAAACGTCCCCATCTGGAGAGGCCCCCCATCATTCAAGTCGGAGAACCTAGTCGTGACCCGGCGAGATAGGAAAGAAGGCACTCCGGAGATGGGCGTGTGAAATTCAACCACCGAGCATCCCGCTCGAGAGAGACTCAGCACGACCTGGACCGTCGTGCCAGACAATATTACAGGTCCCCATCTCTGTCTCCGGAGAGAAGCGACGAGGACGACCCCCGCGGTCCCCTATCACAGGCTATTATGGAAGCACCCATCCCCCCGGGCATGGAGAAGCCCCCTCACTTGAAGGAGTACGATGGAGTCGCGGACCCGGTCGACCACATAGACGGGTTCGAGGCTATGCTTCATTATCACAATGTCGGGGGCCCCATCAAGTTCCGTCTATTCCCTACGACTCTCATGAAGGCGGCAATGGACTGGTACAAAGGACTCGCCCCGGGCTCAATCACCTCGTGGCGGAACCTGAAGAACCAGTTCATCAGTTCCTTCACAGCTTCTCGGCGGCATCCGAAGACCGAGGCGGCTCTCGAGGCCATCATCCAAAGACAGGATGAAACCTTGAGGGAATTCATCAACCGCTTCAACCAGTAAGCAATACAGGTCCCCTGTGCGGACCATATGAAGAGATATTTGCTGGAGAGAGGGCTCCTCCCCGACATGGAATTCAGAAAGGCCGTGGGTATCGAGCCACCTCGGACATTCAATGCCCTCCTCGAAAAAGCTCGGGCATACATGGACTACGAGGAGAGGGAAGCGGCCAACAGAGCTCGAGATCCCAGAACTCGTGGTCCCAACAGCAGCTCGCGCCAAGAAGCCCCTCCTCGACGAACCGGGGAGAAAAGGAAGGAAGACAGACCCCGGGAGGTCCGGGAACAAAGAGGACCTTCGGGGCGGTTCACCGAGTACACTCCGCTCACAGCTTCCCGCGAGCGCATTCTGGCGGAGTGTGCCAGCACTGATTTCAAGGACGGCGGTGTCAAACGTCCCCGACCTGCTCCCGCCAAGCCCGAAGCAGACAAGAACAAATATTGTCAGTACCATAGGACCCATGGTCATCTGACTGAGGATTACGTCCACCTCAAGGACGCCATCGAAACCCTCATCAAGGGAGGGAGGCTCGCGCAATACCGGCGGAACGATGCTCCCCGTCGTGACGCCCAAGAAACTAGAGAGCCGAAGGAGGATGTCCGACCATCTGACGAGTCGGTCCCTATCCAAACCGCCTTCTCCGTGACCAGGCCCGAGGACTTCGACTTCCCCGAGCACCTGCAGGAGCCGCTCACAACGCACAGCAGGTGAGAATATTTCCCCTCCGCCCTGGTCATCAACAGCGGCGGTTTCAACGACTTGACCATCAATTCTACCAAGAGGAAGCTGGACGAGCTGGTCGACGCGGCTCCCCCGCAAACAGTGACGTTCGAAAGTGTGAAGGGCAGGTCAGAGCCCATCACCTTTTACCTAGAAGAGCTCCCCGGCGGAGCCCCGAACGCGGTCATCCCCTTACTGATAAGGGCAAGAATGCCCAATTTCGATGTACATCGCATCCTGGTCGACGAAGGGAGCTCCGTCGACGTCATGTACAGCCAACTGTTCCAAACCCTACAGCTGGACGACTCACATCTCTCACCGTATGTAGGGTCGGACTTACAAGGTTTCAACGGCTCGACCTCTAAACCTTGGGGATATGTCGAGCTTCTGGTTACGTTCGGCGAAGGGACGGCTACAAGACAAGTCAAAGTACACTTCCTAGTCATCGACTGCCCGTCTCTGTACAACTGCATCTTGGGGAGACCGACACTGGCGGAGCTGACAGCGGTACCCTCGACCGTCCACCTGAAGATGAAGTTCTACACCAAGAGGGCACAAGTAGCTACTATCCAAGGAGACCTAGCCGCTGCCCGCAGGTGCTTCAACGCCGCTTCTAAGGGACGTGATACTGTCGACATAGGGACCAGACCTGCCAAAAGGACAAGACAGGAGCCCGACAAGAAAGCATCCCCCGAGGAAGAAGTCCAGAAAGCTCCACCAAAAGTCGATTCCATAGCTCTGGACACTCGCTTCGACCAGGACGAGCCATCCAACGGCGAGCAAATCCCACTCCGACCAATACCGGACGGGGATTTTGAACTCGTCCCCCTCGGCACGGATCCGACCAAGGGAGTGAAGATTGGCAAAGACCTCCCCGACTTGGCCAGGAAGCAAATCAAGGCCTGCTTGCGCGAGAATGCCGATCTGTTCGCCTGGAGCGCCGCAGAGATGCCCGGACTCGACCCTGAGGTCGCCTGTCACCACCTCGCCATTGATCCAGCCGCTAGGGCCGTAGTACAACGTAGGAGTAGGCAGTCTCCAGAAAAAACGGAGGCTGCTGAGAAAGATGTAAAAGACCTCCTAGAGGCAAATTTTATTTCTGAAGCCCGGTATTCCATCTGGCTGTCAAATGTTGTACTCGTTAAAAAGAATAATGGAAAATGGAGGATGTGCGTTGATTATACCGATCTCAACCGGACTTGCCCGAAAGATGCTTTTCCTTTTCCTAACATAGACATGCTGGTCGACAACTCGGCCGGCTACAAAACGTTGTCATTCATGGACGCCTACTCGGGCTATAACCAAATCCCGATGGCCCTGGGTGACAAACACTGCACGGCATTCATGACCATCTCGGGAAACTATTACTACAACGTAATGCCCTTCAGACTGAAAAATTCCGGGGCAACTTACCAGCGCATGATGAACAAAGTTTTCCACGAACAGATCGGCGACATGCTCGAGGTGTATATGGACGACATGATCGTCAAGTCCCGAGCAGACACCGACCACGCATCACACCTCAAGACGGTCTTTGCCCAAGCAAGACAATGTAAAATGAGGTTCAACCCCGAGAAATGTACATTCAGGGTTAAGGCAGGAAAATTCCTTGGATTATACCTAACAGAACTAGGAATTGAAGCCAACCCCGATAAATGCCGGGCGTTCTCCGACCTCCCAACACCAACGTCGAAGAAGTCGATACAAATCATGAACGGCATGCTCACGTCACTATCCCGCTTCGTCGCGAGATCCACTCAGCACGCCCTCCCCTTCTTCAAACTCCTTCGAAAGGAAGCAACCTTCGAATGGAATGAGGAGTGCGAGCAGGCTCTACGCCACCTAAAGCAAAGTCTATCTCAGCCGCCTGTGCTATCTCGACCAGCCGATGGGGAGCCACTATACTTATACTTGGCCGTTTCGAACAAAGCCATCAGTGCGGCCCTCGTCCACGAGACCACCGACGGACAGAAACCCGTCTACTTCACGAGCAAAGCCCTGCAAGGACCCGAAAGCAGATACCAACAGATAGAAAAGGTGGCCCTGGCCCTCGTCAATGCGGCGAGGAGGCTCAGACACTATTTTCTGGCCCACACGATCATCGTGCGAACCGACCAACCGGTGAGGCAACTCCTGGGTCGACCTGATATGGCGGGCAGAATGCTGAAATGGTCCTTGGAACTCTCCGAATTCGACATTCAGTACGAGAGTAGGAAAGCCTTGAAAGCGCAGGCTCTGGCCGACTTCGTCGTGGAAATGACCACTCATGACCCACCCCCAGGGAAGGAACACAAGTGGACCATCTTCATCGATGGAGCATCCAGCTCGTCCGGAAGTGGCGCAGGAATCCTTCTGGAAAATGAAGAGGGTGTAGTGATCGAGCACTCCCTAGCTCTTTCCTTCCCGACGTCAAACAACCAAGCAGAATATGAGGCCCTGCTCGCAGGATTGAGATTAGCTGAGGACCTGGGAGCCCACGAGGTACATATCTACACCGACTCCCAACTCGTCGCCTCCCAAGTCCAGGGGAGTTACCAAGCTAAAAACGACAACCTCGTCGAGTACTTGAACTTGGTCAAAAAACACATGACAAAGTTTGTACGGGCAGAAATTTCACATGTTCCCCGCGAGCAAAACACGAGGGCGGACATATTATCCAAACTCGCGAGCACGAGAAAGAAAGGCGGGAACAAATCCGTCATCCAAGAATCCCTAGCACGCCCGAGTATCGAAATATCCTCGACGCCAGTCGAGGTCCACACCATTGGGGACGCCTCGTCCTGGATGACCCCGGTTTACAATTTCTTGACAAAGGGCGAACTTCCGTCGAACCAGTCCGATGCGACCGTCACAAAGCGGAGAGCATGCTCCTACGTGGTGCTCGAGCACAAACTGTACCGCAGGGGATTCTCCATCCCCCTCCTAAAATGCATAGACGGATCCACAGTCCCTGAGGTACTGCGGGAGATACACGAAGGGATCAATTCCCAGCACATGGGCGGTAAGTCCTTGGCGAGGAAAGCCCTTCGAGCAGGATATTACTGGCCGACAATGCAGCAGGACGCCAAGGAGCACGTTAAGAAATGCGACAAGTGCCAGAAACACGACGACATGCACCTCGCCCCGCCTCACGAGTTGAGCATACTATCGTCCCCATGGTTGTTCGCTTGGTGGGGTATGGATATCCTCGGACCCTTCGTGCAAGGGACTTATCAAAACAAATTCCTAATCGTGGCCGTGGATTACTTCACGAAGTGGATCGAGGTCGAGGCCCTCGCGAAGATCACCTCGCATAATATCCTCCGCTTCTACAAAAGAAACATCCTCGCCAGATTTGGGATTCTGAGTGCACTGGTGACCGACAACGGCACCCAATTCACCGACCACGGGTTCCAAGACTTCGTCACCAGACTAGGAACAAAACAACACTTCACTTCGGTCGAGCACCCTCAAACCAACGGGCAGGCCGAGGCCGCGAACAGAGTCATCCTCCGGGGACTCAAACGCCGACTCGACGAAGCGAAGAGGGGATGGGTCGAGGAGCTCCACAGCGTCTTATGGGCTTACCGCACCACGCCCCACTCAACGACGGGCGAGACCCTATTCCGACTAACATACGGGACCGAGGCCGTCATCCTGGTAGAAATCATGGAACCATCCAGACGGACAGAGCGCCCCCTCAACGAAGAAATGAACGACGAGGCACTGAGGGACGAGCTCGACTTAGTCGAGGAAATCCGATCTGGTGCAGCCCTGCGCGAAGCCACCCTGAAACAACGAGTGGCTCTGCGCCACAATGACAAGGTTATCAAGCGCGAGTTCGAAATCGGCAGCCTGGTATTACGAAGGAACCAGAAAGACTCCCGCAAAGGGAAGCTAGCCGCGAACTGGGAAGGGCCTTATCGCGTCCACGGCACCACCGGTACCGGGGCGTACTACCTCGAGCAATTAGACGGAGAGCCGCTACCACGACCCTAGAACGCTGCTAAACTAAAGCAGTACTATAGTTAAAAACTACCAACACTGAGGACCCTCGACTGTCGGCTCCAACGCCCAGTCAACGAGGAGAAACGTCCGACCCCATAGAGAGGCCAAGGTACGGGCCCGACCTACGTCCAAATTGCATAACATGGTTCAAATAAGAACAAGGATAATGCCCGACGTGGACACCTCTACCGAGCTCCACCGTCGAAGTACCTATAAGGCAGAACACCCAGCTCGCGATGGGCAGTTCACGCCAAGGGCAAATAGTCCCGACCGGGCCATGTACCCGACCGAGCGACTTCGCTCCGTCTGCCCGACAAATCTTCAAGAATGTCGGGCCATCTAACAGGTTCAAAAAGGAGTCTCTCCCCTCGAGTTCACCACTTAGGTGACTCTGGCCATCGAGAAGAGGCCGAGCACATACACGAACAAAAGACAGGCAAATTTTCCAACAAAGTCACAACCACTTACGGGCACTCCTCGGGCCCATAACTTAGGCCAATTTTTGCACAAAAACATAAAACACAAGCACGGGAAAACAATCAAAATTGAAACAAAGCATTCATTCAAAAATGCCCGTAGGCAACAAAGCAAATAAGATGTAAACCGACCAAAAAGGCCGACAATATTCAGGAATACAAAGAACGGGCGCGCAGGCCCAAAAGAATGTGAACGGGCACGCAGGCCCAAAACAAACATCAATGAGGCACGCAGGCCCCACCACTATCTCACACTTCGGCTTCCCCCGAGCTACCATCACCAATAACAGGAGAGTCGGGCGGAGGCACGACCTGACCATCGATAATCTGCGACATATGGCTCACCCCTTCAGTGTTCAGGCCGGGATTTAACAAGGAAAGTTGGCTGACCGCGGCTTCGAAGCCATCCACCATAGCTCCGACACAGTCCCCCTCGAGAAGTTGAATACGATCGACCAGTTCCGATCGACTCCTCAGAAGAGTTGTGTCCTCCGATTCATCCTCGGCAGGAAGCATAGCAGCCTTTAGGTCCTCGACCTCCCTGGCAAGGCGCCCGTTGTCGAGTTCCAGTCGTTCACGATCCGCACGAAGAAGGTCCCTCTCCTCGGCCAGCTTCCCCGAGCTCTCTCTCCAGAGTCAGCGCCTCCGTCTCCGCCACCAGCAGCTCAGCTTGCTCGCGGAACATCTCCTCGGAGCGCTCCAGGGCAGCTTTCAGCTTTCTCGAAGTCGAGGTGAGGGAAGCTTTCTCCTGTTCCAACTCCTTGACACGGTCAGCATCCTCCCCCTCCTCGGCCAGCACAACGTCCATTTCGACCATCTTCACCAGCCCGACCATGTTGGCGGCCAAGTGTCTTCTCCGGCTTTCCTTGTTCATCCGGCGGATGGTTTCAGCTTCGTCGGGATTCACAGACAAAGGAAACCCCTCGAAGAAACCCTCCTCCTTAAAGCAAGGGGGCAACCCGAAGGACCTCACAGCACTGGAGTCATCGCCGATTTCCGGCTGACTTTCCACCCGATTCCTTTTTCTCTGTATCAGGTCGGTGTGTGGCTCGACCTCCTGAACATCCGGAATCCCTCCTGAAGCATCCCCCGAGCTAGGTGGCGAGTCCACCCTCGTCCCCTGAGATATGCCCGGGCTATGTGGCGGGCCCATCCTCGTCGCCTGAGGAAGTCTCACCACCCTCTTATTCACCTTCCTGTCACAAGACAACTTCAAGATCCTCTCCCTTCGTCCAGCCATCGAACCTGCACGAAAGAACCCGGGTTAGTGCCGAGCAAATAGGCAAATAAGTAACAAGTAAAGAAATTCAAACAATAAACGACCTAGCAAACATGCGGCCTGCCCAAAGGTCTGGCACTCCACGAGTGCCTTCGTGTCAATCGGTCGAGCCTCGAAGGTCGGATAACCTTCATCGTCCAGAATATCCTCCCCCTCCCTCGTGGCCCATCTGGCGGGGTGGAAGCTATCAACATACCGACAAAGAGTATCGTAAGCCTTCTCGTCTTCGGAGCTCATATCGCCCGCGGACGTATGGTAATACCCTGTACCTTGCTCGTAATGCCTCGAGATCCAATGCACGGGAAATTTGGCCGTGCGTCCCAACACCGGACGTCCTTCACCGTCCAAAAGGGCCTCCCCGTCGTTGTCGGTTATGACCGCTTCCTCCTCATACACGGACTCTAAAACCTGCTGTGGTAACCGGCCTCACAACATACCACTTGTCTTTAAAACCCCGCACGGAGTCCATGTACATCCTGAAAAGTCTCTTCGACTGTTTCAGGGAAACCCAACTATGATTTCCTCCCCGGGATTGCCGCTGTAGGTGGAAGACTCTGAAAAAGAGGGGTATAGTCGCCCCAATCCTCAAAAAACGACAAGTCAGCTCAAACGCCCGGATAAACGCGAGCAAATTGGGGTGAAGCTGCGACGGGGCCAGCCCCAGGTGGCTGAAGACCCTGACCTGGAAATCACTGAAGGGAAGCTGTAACCCAAGGTCTTTAAAGGAAATCTCATACATAGGGAAACTGTACTCGGGGAACACCGAGCAAATTCGAGCAGTGAAAGATGTCCGAGTGACCACGAAATTCTTATGGAAATCGGGCTGGTCGTGGCCCGCCTCGAGGATAGTGTATGCTCTTCGTCTACGTCGACTATAGACCGAAGCTATCCCTCTAGGTTCGGCACCTACCCAGTCCAGCAGAGGGTCCTCTACGGTGTCAACTAAACTCACATTCTCGTCGGCACTTTGCTCTTCCACCTCGGGCCGTCCTGAAGAGCACGGTTCGTCCGCCATGGTTACCTACAAAGCACGGGAAACCAATCAATTGGGCGCGAAACCATATGCTCTCCATAACGGATGAGATGAAGGGCACGACAAACCACGTCGCTCCGCGCGCGACTGCAAAGTTGGTGTTTTGGAACAAAAAACAGCAGCCATCTCCCCGACTCCCAGATACCTCGACAAGTCCTCCTACAAGTCGCCCAAATAGACCGACAACTCGGTCACTCATGAATACGTCGACCCAGGGCATGAACATAGCGAGCAAAATCATAAAGCCTAGAGCTAGAGCTATGAGTCTACCGGGCACGATCATGAAATAGGCGCCCTGGATCATGAAGACCCCGGGCAGCACTGCAGATTCAAACCTAAACTATGCATTTACCGGGCACAAGCATGCGCTTGCCGGACATACGTATGGACCCGTCGAGCTACATATGAATCTACCAGGCTAATCCCAGGCGTACAGCCTCTAAATGTCTAAAAACGATGAAAAATCATGCGTCACAACAAAAAAACAAAGGAGACAAGTCACTTACTTGGAATCAAGAAGGAGATTTGACGACGGAGGAAAGGAATTAGCGACGAAGATCGCGGCGGTCCTATAAGAATCTGGGAAGAACAGCAACTGCAGAAATAGAGTGAAGAGGAGAGGCGCGAAGAGTGGAAACACGTTCTGGGTCCCAAGGACCCTATTTATAGTGATGACGTGGAATACCAAACGTCACCTCGGGCAACCACATATTCCCCTCCTCGATGCACAGCTCCCCTAGGCAATGATGACCCTATCCTCATAGGGTGGCGGCACAGTTACCAAAAGAGACCTCGCGTGCTCGACAGACGCAGGCTGTCAAGAAATCCCCGAGCATTCCGCGCAGGGAACCTGTCCACGAGCACGATACGGGGAAACCCTCGAGTACCCCACGAGGAGCTGCATCTCTTGCCCGGATACGGGGCCCCGAAACGGAAGCAACCTAAGATCAAGTCATGGCTCCTAACTCAAGGAACCACGACTTGGGGGGCTCCTGTTCTGGACTGGGCCGGGCCGGCCCAAGAGCAACGATAAAGGCCCAATCCAAACGGACTTGCTAGGGGTCACGCCGACCTAAGGACCATAGCTATGCCCGACATACGTCTCTGGGTTACATCCCCGTCCTCGTGCTATCCAGCTCGACCTCAGCTCGAGCACTCCTTCAGCAGCGGACACGGTCCACTGCACTCTCAACGGGACCCCGAAAAGACCGCGTCCTTGTCCGCCCGCACTTCACACAGGACATCCAGGAAGGGGACCACGTGCGGGTCCCCACTACACACGTAGAACCTGGAAGTTCCTCCATTGGGCCAAACCTGTCCGGCCCAATGAAGGAACCTTGGCCCAGCGCTGGGGGCTATAAATACCCTCTGTTTCCAGAGGGTCAGGTATTCATTCTATCACATATACTCACACTTTGCCTGCTCGTACTCTTACTTACTTCAACATCGGAGTGCCTTGCAGGTACCCCCCCCCCCCCCACCTCGTTCAAAACTTCAGCTCGGAGCCAGCCGTGACGGTCCAAGTCTGGTCAGGTCAGATCAGAAATAGTTAGTAACAAATAAACACACAAAAAATGCAAAGTGCACCAAATGGAAGTCAAACCCAAGATCTTATATTTGTAAAGCTTACTCCTTATCAATTGTGCCAATTCATTTTCTTGAAATAAAATGGCATAACAAAATATATTAAGGTCGTAGATTTTTAATATACATTTAAAGAGATTTTTATTCAAAAATAGTAACCTATTTAAATATATATAGAAATACTACCCTGAAAATAAATTAGTTTTAAAAAATAAACTTTGTCATTTAGTCTATTTTTATCTAAACTAATATTTGTCAAAGAATTAAAAACATAGTAAAGTAGATATAAAACTCAATCTGAAAAAGATTTGAATATTTGAAGTGGGGCGAACAATTTTTGAGTATGACAGACTACGGTTAGTCAAAACGCATTATCGTTCATGAAATCTGTTAGACGATGGAAACATATCTAGAGGGGTTAATAGATACCCCTTTGAAAAATTTCAAAGAAAATTTGATTTTGAAAAAGATATTTTAACAAAGTACGACGCAAAAGCTTTTTCAAAAATGTCGTTTGTACGAATGTTATTGGAGGTTCGGATATGCAAACCTTAATTAACAAATTCAATATGAAATGAGAACAATAAGCCGAATTAATGAACTTGAATCAATCAACAACTTATTTATCGTTTATTAAAAGTTACTTGCAAGGCTATTTCCAATGGCAATATTAAAAGAGCTATTTAAATTAAATTATCAAACACTTGGTGTGCAAGTAAATTTTCAGAAATTTTCTTTTTGTTGTGTTGATACACAAAACCTCTTATAATCAAAAGTGATTATAGGCTAATATCAACACTAAATTTAAAATAAATAAAAAATGATTGGGAAAATTCTTACAATTCAATTGATAATGCAATGCTATTTGATAATTTGATCAATGAAAATCAAAGCAAGTAAAATAAAAAATAAAAGAGACACAAGAAATCTATCTTTACAGTTCCCCATTGTCGTCCTCGTGTGTGTGTACGTTTGCGCCTAATTCCAATAGAATTAGGATAATTCTTACTATGCAAAATTGTTGATACAAGAGAAGTGTTTAATAGGAACTCCACAAATCCTAAGCTTGTTGTTGATTGAACCCCTTTTCCTCTTTTGATCTTGAGAAATATCAAGACATAATAGATGCAAGTTGACTATCTGGATCTTGCTAATCCTTTGCGTTATTTTTCTCCAAAGCTTTCATGCACCATCAACTTCAAACTGTTGCAACACAAGACTTCAATTGTAATATGTTGTTCTCGCAGTACTTCCTTTGTATTCTTTATCTCCAAAGGATCACTTGCGTTCTTTATCTCCAAAGGACTTCACTTGGCCACAAATTAACCAATGGTCTTGGACGAAAAACCCGATGTTTTTCCTATATGAAAACCCCTGTAAAGCTCAACCAAATATACAATTGGACACTATCAATCCTCGTCTAGATGGCACCCCAACAGAACATCGCTACAATGTAATGTCAGTGTGTATGCATAGATTAGAGGTTGAAGATGAAGAGAGAAATAGGATAATTCTATGGTTTTACCAAGTTATGCATGATGCATGAAAGATTATTTATAGTTTTGAAACTTTTAGAGCAAAGGGGACAAATTCAGAATAAAAAGATTTTATGAAAATTTACCAAACAAATAGAATTTGTCGACCTAAGTATCGTATGTGTCAACACATACATAATTTTTAAATTGTATGTGTCGACCTATAAAAGTCTATGTATCGAATGAACCAAGTCAGAGGCTACATGCTTTAAAAGGATAGTAAATGTGTCGACCTGAAAATTTATGTGTCGACACATAAAATAAGAATTTCTGCAATTTCAGAAATGCTTCAGTATGTGTCGGCCTCAATGATTTCATGTGTCGACATGTGACTTACAAAAGCTACAAACTTTAAAAATGAGTTGCATGTGTCGACCTAAAAAGCAGATGTGTCGACACATGTAGTAAAAAATTATGCAGAAAATTATTTTTAATGGCTTGGATCAATTTCAAAATGCTTTTTAATGATTCAAAGACCTCTAATTCAGAGGAGTGCCACAAGACATAAGGATACCATTCAATGTTGAGAAGTTTAAGCTTTTCCTAGTTTGACTTTGTTCAAAACATTTGACGACGAAGTTTGTACTCACATATTCCTTCTTTTTGATGATGACAAAACTTGCGACGATGCATTCCTTGTAATTATTAAAGGCTCCCCTTGACTTTGTGCTTCCTTACTTTGACTCGCATATGCTTCTATCCCTTTGACAACATGAAAAATAAAGATAATAAACTGTAAGAAGTAACATAGTTCAATAATAAGACTAATACAATAATCAAAGACTATTTTGCATAGAAGAGCAACAAATACACATTCCCATATATATGTAATGATGAAAAATTTTAAATAACGAGTAAGCAACATTTCAACATATATAAAGAATTTCATAAAGACTAAATAAGCAAGAAATTACAATAATGTCAAGTTCTTTGTGTAGTGTCACGAACTAGTAACGCTTCATAATAGGACTCCCGATGCCGCACACACATGTGCCTAGCATAGCAACAAGAATATGTCACTACTAAAACCAAAATGAAGATAATTTTCATGCCATGAAACCAAGACAACAAGAAACATATATTGAAAATAATGTGTATACAAATAATTCACAAGTGCAAAAAAAAACAACACAAACACATGCTTGCATAATAAGAACAAACTTATAAAAATGTGAAAGAATTAATACATGAAGTCATATAAGCATATGGATCAAGAACACACAATGGTTATTAATCAATTTTTTTTGGAAATGAATATTCACGGTTTTCATCATTTGAGAGAATATCAAGCATTTTTGAAAGAAACTAGTAACATACATCAAGGAAAATCTTACTTTCAAGGAGAAACTGAAATGATATTACCTCACTCTTGATTGAGACCGAAGTAGCACTCACATGATGTAAAATACTTAAACAAAAAGTTTGAGTGAAAGTATAAAGTGAAAGCAATAAGATATAATTAAGCAACATTTGAGATATTAATTATCCCCAATTCCTCACGTATATTGAAAAAAATGTTCGGTTGCGAGAGGTTTAGTGAAAATATCGGCAAGTTTATTTTTACTATCAACATGCTCAAACACAACATCCCCTTTTTCAACATGGTCACGAAGGAAGTGGTGATGTATCTCAATATGTTTAGTGCATGAATATAGTACAATATTTTTTGTTAGATTAATGGAACTAGTGTTGTCACGCATGATAGGAATACGTGAAAGTTTAATATCAAAATCAAGTAGTTATTGTTTAAGTCACAAAATTTGTGCACAACAACTACCAGCTGCCATGTATTCTGCCTCGAAAGTTGAAAAAGCAACATAAACTTGCTTTTTACTATGCCAACTTACCAAGGATTTTGAAAACATGTGACAAGTTCCACTAGTACTTTTCCTATCCAATTTGAAACTGGCAAAATCGGAAACAGAATAACCAACAAAGCTACAATCGTTTCCCTTGGAATACCAAAGCCCAAACTTAGAGGTACCAATGAGGTATCTAAGAATGCGCTTAACGGATTTTAAATGTGATTCCTTAGGAAGTGATTGATATCGTGCGCACATACAAACACTAAACATAATATCCGGCCTAGATGCAATAAGATAAAGAAGTGAGTCAATCATACCTCTATACCTTTTCACCTCAACATCCTTACCCTTTTAATCTCTATTTAGATTAACATTTGTTGCCATAGGTGTGTCAATTTCTTTAGCACTGTCTATACCGAATCTTTTGAGAAATTTGGGACAATACTTAGTTTGACATAAAAATGTGCCTTCATCAAGTTGCTTAATTTGTAGTCCGAGGAAGTAGTTTAACTCTCCCATTAAACTCATTTAAAAATCTCCATGCATAAGCTTAGAGAACTCCTTGACAAGATGCATATTAGTTGAACCAAAAATGATATCATCAACATAAATTTGAACAAGTAAAATATACTTTCCTTGACGTTTAATAAGGAGTGTAGTGTCTAGTTTCTCTCTAGAGTATCCTTGTTCTAGCAAAAACCTACTAAGTCGATCACACGATGCCCCGAGAACTTGTTTAAGACCATACAATACACATTTTAACTTGAACACATGATTAGGAAACTCATAATTTTCAAAATCGGGAGGTAGAACAACATATGCTTCTTCACTTATGTATCCGTTAAGGAGCACAATTTTTACATCCATTTGATATAATTTGAAGTTATTTGAGCATGCATAATCTAATAAAAGGCGTATAGCCTCAAGCCAGGCAACTGGAGCATATGTATCCTCATAATCAATGCCCTCATCTTGATTATAACCTTGATCCATAAGACGGGCCTTATTTCTTGTTATCACACCATGTTCATCAAGTTTATTCCTAAATACCCATCGAGTACCTATAATTTGATGATCTTGTGGACGAGGGACAAGGTCCCAAGCATCATTTCTTTCAAATTGATTCAATTATTCTTGCATTTCCATAAGCCAATGCTCGTCAAGTAATGCATCCTTAGAATTTTTAGGTTCAACTTGTGATACATATGCATGATGATAACAAAAACTACTTATCTTAGAGCGAGTAGTTACCCCTTTGGTGATATCACCAATAACATCGTCAATTGGATGATCCTTGGAGGTTTTCCACTCCAATGGAATACCATCATTTTCTTCATTACTTTCATCATCTTTATTTTCTTGGTTGTCATCTTCATCCTTCTCAATTTCTACCGATTTAGGTTGATCAACTCCTTTATCGGTGTCCTTGAGTATGTCTTCATCAAAAGTAACATGGACCGACTCCTCAACAATAAGTAATATTTTGTTATAAACTCTATAAGTTTTGCTAGATTGATAGTATCCAAGAAAAATACTTTCATCGGCTTTTGTGTCAAATTTTCCAAGATTATCTTTTCCATTATTTAAAACATAACATTTATATCCAAAGACATGAAGATCAGACAAATTTGGTTTTTTACCTTTTAAAATTTCATAGGGGGTTTTGTCAAGAATATGACGAATAAGTATCCTATTCAAGACATAACACACTGTGCTAACAGCATCGGCCCAAAAGTATTTTGGTAGACCACAATCATTGAGCATTGTTCTTGCCAACTCCGCTAAAACACGATTTTTATGCTCCACAACACCATTTTGTTGTGGAGTTCTAGGAGCTGAAAAGTTATGTTCAATTCCAAATTTATCAAAATATTCTTCAAATAGATGATTTTCAAACTCACCTCCATGATCAATTCGAATGACAATAATTTTTGAATTTAATTTGTTTTGAGCTAAATTGGCAAAACGTGTGAAAGCCGAGAACGTTTCATCTTTGCTACATAAGAAAATAGTCCAACAAAATCTTGAGTAATCATCTACAATTACAAGACCATAATAATTTCCACCTATGCTTTTAGCCCGTGAGGGACCAAATAAACCTATATGAAGGAGCTCAAGTGGTCTCGATGTTGAAACAACATTTTTTATTTAAAAGAGACCCTTGTTTGTTTACCCTTTTGAGATGCATCACATATATGGTCTTTTGAAATTTTCATTTTCCGTAGACCGATTACTAAATCTTTTGTAACTATTTTAATAAGTAGATCAAAGTTGACGTGAGACAAACGTCTATGCCATAGCCAAGAGTCTTCACTCAAAGTAACAAGACATTAGGAATTATTCAATAAAATTTCTCTTAAGTCAAGCATGTAGATATTATTAACCCTCACACCCTTAAACATACAATTGTTCTTTTCATTATGTTTTATTATGCAACAATCTTTGGCAAAAGTTACCTTATAACCATTATCACATAATTGACTAATACTAAGAAGATTATGTCTAAGGCCTTCAACTAACATAACATTTTGTAAGTTTAAGATTGCACCTAAGAGGGGGGGTGAATTAGGTGGTGGTCGATTTTTGATTTATTTTACACTTTCTGGTTTTGTTTTAGTGCTATGGAAAATGGTAAAGTGCAGAAAGTAAAGAGACACAGAGATTTATCCTGGTTACTTCCACACCCCGGAAGTACGTCCAGTCCCCTTGCAAACACGCAAGAGATTTCACTATTTTGTTAGAACTTTTACAAGACTCTTCCTAGTCTTATCAACTAAAGACACTAACAAATACCAAGAACACCCTATTGGATTTCCAATAAGTCTCTTGAGAACAATCCTCTCAAAAGATACCTCTTGTTTCCAACAATGGACAACAAGGTACAAAAGTATTCTAATACTTAATTCCAACAATCCTGGAAATAAGTTACACTTAGTATAATTCTATGAAATATGATTTCTTGAAAGATGTTGATCACATAGAGTGACTTCAATGAAGTTTCTTATTTCTTCTCTTGTAAGCAATTCAAACTGTAACACAATGGTTAGAAAATGATCAAAGATTTCTGTTCTTATATGTGTGAAAGTGCAGAAAATCTTTGTTCTTAAAAAATAAGAAATATGAAGTTTGAATATTTTACAAAGTTCAGAATTATTGCATGAGAGAAGAGTTGTTTTATAATTTGAAAGATTTAGTATTTAAAGCAATCAAGATACCTTTCCAAATGGATACCACTTTTCTGTTTGTAAAACTTGAGAAGATGCAATGTATGACCATGCAACCATTGGAGAAAAGGTGTGAAGGATATCTTGAATCAAGTTCAGATTTTTCAAAAATTACAACGTGTAAATCGATTAGCATTAGATGTAAATCGATTGCACGGGTTTGTAACATTCTTGTTTTCAAATAATTTGAAGTGTAAATCGATTTACATGATGTGTTAATCGATTTACTAGTGTTAAAAAATTAACTCAGTTCAGTAATCAATCGATTTACACTCCATGTAAATCGATTGCTGCCAGGGGCAATCAGTTTTTAAAAAAACATGTGTAAATTGATTTACATGATGTGTTAATCGATTTACATTAGTGAAAAACTTAGAATTTGCTTTAAACTTTAAGTGAAGTGTTGTGGCAAGTGTGTATATCATTTTTGAGCATTTCTAATCAATTTAGTTCAAATGAGAATTGATATACTTGTTTGCTTGCCATGATCCTTGAAGCTTTGAGTGAATGATGCTTTAAGCTAATTCCACTTCTTTTCCTTCTTGCCATAATGCTTGTTTGTCTTTCATCAAAACTAAAGTTGAGTTGAGGCTTGAGATTACATTCTCCCCATTTTTGATGATGACAAACCATCTTTCTTTATGAGTTGTTCAGAATTGGAGCAAAAGGAGTTTTCTCCCCCTAAGATAGATTTCTCCCCCTATAGAGAAAAAGATTTGAAAACTTGCCCTAAAAATAAAAGTGAAACAAATAACCATAAAGTGCTATCACATCCTTCTCCCCCTTTGACATTATCAAAAAGAAGGGAAAGATGTAACATAAGATGATACTTTTAACATTTGAAATATTTTCTAAGCCCATATATATGTACATTAATGTATAGTTAAGGATAGAGTGCACCTTATATATCTTGTTCATCTAGGATTCCGAGTTCACGACGAATTTTGAAGAATGCATCCTTTGCAAGTGGTTTTGTGAAAATGTTCGCGAGTTGATTTTGAGTGTCCATAAAAGTAATCTCGACAACTCCTTTGAGTACGTGATCTCTTCATCTGATTTTTCATCGAACTTACCGAGATTGTCTTTGTCGTTGTTGAGGATAAAACATTTGCACCCGAAAATGTGAAAGTGAGAGATATTTGGTTTTCTTCCTTTGTAAATCTCATATGGAGTTTTCTTTAGTATGTCTTATGATCACGCGATTGCTTATGTAACATGCCGTGCTTACCGCATCCGCCCAAAAATATTTAGGCAAACTTGAGTCACTTAGCATGGTTCTTACAAGTTCTATCAAAGACCTATTTTTCCTTTCAACTACTCCATTTTGTTGTGGAGTTCCTGGTGCTGAAAAATTGTGGAAGATCCCATTTTCTTCACAAAATTCTTCAAACAGACTGTTTTGGAACTCTCCACCATGATCACTTCAGATTGATGTTATCTTTAATGACTTCTCATTTTGAACTTGTTTTGCATATCTCTTGAATGCCTTGAATGTGTCATTTTTGTGCACTAAAAACAAAGTCCAAGTAAAACGGGAAAAATCATCTACAATAACTAAAGCATAAATGTTACCTCAGAAGCTTCTTGTTCTAGATGGACCAAAAAGATCCATGTGCAACAATTGAAGTGGTCTTGATGTTGAAACCACATTCTTTGGTTTGAAAGTTGATTTGGTTTGTTTGCCCTTTTGGCATGCACTACATAATTTTTCTTTGATGAATTTCATCTTTGGTAGACCAATAACTAAGTCATGCTTAACTAATTTGTTCAAGTGCTCCATGTGTATGTGAGCAATCCTTTTGTGCCATAACCAAGCGTCATTGTTGTTTACCATGAGACATTGTACCTTCATAGACAAATCATCTAAAGTAATCATAAAAATATTGTTAGATCTTATACCTTTGAGTTTTACCTCATTGGTTGCCTCATCCATAATTAGGCATTCTTCTTTGTTGAATTTGATTTGGAACCCTTTATCGCAAAGTTGACTTATGCTAAGAAGGTTGTGCTTTAATCCTTCAACATATAAAACATCCTCAATTTGAATGGATGGAGGTGTGCCAACTATTCCAACGCCAAGAATATTTCCTTTGGTGTTGTCTCCATAGGTGACATACCCTTTGGCTTTATGTACTAGATATGAAAATTGGTGTACATCTCCTGTCATATGCTTTGAACATCCACTGTCAAGATACCAAAGGTTTGATGTGGATTTCAAGCATACCTACAAAAACAAATTATTTCTTGTTAGGTACCCAAGTGGCCTTGGGTCCTTCATAGTTAGTTCCCTTTTTCATCCATGCATAGTGTGATACGGTGGGAGAACTGACTTGGGTTTTGCGTTTGTTTTCGCAAATGTTTCGGTTGAGCAAGAGTCGCCACCGACTTTTTATTTTATCCTAAGGAAAGGTTAAAAAGCACAGCAAAAACCTTTGAGATGTTTTCTTGGGTTCGGGGAGTAGATTATAGAAAGGGAAGGTATTAGCACCCTTTCTATCCATGGTTATCCATGGGCTCTTAGTTACTTGCTTAGATCAACTTGCCTTAATTTTCAATTGTTTGAAATGGTGCTTTGTGTGTGTGGGTTTGAAAATGTTTTGAAAAGAGGCCAATGTGGTGGAAACCTTTGTAATGATCCATGTTGGGATGTATACAAAGGTGTATGTCTTTTGAAAAGGTTTTCAATGTTTTTGAAAGTTGTTTTGAAAATGTATTGATGTGTGGTTTGAAAATAGGCAAGTGTTTTGTTTTGCAAGTTGGCAAGTAATCAAGAGCTATCTACCCTAAATTTCTCAAAGATCTTTGCTATGTTTCAACCCTTTTAACAATTTTGTTCCACCATTGTATTTGGTGGACAATCTTGTGTTAGGATGTGAAAGGGACGGGCGTGGGTCATCGCTTAGACCATAATTGCAATGGTGCCAAGTATCTTTGGGCAATTTTCTTTAAGGGACTTGATCATTTTTAGGCAACTTTCGAAAGCGTCATCGAGGGACTATGATCATTTGAATTGTGTTGTTTTGCCCAAAGAGACCTAACATGCAATATGACCCATTATTGAAGGCAACAAGTGGAATACCCTAGGGGTGCAAGTGTGATTAGTGTTGTCCATTTTCATGTTTGTTTATTTTGAATTTAGGTCAAACTATTTTGTTATTTGATTTGCATACAAACCCTAATTCTAACATGGCATATTTAGAAAGCATTTAAAGTGCGAAATTTAAAAGTCCTAAGTTATTACACAATGATCATGGGAATGGGGGTACAAATGTTCAAATGGGGATGAGACTTTATAGGAGGATAGCACCCAATATTTACAACCAAATTGAATTGCGCAAATATAAATGTATAGATGTATAAGAATAGAACAATGTATATGTGAAGGTATTCTTGTGTAAGTGTGTATTTTTTATTCACAAATAAAATAAAATAGAAGAAAAGTTAATTTTTTGAATGTTTAGGGCAAAAACCCTAATTTTGCTAAATAAGAAGTATTAATTATTTATTAAGTATTATATACAATATTTATTAATCATGTACCAAAAAAAAAAAAGAAGAAAGTATATAAAAAGGGTAATTTTTAAGTTAAATATTAGTAAAAATAAAATGTATTATTTTATTGTGTTTTTAACCTAAATGTATTAATAAATACATAAATATTTATAATATTCACTAAATACTAAATATATGTATAAAAATAATAATATTTAATATTTACAAAAAAATGTATTTTTGTATAAAAGTTTTTTTTTAAAGGTAAAATAAAACAAAAGTCAGAAAATAAAAAGTATTTGTATTATTATTTTTTATTCTAAAATAAAAGTATCTATATTTGTTTATTTACAAAACTAAATGAAGCCTAATAAATATCAAAATAAATGCAAAAAATGTGGGAAAAATGTTTTTAATGTTTTTTATGATTTAAATAAAAATATGGAAACAAAATCAAAAGGAAAAAATGGAAAATAACAAGTATATCTCAAAATGGGCCAGGGGGGTGCATGTGTGGAAATGTGGTGTAAACAGAAAAATAAGACAAGCCCAGCCCAAAGGACCTTGTCTTCAACCTCTGGCCAGAAACTTGTCAAAAAATGCGCGCCTCCTACACTGATTCAAACATCTTGATTCCAGGACTTTTAGCACACACTCATAACATGAAAAATATTCAGCATCAAACCACGATTCTGGACATATAAAGAACTCATCCTAACTCTCAGAAATGAGGGAGAATTTCTTCCTCCCTAATTCTTAACCTAACTTTTTATCAATGTTCAGACCTCAAATTCTCATAGCACATGCAAAATAAATGGAAAGTAAAGATATGTATAGCTTCGGGACATGAGCATGACATTTTTTATTCACAAACTTAGAGCTAATTCTTCCTACATTGAGAGATAGAAGTCCAAAGATTAACCTGTTCAGTTGGAATCGTGTGCAACAATGGAGATGCTTACAAGGCAAGGTAATGATTTGTATAGCTTGCTTGATGTCCAAGGATGCTATCCAAATGCTTGGTGTGCTTTGAACCCTACTATATCAAGCTGCAGAAGTTAACCTGCAAGAGGAAAAAATGAAAATGGCAAAACTGAATAGAGGTGTTACAGTCTGCTTCCAATGCCTTGGACAGTTTGTATGGATGGTAGGGAAAGTGTTTGAACTAGTTTGGATGAAAGTGCACGATAGAAATGAGCTGTGGGATTCAAACTGCAACCTATGCCCTGTTTTGGCAGTTTTATGGTGATTCTGTGTTTGAGGATGTTTGGAACTTGGTTGGCTTGTGTTTTAGGTCAGGGTTAGTGTTTAGAATGTGTACAATAACTTTGCTTAAGGTTGCCCTTGCTGGAATGAGAGTTGGGAGTTGTTATGTCAAGTTTCTTCAACTTTAAGCAACAAAATGCCAAGTTGTTTTCTAGACTGATGGAGGCCCCTCTAATGTGCTGCTAAGCTTGCCCTTGATCAGTGGGATTAGCTCAAAAACTTGTGCCAAAGAGATTTGCTGTGTACCTCTTGATTTGAAAATTGACATAAAGTTTTCACTTTTCAAAAATGGACATAATGCTTTTTCTACTTATGGCTTGATTTTGCATACAATGCTTGAACACACAAAATAAGGCCTTGGCACAATGAGTTAGAATTAAATTTATGAGTGCAAATGGGATATAGGACCTGTAATCAAGGAATGCAAGCTGAGTTCAAAATTGCCTAAGTGTATGAACATGAAAATTGGCCATAAACGAAGTGACTTTTTCCCAACTTGCCAAATTCGATTCTCCCTAACCATGAGGTTGTTTGATGAGTTCTTGGACATTTTGGAAAGCTTGGAATGTGTACTACAATCCATCTTTGTAATGCAAATTGAAATTCCAAGTGGAAGTATGTGAAAAGTGGTCTTAAAGTTAGGCAAAAATCCTGCCTAAAATAGGTCAAAATTTCTCTAAGTTAAGAATGGTTTGGTACCCTTATTCCAAAAATTGTAACTTGAGATACAAGCTTCTTTTGAGGAAACTTTGTGAATAAAAGTTGTAGATTTTGCAATGGACTACAACTTTCATGTTTTGACTTTTCCTTGAATCCAAATGCATCTTGATGAGAAAGTGGGACAAAGTTAGGAAAAAAATTAGGGTTTTTCATAACTTGGAAAAATTCTAAGTTATGAAAAATCTTCATTTTAAACCCTAATTTGTGATTTTGGATTTCTTGATGAACAAGTTTCATGACTTGGCATGTTTTGATGAAAAATGAATCTTGACACTTGATTTTGACCAAAAAGTCAAAGTTTGACTTTTTAGTATACAACCAAAAATTGATCAATTGACTGGAAAATTCAACTGTCAATCTTGTGCATTTGGGATCTTTTGAACTTGTTGGGTATGTCAAGACAATTCCATGGGGTCCTTGAGTCCATATGTGAGCTTGGTTTGCCATTGGCTAGGTCAAACAGTCAAAAAATTGCCTTTGTGCAGTCAAAACCCTAAAAATGACCATTTTGCCCTTTTGGTGATCTGATCAAATTTCTTGTGGAATTATGATCCAAACTTGATCAAATGGTCCATATAAGTTCATAATGTTGATGTGGGTCAATTTTCATGAGGTTTGACTGTCAATTGGCCACAGTTGACTTTTTCCCCAATACAGCTGATTTCTAGGTCAACTGTCCAATTGACTGGGCCAAGGTTGGAATCAAGGCTTGAAACTTGGTAGGGATAAACTTAGGGGTCCAACATGAAGCATGAAAGTCATCTTAGGCATTTTAGGTCAAAATACCTTTGCGCAAACACAAACCCTAATTTGGGTCAACAATGCTAGGAGAAGTCTTGCAGAGGAAACCCTAACTGGATCTTGAGCTTCAAGGGCCTTGTGATGAGAAAATGTTGAGAAAATGGGAGGGAAAATTTTGGGGTACAACAGTTTCCCCTGTTCAATCTTCTTGAACCTGAAGAGTTAGATTGGCAGGTTTGCCTTTCGTGACTCGAGGGTAAAAGGAGATTGGACACTAGAGTGCCTGGAAATTTGCACTCGCATGCTGGAGTATTAGCAATGTGATGTCGGGAATGGGCTTATAGATGCCATTTGGAGAGATGGTGGATTGGGAGATGGGCTTATAGATGCCATCTGAAGGCGTGACAGAAACTTGTCGGGAATGGGCTTATAGATGCCATTTGGAAGTGTTGGTCGCATAAGAGATTCCTTAGCGAGAACTTGCGCACTTTGAGAAAGACATATGTTTTCCTGGCTTGTTACAAGTGTTGATCTTCAATCTCTTCATGCAGATACGCCCTGGCTATATACAGGTGTCAAGTCTATAATCGGTTGCTCACAGATATGCCCTGGCTGGATACAGGTATCGAATCTGGAATTGTCGTCTACAGATATGCCCTGGCTGGATACAGGAATCGAATCTTCAAACTCTTCAGATGTGCCCCGGCTGGATACAGGAATCGAATCTGGAATTAGTCGTCAACAGATATGCCCTGGCTGGATACAGGAATCGAATCTGGAATTAGTCGTCAACAGATATGCCCTGGCTGGATACAGGAATCGAATCTTCAAACTCTTCAGATGTGCCCTGGCTGGATACAGGAATCGAATCTGGAATTAGTCGTCAACAGATATGCCCTGACTGGATACAGGAATCGAATCTGGAATTAGTCGTTAACAGATATGCCCTGGCTGGATACAGGAATCGAATTTGGAATTAGCTGTCAACAGATATGCCCTGGCTGGATACAAGAATCGAATCTTCAAACTCTTCAGATGTGCCCTGGCTGGATACAGGAATCGAATCTGGAAACTGATCACTCACAGATATGCCCTGGCTAGATACTGGAATCGAATCTGGAATTGTGACAGTTGAAGGTAGTCGTCTTTTGGATTGTCTTTTTCCCTGAAAAGGCAAAACATCAGTTGTATGCAACATTATGATGCATGATGTCATGATGTTCAAAATGAGATAGTGTTGTATGCACTTTATCATGTATGTAAGCAAGATGTATGAAATGTGAAATGTTTATGAATGCATTTTCGTCTAGGAAAATAAATCCTTGACGACTGGCAGGGGAATTAAATCCTGAGCTGACGTTGAAGAGTAGAGTTCTTCGTTTCCGCTAGGAATGATGGTTGGAAGAATACACCGGTAGGAGAAGATGACTCTGTTGGGGAATAAACTTGTTGGAGAGATTACTCTGAGGGGAATTATTCCGTGGGAAGAGATACTTCGCTGAAGTTTTGACGAGAGCTCCACTGAGGATTTCAATGATGGACTTCGCTGGGGATAACAATGATTAACTTCGCTGGGGATTCTGTTGATGAGTTATGTTGGGGGATTTTGATGAACTCCGCTGGGGATAGGAAGAACTTCGCCGAGGGCGATCTTCTGTGGTAATTAGCTGAGGATAACCCAGTTATAAGCCCTTGTGAGGAATGACTTTTGAATGAAAACGGGGAGGGACGTTCGTATTCTGCGGGGAATAAGCTTCCAGAGTCCACCGGGGATAAGCTCCAAGGTCTGCTGGGGATATGGATTCCAATTTTCCTGGGGAGCTGAGGTAACTTGGTTACATTCTTTAGTTGAATCTACCTTGGTACCTTGGCGGGAAGAGCAACTAGACTGCCTGGACGACTTTACATTGCCCCTGTTTCTGATGTCACCTGTAATCAGTCCTTTGTTTCGCATGCAAGTATTTATGAATTAGCAACTTAATGTCAAATGCATATATAAAAAATGAACATTGGACATTCTTCGCAAGACAAAACAGAAAAAAGGAAAAACAATTGGCAATTTGTTTGGAAAAGTGAATTTGTATTGATTTTGAAATTTGCCTGTAAATAGGCGTTTTTTGTACAAGAGGCTGACGTCCTAGTAAGAGAACGCCGCCGAATAACATAAAGTTTAAACAATTTTGAAAAGGAAACAAAACATCTACGTGAACAATATTCCCACTGGGTTCCAACTCTGCTATCGCCTTTATGTCTTCAAGCGTCTCATCACTTTGCTGCTTAGTTGAAGATGAAGCTGATTGATTGATGCCGAAGTCTGAGACCGATAGTTGATGCCGAATTCTGGATGCAAGGTGATCCAATGAGACATAGTGTTACGCTTTATCCCTAACTTTTGCCTGGACCGCCCTTTCGGGTTTTCAGTCCACCGGGATACCCATTTTTGCCCAAGCCGCCTTTTCAGGTTTTCGACTTGCCGGGTCTACAGATTCTTTTCATTTCATCCCTTATTTTTGCCCGAACCCTTTTGGTTCGCCGGGAAGCCCTTATTTTTGCCTAGGTATGTCAACCTAGCGGGTCTTTTATTCATGCGTAGTATCTTTTTACTATGTCTGCATTGGCGGGGTGAGGAAGGTCGTCACCATCCATGGTGGTTAGAATCATGGCTCCTCCTGAGAACATATGTTTAACCACAAATGGCCCTTCGCACGTAGGGGTCCATTTGCCCCTGGGATCACTTTGAGGAAGGATGATGCGTTTGATTACCAGGTCCCCAACTTGATACTCTTGTGGTCTGACTTTCTTGTTAAATGCCCTGATCATCCGTTTTTGGTACGTCTGACCATGACAGATAGCCGTGAGTCTCTTTTCATCAATTAGGTTTAATTGATCAAGTCGAGTCTGGATCCAGTCATCTTCAGTCAAGTCTGCATCCTTCATTATCCGGAGAGAGGGTATATGGAATTCAATCGGCAAGATTGCCTCCATGCCATAGACCAAGGAAAAGGGTGTTACCCCGGTTGACGTCTGTGCTGAGGTATGGTACCCATGAAGAGCGAATGGTAACATTTCGTGCCAATCTTTGTAGGTCATTGTCATCTTCTGCACAATTTTCTTGATGTTTTTATTTGCCGCTTCGACAACTCCATTCATCTTCGGCCGGTAAGGAGAAGAGTTGTGGTGCTGTATCTTGAATTGCTCGCAGAGCTCAGTGATCATCTTGTTGTTAAGATTGGTACCATTGTCTGTAATGATTCTTTCCGGGACGTCGTACCGACAGATCAGGTTATGCCGAATGAAACGGGCCACGACGCTCTTGGTTACGGTGGCGTAGGAAGCTGCTTCCACCCACTTCGTGAAGTAATCAATTGCCACCAAGATGAAGCGATGCCCATTGGATGCCGTCGGTCGGATCTCGCCGATCATATCAATGCCCCACATTGCAAAAGGCCAAGGTGCCGTCAGGACGTTCAGAGGAACCGGAGGGATGTGCACCTTATCGGTATAGATCTGACATTTATGACAAGTTCGAGAATGTTGGTAACAGTCGGCTTCCATTGTGGACCAGAAATATCCTGCCCGAAGGATTTTCTTTGCCATGTTATGTCCACTGGAATGTGTTCCGAATGTACCTTTATGTAGTTCTACCATGATCTTCTCTGCTTCAGTCTTATCCACACAACGCAGTAAAGTTGAATCATGGTTTCGTTTGTAGAGAATGCCGTTGCTGAGGAAGAATTTTGCCGCAAACCTTCTTAGGAACTTCTTGTCATTGACCGATGCGCCTTCGGGGTATTCTTGAGCTTCCAAATATCTCTTCACCTCATGATACCAGGGTTTTTCGGTCACCTCTTCGGCCTCAAGATCGCAGCAGTATGCAGGTTCGTCCAACTTCCAGATAATGATCCGGGGAGCCTCGTTGTCCCATTTGACTTTGAACATTGAAGACATCGTAGCTAGTGCGTCCGCTAACTGATTCTCCTCTCTTGGGAAGTGTTCAAAAGTTGTCTCTTCAAAGTGGGGAAGCAAAGTCAACACATACTCCTTGTAAGGAATAAGATTTGGGTGTTTCGTATCCCACTCACCTTTGATCTGATTGATCACGAGAGCGGAATCTCCGAAGACACTCAGAAACTTGATCCTTAAGTCGATTGCAGCTTGAAGACCCATGATACATGCCTCATATTCTGCCATGTTGTTGGTGCAGTTGAAACACAGCCGGGCGGTGAGTGGAGTATGAGTACCTTTAGGGGATATGATCACAGCGCCGATGCCGTTACCCAAAGCGTTCGAGGCTCCGTCAAAATGCATAGACCATCGGGATCCTTCCTCAGGTCCTTCATCCGGTCCAGGTACTTCACAATCAGTTACTACCATGATATCTTCGTCTGGAAATTCAAAGTTCAATGATTGGTAATCGTCCACAGGTTGGTGTGCCAAATGGTCTGCCAATACACTTCCCTTGATTGCTTTTTGAGTTGTGTACTGGATGTCATATTCTGTCAAGATCATTTGCCATCTTGCTATTCTTCCAGACAGAGCAGGTTTTTCGAATATGTACTTGATTGGATCCATTTTTGAAATCAACAGAGTAGTGTGAGTCAGCATATACTGTCTCAGCCGGCGAGTAGCCCATACCAGAGCGCAACATGTTTTCTCGAGCAGTGAGTACCGAGTCTCACAGTCGGTAAACTTTTTGCTCAGGTAATAAATAGCGTGCTCTTTTCGGCCAGACTCGTCATGCTGCCCCAGCACACACCCCATTGAGTTGTCAAGTACTGTCAAGTATAGTATTAGAGGTCTCCCTTCCACTGGCGGCATAAGAATGGGTGGCTCTTGGAGATATTCCTTTATCTTTTCAAAAGCAGCCTGACATTCATCGTTCCAACGTACTACTTGATCTTTCTTCAGCAATTTGAAGATTGGCTCACAGGTAGCAGTTAGATGTGAGATGAATCGGGCAATGTAATTCAGTCGCCCTAAAAAACCTCTAACTTCTTTCTCTGTCTTGGGAGTCGGCATCTCTTGTATGGCTTTCACCTTGGCAGGGTCCACTTGAATACCTTTGTCGCTTACAATGAAACCTAGCAATTTTCCAGACCTCACCCCAAAGGTGCATTTGTTTGGGTTCAACCTCAGTTTGTACAACTTCAGTCGGTCAAACAGCTTCCGCAGATGGTCAAGGTGTTCCTCCTCAGTTTGGGACCTTGCAATCATATCATCAACGTATACTTCAATCTCATGGTGGATCATGTCATGAAATAAAGCAACCATGGCACGTTGGTAGGTTGCCCCAGCATTTTTCAACCCGAATGGCATGACCTTGTAGCAAAAGGTTCCCCACTGAGTAACGGAAGTGGTCTTCTCCATGTCTTCAGGAGCCATCTTGATCTGATTATAACCGAAGAAGCCGTCCGTAAAAGAGAAAACTTTATGCTGAGCAGTATTATCAACCAGAACGTCGATATGAGGCAGAGGTAAATCATCCTTAGGGCTGGCCCTGTTCAAATCCCTGTAATCAACACACATTCGGACTTTACCATCTTTCTTCGGCACTGGAACCACGTTGGCCACCCACTGAGGATAAGAAGTCACTGCTAGAAACCCGGCATCAAATTGTTTCATAACGCCAGTTCTGTGATACGGTGGGAGAACTGACTTGGGTTTTGCGTTTGTTTTCGCAAATGTTTCGGTTGAGCAAGAGTCACCACCGACTTTTTATTTTATCCTAAGGAAAGGTTAAAAAGCACAGCAAAAACCTTTGAGATGTTTTCTTGGGTTCAGGGAGTAGATTATAGAAAGGGAAGGTATTAGCACCCTTTCTATCCATGGTTATCCATGGGCTCTTAGTTACTTGCTTAGATCAACTTGCCTTAACTTTCAATTGTTTGAAATGGTGCGTTGTGTGTGTGGGTTTGAAAATGTTTTGAAAAGAGGCCAATGTGGTGGCAACCTTTGTAATGATCCATGTTGGGATGTATACAAAGGTGTATGTCTTTTGAAAAGGTTTTCAATGTTTTTGAAAGTTGTTTTGAAAATGTATTGATGTGTGGTTTGAAAATAGGCAAGTGTTTTGTTTTGCAAGTTGGTAAGTAATCAAGAGCTATCTACCCTAAATTTCTCAAAGATCTTTGCTATGTTTCAACCCTTTTAACAATTTTGTTCCACCATTGTATTTGGTGGACAATCTTGTGTTAGGATGTGAAAGGGACGGGCGTGGGTCATCGCTTAGACCATAATTGCAATGGTGCCAAGTATCTTTGGGCAATTTTCTTTAAGGGACTTGATCATTTTTAGGCAACTTTCGAAAGCGTCATCGAGGGACTATGATCATTTGAATTGTGTTGTTTTGCCCAAAGAGACCTAACATGCAATATGGCCCATTATTGAAGGCAACAAGTGGAATACCCTAGGGGTGCAAGTGTGATTAGTGTTGTCCATTTTCATGTTTGTTTATCTTGAATTTAGGTCAAACTATTTTGTTATTTGATTTGCATACAAACCCTAATTCTAACATGGCATATTTAGAAATCATTTAAAGTGCGAAATTTAAAAGTCCTAAGTTATTACACAATGATCATGGGAATGGGGGTACAAATGTTCAAATGGGGATGAGACTTTATAGGAGGATAGCACCCAATATTTACAACCAAATTGAATTGCGCAAATATAAATGTATAGATATATAAGAATGGAACAATGTATATGTGAAGGTATTCTTGTGTAAGTGTGTATTTTTTATTCACAAATAAAATAAAATAGAAGAAAAGTTAATTTTTTGAATGTTTAGGGCAAAAACCCTAATTTTGCTAAATAAGAGGTATTAATTATTTATTAAGTATTATATACAATATTTATTAATCATGTACCAAAAAAATAAATAAATAAAAGGAGAAAGTATATAAAAAGGGTAATTTTTAAGTTAAATATTAGTAAAAATAAAATGTATTATTTTATTGTGTTTTTAACCTAAATGTATTAATAAATACATAAATATTTATAATATTCACTAAATACTAAATATATGTATAAAAATAATAATATTTAATATTTACAAAAAAATGTATTTTTTTATAAATGTATTTTTTAAAGGTAAAATAAAACAAAAGTCAGAAAATAAAAAGTATTTGTATTATTTTTTTTATTCTAAAATAAAAGTATCTATATTTGTTTATTTACAAAACTAAATGAAGCCTAATAAATATCAAAATAAATGCAAAAAATGTGGGAAAAATGTTTTTAATGTTTTTTATGATTTAAATAAAAATATGGAAACAAAATCAAAAGGAAAAAATGGAAAATAACAAGTATATCTCAAAATGGGCCAGGGGGGTGCATGTGTGGAAATATGGTGTAAACAGAAAAATAAGACAAGCCCAGCCCAAAGGACCTTGTCTTCAACCTCTGGCCAGAAACTTGTCAAAAAACGCGCGCCTCCTACACTGATTCAAACATCTTGATTCCTGGACTTTTAGCACACACTCATAACATGAAAAATATTCAGCATCAAACCACGATTCTGGACATATAAAGAACTCATCCTAACTCTCAGAAATGAGGGAGAATTTCTTCCTCCCTAATTCTTAACCTAACTTTTTATCAATGTTCAGACCTTAAATTCTCATAGCACATGCAAAATAAATGGAAAGTAAAGATATGTATAGCTTCAGGGACATGAGCATGACATTTTTTATTCACAAACTTTGAGCTAATTCTTCCTACATTGAGATATAGAAGTCCAAAGATTTACCTATTCAGTTGGAATCGTGTGCAACAATGGAGATGCTTACAAGGCAAGGTAATGATTTGTATAGCTTGCTTGATGTCCAAGGATGCTATCCCAATGCTTGGTGTGCTTTGAACCCTACTATATCAAGCTGCAGAAGTCAACCTGCAAGAGGAAAAAATGAAAATGGAAAAACTGAATAGAGGTGTTACAGTCTGCTTCCAATGCTTTGGACAGTTTGTAAGGATGGTAGGGAAAGTGTTTGAACTAGTTTGGATGAAAGTGCACGATAGAAATGAACTGTGGGATTCAAACTGCAACCTATACCCTGTTTTTGCAGTTTTATGGTGATTCTGTGTTTGAGGATGTTTGGAACTTGGTTGGCTTGTGTTTCAGGTCAGGGTTAGTGTTTAAAATGTGTACAATAACTTTGCTTAAGGTTGCTCTTGCTGGAATGAGAGTTGGGAGTTGTTATGTCAAGTTTCTTCAACTTTAAGCAACAAAATGCCAAGTTGTTTTCTAGACTGATGGAGGCCCCTCTAATGTGCTGCTAAGCTTGCCCTTGATCAGTGGGATTAGCTCAAAAACTTGTGCCAAAGAGATTTGCTGTGTACCTCTTGATTTGCAAATTGACATAAAGTTTTCACTTTTCAAAAATGGACATAATGCTTTTTCTACTTATGGCTTGATTTTGCATACAATGCTTGAACACACAAAATAAGGCCTTGGCACAATGAGTTAGCATTAAATTTATGAGTGCAAATGGGATATAGGACATGTAATCAAGGAATGCAAGCTGAGTTCAAAATTGCCTAAGTGTATGAACATGAAAATTGACCATAAACAAAGTGACTTTTTCCCAACTTGCCAAATTCGATTCTCCCTAACCATGAGGTTGTTTGATGAGTTCTTGGACATTTTGGAAAGCTTGGAATGTGTACTACAATCCATCTTGGTAATGAAAATTGAAATTCCAAGTGGAAGTATGTGAAAAGTGGTCTTGAAGTTAGGCAAAAATCCTGCCTAAAATAGGTCAAAATTTCTCTAAGTTAAGAATGGTTTGGTACCCTTGTTCCAAAAATTGTAACTTGAGCTACAAGCTTCTTTTGAGGAAACTTTGTGAATCAAAGTTGTAGATTTTGCAATGGACTACAACTTTCATGTTTTGACTTTTCCTTGAATCCAAATGCATCTTGATGAGAAAGTGGGATAAAGTTAGGAAAAAAATTAGGGTTTTTCATAACTTGGAAAAATTCTAAGTTATGAAAAATCTTCATTTCAAACCCTAATTTGTGATTTTGGATTTCTTGATGAACAAGTTTCATGACTTGGCATGTTTTGATGAAAAATGAATCTTGACACTTGATTTTGACCAAAAAGTCAAAGTTTGACTTTTCAGTATACAACCAAAAATTGATCAATTGACTGGAAAATTCAACTGTCAATCTTGTGCATTTGGAATCTTTTGAACTTGTTGGGTATGTCAAGACAATTCCATGGGGTCCTTGAGTCCATATGTGAGCTTGGTTTGCCATTGGCTAGGTCAAACAGTCAAAAAATTGCCTTTGTGCAGTCAAAACCCTAAAAATGACCATTTTGCCCTTTTGGTGATCTGATCAAATTTCTTGTGGAATTGTGATCCAAACTTGATCAAATGGTCCATATAAGTTCATAATGTTGATGTGGGTCAATTTTCATGAGGTTTGACTGTCAATTGGCCACAGTTGACTTTTTCCCCAACACAGCTGATTTCTAGGTCAACTGTCCAATTGACTAGGCCAAGGTTGGAATCAAGGCTTGAAACTTGGTAGGGATAAACTTGGGGGTCCAACATGAAGCATGAAAGTCATCTTAGGCATTTTAGGTCAAAATATCTTTGCGCAAACACAAACCCTAATTTGGGTCAACAGTGTTAGGAGAAGTCTTGCAGAGGAAACCCTAACTGGATCTTGAGCTTCAAGGGCCTTGTGATGAGAAAATGTTGAGAAAATGGGAGGGCAAATTTTGGGGTACAACAGTTGCCCCTGTTCAATCTTCTTGAACCTGAAGAGTTAGATTGGCAGGTTTGCCTTTCGTGACTCGAGGGTAAAAGGAGATTGGACACTAGAGTGCCCGGAAATTTGCACTCGCATGTTGGAGTATTAGCAATGTGATGTCGGGAATGGGCTTATAGATGCCATTTGGAGAGATGGTGGATAGGGAGATGGGCTTATAGATGCCATCTGAAGGCGTGACAGAAACTTGTCGGGAATGGGCTTATAGATGCCATTTGGAAGTGTTGGTCGCATAAGAGATTCCTTAGCGAGAACTTGCGCACTTTGAGAAAGACAGATGTTTTCCTGGCTTGTTACAGGTGTTGATCTTCAATCTCTTCATGCAGATACGCCCTGGCTATATACAGGTGTCAAGTCTATAATCGGTTGCTCACAGATATGCCCTGGCTGGATATAGGTATCGAATATGGAATTGTCGTCTACAGATATGCCCTGGCTGGATACAGGAATCGAATCTTCAAACTCTTCAGATGTGCCCCGGCTGGATACAGGAATCGAATCTGGAATTAGTCGTCAACAGATATGCCCTGGCTGGATACAGGAATCAAATCTGGAATTAGTCGTCAAAAGATATGCCCTGGCTTGATACAGGAATCGAATCTTCAAACTCTTCAGATGTGCCCTGGCTGGATACAGGAATCGAATTTGGAATTAGTCGTCAATAGATATGCCCTGGCTGGATACAGGAATCGAATCTGGAATTAGTCGTCAACAGATATGCCCTGGCTGGATACAGGAATCGAATCTGGAATTAGCTGTCAACAGATATGCCCTGGCTGGATACAGGAATCGAATCTTCAAACTCTTCAGATGTGCCCTGGCTGGATACAGGAATCGAATCCGGAAACTGATCACTCACAGATATGCCCTGGCTAGATACTGGAATCGAATTTGGAATTGTGAAAGTTGAAGGTAGTCGTCTTTTGGATTGTCTTTTTCCCTGAAAAGGCAAAACATCAGTTGTATGCAACATTATGATGCATGATGTCATGATGTTCAAAATGAGATAGTGTTGTATGCACTTTATCATGTATGTAAGCAAGATGTATGAAATGTGAAATGTTTATGAATGCATTTTCGTCTAGGAAAATAAATCCTTGACGACTGGCAGGGGAATTAAATCCTGGGCTGACGTTGAAGAGTAGAGTTCTTCGTTTCCGCTAGGAATGATGGTTGCAAGAATACACCGGTAGGAGAAGATGACTCCGTTGGGGAATAAACTTGTTAGAGAGATTACTCTGAGGGGAATTATTCTGTGGGAAGAGATACTTCGCTGAAGTTTTGACGAGAGCTCCGCTGAGGATTTCAATGATGGACTTCGCTGGGGATAACAATGATTAACTCCGCTGGGGATTCTGTTGATGAGTTATGTTGGGGGATTTTGATGAACTCCGCTGGGGATAGGAAGAACTTCGCCGAGGGCGATCTTCTGTGGTAATTAGCTGAGGATAACCCAGTTATAAGCCCTTGTGAGGAATAACTTTTGAATGAAAACGGGGAGGGACGTTCGTATTCTGCGGGGAATAAGCTTCCAGAGTCCACCGGGGATAAGCTCCAAGATCTGCTGGGGATATGGATTCCAATTTTCCTGGGGAGCTGAGGTAACTTGGTTACATTCTTTAGTTGAATCTACCTTGGTACCTTGGCGGACAGAGCAACTAGACTGCCTGGACGACTTTACATTGCCCCTGTTTCTGATGTCACCTGTAATCAGTCCTTTGTTTCGCATGCAAGTATTTATGAATTAGCAACTTAATGTCAAATGCATATATCAAAAATGAACATTGGACGTTCTTCGCAAGACAAAACAGAAAAAAGGAAAAACAATTGGCAATTTGTTTGGAAAAGTGAATTTGTATTGATTTTGAAATTTGCCTGTAAATAGGCGTTTTTTGTACAAGAGGCTGACGTCCTAGTATGAGAACGCCGCCGAATAACATAAAGTTTATACAATTTTGAAAAGGAAACAAAACAGCTACGTGAACAATATTCTAACTGGGTTCCAACTCTGCTATCGCCTTTATGTCTTCAAGCGTCTCATCACTTTGCTGCTTAGTTGAAGATGAAGATGATTGATCGATGCCGAAGTCTGAGCCCGATAGTTGATGCCGAATTCTGGATGCAAGGTGATCCAATGAGACATAGTGTTACGCTTTATCCCTAACTTTTGCCTGGACCTCCCTTTCGGGTTTTCAGTCCACCGGGATACCCATTTTTGCCCAAGCCGCCTTTTCAGGTTTTCGACTTGCCGGGTCTACAGATTCTTTTCATTTCATCCCTTATTTTTGCCCGAACCCTTTTGGTTCGCCGGGAAGCCCTTATTTTTGCCTAGGTATGTAAACCTAGCGGGTCTTTTATTCATGCGTAGTATCTTTTTACTATGTCTGCATTGGCGGGGTGAGGAAGGTCGTCACCATCCATGGTGGTTAGAATCATGGCTCCTCCTGAGAACATATGTTTAACCACAAATGGCCCTTCGTACGTAGGGGTCCATTTGCCCCTGGGATCACTTTGAGGAAGGATGATGCGTTTGATTACCAGGTCCCCAACTTGATACTCTTGTGGTATGACTTTCTTGTTAAATGCCCTGATCATCCGTTTTTGGTACGTCTGACCATGACAGATAGCGGTGAGTCTCTTTTCGTCAATTAGGTTTAATTGATCAAGTCGAGTCTGGATCCAGTCATCTTCACTCAAGTCTGCATCCTTCATTATCCGGAGAGAGGGTATCTGGACTTCAATCGGCAAGACTGCCTCCATGCCATAGACCAAGGAAAAGGGTGTTTCCCCGGTTGACGTCCGTGCTGAGGTATGGTACCCATGAAGAGCGAATGGTAACATTTCGTGCCAATCTTTATAGGTCACTGTCATCTTCTGCACAATTTTCTTGATGTTTTTATTTGCCGCTTCGACAGCTCCATTCATCTTCGGCCGGTAAGGAGAAAAGTTGTGGTGCTGTATCTTGAATTGCTCGCAGAGCTCAGTGATCATCTTGTTGTTAAGATTGGTACCATTGTCTGTAATGATTCTTTCCGGGACGCCGTACCGACAGATCAGGTTATGCCGAATGAAACGGGCCACGACGCTCTTGGTTACGGTGGCGTAGGAAGCTGCTTCCACCCACTTCGTGAAGTAATCAATTGCCACCAAGATGATGCGATGCCCGTTGGATGCCGTCGGTCGGATCTCGCCGATCATATCATTGCCCCACATTGCAAAAGGCCAAGGTGCCGTCAGGACGTTCAGAGGAACCGGAGAGATGTGCACCTTATCGGCATAGATCTGGCATTTATGACAAGTTCAAGAATGTTGGTAACAGTCGACTTCCATTGTGGACCAGAAATATCCTGCCCGAAGGATTTTCTTTGCCATGGTATGTCCACTGGAATGTGTTCCGAATGTACCTTTATGTAGTTCTACCATGATCTTCTCTGCTTCAGTCTTATCCACACAACGCAGTAAAGTTGAATCATGGTTTCGTTTGTAGAGAATGCCGTTGCTGAGGAAGAATTTTGCCGCAAACCTTCTTAGGAACTTCTTGTCATTAACCGACGCGCCTTCGGGGTATTCTTGAGCTTCCAAATATCTCTTCACCTTATGATACCAGGGTTTTTCGGTCACCTCTTCGGCCTCAAGATCGCAGCAGTATGCAGGTTCGTCCAACTTCCAGATAATGATCCGGGGAGCCTCGTTGTCCCATTTGACTTTGAACATTGAAGACATCGTAGCTAGTGCGTTCGCTAACTGATTCTCCTCTCTTGGGAAGTGTTTAAAAGTTATCTCTTCAAAGTGGGGAAGCAAAGTCAACACATACTCCTTGTAAGGAATAAGATTTGGGTGTTTCGTATCCCACTCACCTTTGATCTGATTGATCACGAGAGCGGAATCTCTGAAGACACTCAGAAACTTGATCCTTAAGTCGATTGCAGCTTGAAGACCCATGATACATGCCTCATATTCTGCCATGTTGTTGGTGCAGTTGAAACACAGCCGGGCGGTGAGTGGAGTATGAGTACCTTTAGGGGATATGATCACAGCACCGATGCCGTTACCCAAAGCGTTCGAGGCTTCGTCAAAATGCATAGACCATCGGGATCCTTCCTCAGGTCCTTCATCCAGTCCAGGTACTTCACAATCAGTTACTACCATGATATCTTCGTCTGGAAATTCAAAGTTCAATGATTGGTAATTGTCCATAGGTTGGTGTGCCAAATGGTCTGCCAATACACTTCCCTTGATTGATTTTTGAGTTGTGTACTGGATGTCATATTCTGTCAAGATCATTTGCCATCTTGCTATTCTTCCAGATAGAGCAGGCTTTTCGAATATGTACTTGATTGGATCCATTTTTGAAATCAACAGAGTAGTGTGAGTCAGCATATACTGTCTCAGCCGGCGAGCAGCCCATACCAGAGCGCAACAAGTTTTCTCGAGCAGTGAGTGCCGAGTCTCACAGTCGGTAAAATGTTTGCTCAGGTAATAAATAGCGTGCTCTTTTCGGCCAGACTCGTCATGTTGCCCCAGCACACACCCCATTGAGTTGTCAAGTACTGTCAAGTATAGTATTAGAGGTCTCCCTTCCACTGGCGGCATAAGAATGGGTGGCTCTTGGAGATATTCCTTTATCTTTTCGAAAGCAGCCTGACATTCATCGTTCCAACGTACTACTTGATCTTTCTTCAGCAATTTGAAGATTGACTCATAGGTAGCAGTTAGATGTGAGATGAATCGGGCAATGTAATTCAGTCGCCCTAAAAAACCTCTGACTTCTTTCTCTGTCTTGGGAGTCGGCATCTCTTGTATGGCTTTCACCTTGGCAGGGTCCACTTGAATACCTTTGTCGCTTACAATGAAACCTAGCAATTTTCCAGACCTCACCCCAAAGGTGCATTTGTTTGGGTTCAACCTCAGTTTGTACAACTTCAGTCGGTCAAACAGCTTCCGCAGATGGTCAAGGTGTTCCTCCTCAGTTTGGGACCTTGCAATCATATCATCGACGTATACTTCAATCTCATGGTGGATCATGTCATGAAATAAAGCAACCATGGCACGTTAGTAGGTTGCCCCAGCATTTTTCAACCCGAATGGCATGGCCTTGTAGCAAAAGGTGCCCCACTGAGTAACGAAAGTGGTCTTCTCCATGTCTTCAGGAGCCATCTTGATCTGATTATAACCGGAGAAGCCGTCCATGAAAGAGAAAACTTTATGCTGAGCAGTATTATCAACCAGAACGTCGATATGAGGCAGAGGGAAATCATCCTTAGGGATGGCCCTGTTCAAATCCCTGTAATCAACACACATTCGGACTTTACCATCTTTCTTCGACACTGGAACCACGTTGGCCACCCACTGAGGATAAGAAGTCACTGCTATAAACCCGGCATCAAATTGTTTCATAACCTCAGCTTTGATTTTCTCGGACATTTCTGGGCGCATGCGGCGGACCTTCTGTTTTACCGGAGGGCAGTCTTCCTTGGTAGGCAGGTGATGAACCACAATGTCGGCATCCAAACCAGGCATGTCTTCGTAAGACCAAGCAAAGATTTCCATGTAATCATGCAGCATCTGAATCAATCGTTGTTTCACGCTGAGCTCTAGATTGGCACCAATCTTGACTTCTTTTCTATCTGTTTCAGTACCCAGATTCACCGTTTCCACTGGCTCTTCATGCGGCTAAATGGCCCTCTCTTCCTGGAGTAGTAGTCTTGCAAGTTCACCAGGCACTTCGCAATCATCTTCACCCTCGTCTTCGGCTAAGTTAATCGGATTTTCGAAGTCATAACTGGCAGTAGCAGAGTCGTTACCAGCGAGATCCAGAGTGGATTGGAACCTGTATAAGTGAGTGTGTGTAAATATAGCTGTTTTGCAATATATAACAAAGAAAGAAAAAGAGCGCAAGATTTGAAATGCAACAAACGTCCAATGTTTTGATTAATGATATATGAAAATGTCATACAAAAAGCCCTCACAAATGGAGCCACGGTGCCACGGGTAGGACACCGAGCCAATAAAAGTTTCAACATATTGTTTGTTACAAATTGAAAACAAAAGAGATCATTACTGAGTGACAAAAGTAATAGGTGTAAAATCTTTTGCCGTCCAGTTGCTTGGTCCGTTGTTGGTTGTTGGGTAGATCCAACTATCAAATTCTGCTTCCTCTATGTCATCCTCAATAGCATTCACTCCTGGGTTGGTGATGAACACCGGAGGCTTTCTGATCCTTTCTTTGCGAACAGCCCTCTGAGCCTCTGCAGTGAAGCCCAGCCCAAACTTGTCGGTCTTTGGAGTGAAGTCAGGAAGCCGACCCCAGTTTGCGCACTTGCCTTTCTCAATCACAGCACGGGCATCCTTCAAGGAAGCCATCTTCAAAGGAAAGTCTTCTTCAACCACTGTCTCAGCTGACGCCAATGTTGGAGGTACCTCTTCAAAATGTTGAAAGGGGGTTTCAATAAACTCCCCGTCCATCTCGATATACCGGAATGAATTCAGGTGACTAACCATGTATTCTTCCTCTCCCTGCACAGTAACAATCTTCCCTCTGACAGGGTATTTGAGCTTCTGGTGTAGAGTGGATGTTACAGCCACAGCCTTGTGAATCCAAGGTCGACCCAGCAAACAGGAATAAGATGGACGAATATCCATCACGTAGAACGTTGAGTCAAAGACTTGGGAACCTACACGAATAGGAATGTCTACCTCACCATGCACCATCCTCTTAGAACCGTCGAAGGCTCTAACAATGATGTTACTAGGCTTCAATTCCAGACCCTCACAATCCAACCGATCTAAGGCTTTCTTGGGCAATACATTCAGGGAAGAACCGGTGTCCACCAACACATGTGCGAGAGTAGTGCCCCTGCATTCTATGGAGACATGCAGGGCATCATTGTGGTTTTTTCCCTTGGCGGTAAGATCAGTATCCGAGAAACCCAAACCATTGTCAGCTGTCAAATTGGACACACAATCAGTGAATTGATCTGCAGATGTCTCTTGCGGCACATGGGCCGTCTTCAGAAATGAAATCAGGGCCTTGGCGTGGGCCTCTGAGCACAACAGCAATGATAGCATAGAGATCTTGGAGGGGGTATGCCCCAGTTGTTCAACGACATTGAAGTCACTCTTCTTAATGATTTTAAGGATTTCCTCCATCTCTTGCTGGGAGGCTTCACCAGCAGTCTTTTTTGGTGCCTCCGTCCGGGAAGGCAAATCGGTAGCAACTCCTTTGCCCCGAGTATCAGAGGACTCAGCGGAAGGGATAGACACAGGAACTTGATTTGGAAGGGAAACATGCACACTTGCGGGTGTGATGATAAGAGGTTTTCGGATAACTGGTGGTGCAATGTCAGGCGAGAAGAGCCTGCCACTGCGAGTAACTTTGGCGGGACCAGTGATGTTACTGATACTGGTACCGGTGTTGAACTCCTGCTTCACTCCAAGCACATACACATCTGCCCCATAATGCCATGGGACAACCTTGTCAGATTCATAGGGGAGGGGCCCCGGAACAGTAATGGTTATAGGTGCAACAGACATAATATTGACTGGCTTCCTCGGGGGAGCCTTGGTAGGATTGTTGAAAATTGTGACGACAAATACTTCTTCAGCGGGAACAAAAGGAACAGCGGTCTTCTTGAACAGAATCTCCTTGCTATCCATCAGGCTTTGGATGCCTGACTTCAGCAGTGGACAACCGGTAGGGGTAACAACACACAGGAGGCAACCCTTGCTACAACCCGAAAATAAACCGGCTAGCAGCAGGTTCCTCTTAACAGTCAATAGAGGGGTAGCAACATCATTCACAGAAACTGCATACAAGTCTTCATCAACAACATTTACTCCATGCTGGGGCATAGGAGCAGTCACAACGTTAGGCCTCTCAGGCGCCTCAAACTGTATTTCCTTCGCATCAATAAGGTCTTGAACCTTATTTCTCAGGGCCCATCAATCATCAGTAGAATGCCCCGGGCTATCGGAGTGATAAGCACAGCGGGCATTCGGATTATACTTAGGAGATGCAGTATTCACAACCTTCGGAGCCTCTCTGACGGTCACTAAGTTGGTTGATAGCAGTTGCGGCAAGATTTGTGACAAGGTCATACTCAGCCGAGTGTACTGCCTTTTGGGCCTCTCACCCCTTTGCTGATTGTACTGCTGAGGAGTAGCAACAGGTTTTGAAATTACCAATGCATTGATGGCTTGGCGGCGTTCTGGCTTAACTTGTCTTCTAGGACCATAAACGGCACTAGCTTCCTTCTTGAAAGGCTTCTTCTCAGTACTTGCGGAGGCACCTTTCTGTATCTTTCCTGACCTGATGCCAGCTTCTATCCTTTCACCCGTCAGGATCAAATCTGTAAACCCAGCGAAGGAATTACCAACCAGATGATTGAAGAATGGACCAGACAAGGTCCCTAGAAACATGTCAACAAGTTCACGGTCAGTCAAGGAAGGCTGCACCCTGCCAGCCAAGTCTCTCCACTTTTGCGCATATTCTTTGAATCCTTCGCCCGTTCCTAGTGACATACCCTGAAGTTGGGTACACGTAGGAGCGAGGTCAGAATTGTATTGATATTGTCTATAAAATGCGGTAGCCAAATCCTCCCAATGTCGGATACTGGTTCCATCCAGCTGATAGAACCACTCAAGTTGTGACCCCGAAAGGCTATCTTGGAAGAAATGGATCCAAAGGTTCTTGTCTGCCGTGTAAGGTTGGATCTTCCTTACGTATGATCTGAGATGCAGTTTAGGACAGGAAGCCCCGTCGTATTTTGCAAAGGCAGGCGCCTTGAATTTGTGTGGGATCACCACCCTAGAAGATAAACCTAAATCTCCGAAATCCAGCCCCGACACATTTTGAATCTCCATGGCACTTAAACGGTCCTCTAGTTGTTTGTATCTGTCTGCAGCAGGAGGGTACTGTTCGTCATTGTAATCCGTCTCGTTGTCAGAGACTGCAGGACTAGGAGCCCTTCCCCCTTGGGGACTGTCTTTCTCTGCAGAGGAAGTAGCTTGATCAGCCTCATTATGGAATGTATTCCCAAACCTGCGTCCAGTGTTGAACAACGCAGTCCTCTTCTTCTTCTTCTTCTTCTTTAGGAGCAGAGCCTTCAACTCTTGTTGACCTTGGGCCAGGCTCATGACCATCTCTTGAAACTGGGCGTTTTGGGCCTGGAGGGCCTTGATAGCTTGTTCACTGGATGATTCAGGATTCATGATGACTGTTCAAATAAACAGCGAAGAAGATTAAGCAACCTGTGGAAAAAAGGTACTTGTTATGCATATGATGCAATGAGATGCGTATGTTTTATGTTTTCAAAGACAAACGAGATTCAACTTTGTAGACAAAAGGGGAACACACTTCATTAGATTCAAATTTTAAATTGTTCAATAACTTGCCCTTAGGCATTACAGGAATGAAAAATACTGAAAAGGAAATAAAAGCTGTAAAAATGAAACATTCAAAGCCCATCAGTGCTCCCATGGCCTCCTCTTCTCAGTATGGATATAGTCATTCAGGATCCGTTCTTCCTCCAATTGCTTAGTCAGCTTCTGGATATTCCGTTCCTGTTCGTTGAACTTTTCTCGATAAAAATCCCGTTCTTCCTTTAGCTGCGCCCAAGATCTCTTCAATGTGTCAAAATCAGTGGGTATTTGAGGAGGGAGGACGGTTGGAGGAACCCCATCTTCATCAGGAAATTCAAGAATGATAGGTCTGACAGCTTTGTATGGCATACCTAACTTATGAGCACGGATGCGGACCCATCTGCAATAGGGTTCCAATGGTAAAGAAGTCTTTGGTCCCAACTCATGTGGGTCAGCTTTGTGAATTATGTCCCAGGCCTTAATGAATCCATGGTGCAGTTTGTCACTGTCTACCTGAAATTCAAAATGGAAGTGAGGAACCAACATCTCATGAGGCCCTACTCTTCTGGCTCTTCCAAACTGACGGAGAGCTAAACATGGATTATAAGAGATTCCTCCCTGGGTACCGATCAATGGAACATTAGGGTATTCTCCGCAACGATCAATAACAACTACCTCATCCAAACCTCTGAGAGTCCAAGTGATGTCATTATCAGTGAGAGACATTAACCTATGAGCCCAACCCTTTCCTTCTTCATTCTTCAGCACGAACTTAGGAAGGTGCGAAATAAACCACCTTACTAGCAAAGGAACACAACACCATGGAGTTCCCCGTCCTCGGGTAGTACGAGCATAGAGTTGTTGCAGGATATCACCCAAAAGAGTGGGTACAGGATTCCGAGACATGAAGATCCTTATGGCATAGATACTGATAAAGGTGTCAGGATTTGGAAACAATACCAAACCATAGATTAAAAGAGCCAGAATGTCTTTGTACGCCTTGAAGTCTAAGTCATTCCAGAAACCATTAGCTTTGCCAACCAGAAACTTAACCAAAAAGCCCTCAACTCCACTTCTAGTTTCCCAGTTAGCCAATACCTCTTCTTTGGTCAAGGGAAGGACTGCAGCAACCTCTTCAGGCCTAAGAGTCTTCTCCTAACCAGTGAATGGAGTTTGCTCCAAAACAGGGATACCAAGCAAATCAGAGAATTCTTCCAGGGTAGGGACCAGCTGGAAGTCTTGAAAGGTAAAGCAATGATACAGGGGATCATAAAACTGGGTCAGGACACTTTTCAGTTGTTGGTCCCACTTTGAAGTGATCAAACCAAGGAGAGAACCATGCCTCTTGATGAAGGAAGTAGTGTTTGGAATCCTACCAACCAAATCCTTGAGCAAGGTTGGTAGTTGAACAAAATTGAACCAGATAGTATTCCTACGCACGGGCATCATGATGTCCTACAAAACAGAGCAAAGATGAAACCCTCTTGTCTTTGAAATGGGTTAGTCCTTATACAGGATGCATGCAATGGTATGATGGTATGATGCTATGATGAAGCACACCACAAGTATTCACACAGGCAAGCATGATAAAGCACACAAGTCACACAAGACAACCCTTAGGTTTCAGGCCAGCATGAAGTTTAGGTATTACCCCCTTTTAGTTTCGTTGGTTAAAACCTGTCCTATTAAAAGTAACCGGGTTCTAGAGGATCTCAATATCATTGACTACCCTCAATCGGTCATAACTCCAGCATCGCAATCTTTTCTTGCAGCCAGAACCATCGCGAGAGTTTAGCCTCAATGAGTGTAGCATACTGCTACTGTTCTATGGCCAAGTTGGGTCAATTTAGGGTTCTAAGGTCGGTTGGTGCTTAATGACTCCTTGGAAGACCCATATTTTCCTTGTTTCAACACAAGGGATATCGGTACAGACCAAGGTGCCACACCAACATAGCCACTGCTTCACCCATGTCGGTCTACGCCAGACAGGTCCCTCACAGATTATGCTACCTAAAAAGGGTATTCCCCAGATCCGGGTTAGGATCTATGAAACTCCGATGCAAAGCCCACAAATATAAAAGCAAACAAGGCAAACAATTGAAAACAAAGATGATCTAAGCCCTAAGGTTACTCCACTTTTAAAATATCCCCAACAGAGTCGCCAGTTCTGTGATACGGTGGGAGAACTGACTTGGGTTTTGCGTTTGTTTTTGCAAATGTTTCGGTTGAGCAAGAGTCGCCACCGACTTTTTATTTTATCCTAAGGAAAGGTTAAAAAGCACAGCAAAAACCTTTGAGATGTTTTCTTGGGTTCGGGGAGTAGATTATAGAAAGGGAAGGTATTAACACCCTTTCTATCCATGGTTATCCATGGGCTCTTAGTTACTTGCTTAGATCAACTTGCCTTAATTTTCAATTGTTTGAAATGGTGCTTTGTGTGTGTGGGTTTGAAAATGTTTTGAAAAGAGGCCAATGTGGTGGCAACCTTTGTAATGATCCATGTTGGGATGTATACAAAGGTGTATGTCTTTTGAAAAGGTTTTCAATGTTTTTGAAAGTTGTTTTGAAAATGTATTGATGTGTGGTTTGAAAATAGGCAAGTGTTTTGTTTTGCAAGTTGGCAAGTAATCAAGAGCTATCTACCCTAAATTTCTCAAAGATCTTTGCTATGTTTCAACCCTTTTAACAATTTTGTTCCACCATTGTATTTGGTGGACAATCTTGTGTTAGGATGTGAAAGGGACGGGCGTGGGTCATCGTTTAGACCATAATTGCAATGGTGCCAAGTATCTTTGGGCAATTTTCTTTAAGGGACTTGATCATTTTTAGGCAACTTTCGAAAGCGTCATCGAGGGACTATGATCATTTGAATTGTGTTGTTTTGCCCAAAGAGACCTAACATGCAATATGGCCCATTATTGAAGGCAACAAGTGGAATACCCTAGGGGTGCAAGTGTGATTAGTGTTGTCCATTTTCATGTTTGTTTACCTTGAATTTAGGTCAAACTATTTTGTTATTTGATTTGCATACAAACCCTAATTCTAACATGGCATATTTAGAAAGCATTTAAAGTGCGAAATTTAAAAGTCCTAAGTTATTACACAATGATCATGGGAATGGGGGTACAAATGTTCAAATGGGGATGAGACTTTATAGGAGGATAGCACCCAATATTTACAACCAAATTGAATTATGCAAATATAAATGTATAGATGTATAAGAATGGAACAATGTATATGTGAAGGTATTCTTGTGTAAGTGTGTATTTTTTATTCACAAATAAAATAAAATAGAAGAAAAGTTAATTTTTTGAATGTTTAGGGCAAAAACCCTAATTTTGCTAAATAAGAGGTATTAATTATTTATTAAGTATTATATACAATATTTATTAATCATGTACCAAAAAAATAAATAAATAAAAGAAGAAAGTATATAAAAAGGGTAATTTTTAAGTTAAATATTAGTAAAAATAAAATGTATTATTTTATTGTATTTTTAACCTAAATGTATTAATAAATACATAAATATTTATAATATTCACTAAATACTAAATATATGTATAAAAATAATAATATTTAATATTTACAAAAAAATGTATTTTTTTATAAATGTTTTTTTTAAAGGTAAAATAAAACAAAAGTCAGAAAATAAAAAGTATTTGTATTATTTTTTTTAATTCTAAAATAAAAGTATCTATATTTGTTTATTTACAAAACTAAATGAAGCCTAATAAATATCAAAATAAATGCAAAAAATGTGGGAAAAATGTTTTTAATGTTTTTTATGATTTAAATAAAAATATGGAAACAAAATCAAAAGGAAAAAATGGAAAATAACAAGTATATCTCAAAATGGGCCAGGGGGGTGCATGTGTGGAAATGTGGTGTAAACAGAAAAATAAGACAAGCCCAGCCCAAAGGACCTTGTCTTCAACCTCTGGCCAGAAACTTGTCAAAAAACGCGCGCCTCCTACACTGATTCAAACATCTTGATTCCTGAACTTTTAGCACACACTCATAACATGAAAAATATTCAGCATCAAACCACGATTCTGGACATATAAAGAACTCATCCTAACTCTCAGAAATGAGGGAGAATTTCTTCCTCCCTAATTCTTAACCTAACTTTTTATCAATGTTCAGACCTCAAATTCTCATAGCACATGCAAAATAAATGGAAAGTAAAGATATGTATAGCTTCAGGGACATGAGCATGACATTTTTTATTCACAAACTTAGAGCTAATTCTTCCTACATTGAGAGATATAAGTCCAAAGATTTACCTGTTCAGTTGGAATCGTGTGCAACAATGGAGATGCTTACAAGGCAAGGTAATGATTTGTATAGCTTGCTTGATGTCCAAGGATGCTATCCCAATGCTTGGTGTGCTTTGAACCCTACTATATCAAGCTGCAGAAGTCAACCTGCAAGAGGAAAAAATGAAAATGGCAAAACTGAATAGAGGTGTTACAGTCTGCTTCCAATGCTTTAGACAGTTTGTATGGATGGTAGGGAAAGTGTTTGAACTAGTTTGGATGAAAGTGCACGATAGAAATGAGCTGTGGGATTCAAACTGCAACCTATGCCCTGTTTTTGCAGTTTTATGGTGATTCTGTGTTTGAGGATGTTTGGAACTTGGTTGGCTTGTGTTTCAGGTCAGGGTTAGTGTTTAGAATGTGTACAATAACTTTGCTTAAGGTTGCCCTTGCTGGAATGAGAGTTGGGAGTTGTTATGTCAAGTTTCTTCAACTTTAAGCAACAAAATGCCAAGTTGTTTTCTAGACTGATGGAGGCCCCTCTAATGTGCTGCTAAGCTTGCCCTTGATCAGTGGGATTAGCTCAAAAACTTGTGCCAAAGAGATTTGCTGTGTACCTCTTGATTTGCAAATTGACATAAAGTTTTCACTTTTCAAAAATGGACATAATGCTTTTTCTACTTATGGCTTGATTTTGCATACAATGCTTGAACACACAAAATAAGGCCTTGGCACAATGAGTTAGCATTAAATTTATGAGTGCAAATGGGATATAGGACCTGTAATCAAGGAATGCAAGCTTAGTTCAAAATTGCCTAAGTGTATGAACATGAAAATTGGCCATAAACAAAGTGACTTTTTCCCAACTTGCCAAATTCGATTCTCCCTAACCATGAGGTTGTTTGATGAGTTCTTGGACATTTTGGAAAGCTTGGAATGTGTACTACAATCCATATTTGTAATGCAAATTGAAATTCCAAGTGGAAGTATGTGAAAAGTGGTCTTGAAGTTAGGCAAAAATCCTGCCTAAAATAGGTCAAAATTTCTCTAAGTTAAGAATGGTTTGGTACCCTTGTTCCAAAAATTGTAACTTGAGCTACAAGCTTCTTTTGAGGAAACTTTGTGAATCAAAGTTGTAGATTTTGCAATGGACTACAACTTTCATGTTTTGACTTTTCCTTGAATCCAAATGCATCTTGATGAGAAAGTGGGACAAAGTTAGGAAAAAAATTAGGGTTTTTCATAACTTAGAAAAATTCTAAGTTATGAAAAATCTTCATTTCAAACCCTAATTTGTGATTTTGGATTTATTGATGAACAAGTTTCATGACTTGGCATGTTTTGATGAAAAATGAATCTTGACACTTGATTTTGACCAAAAAGTCAAAGTTTGACTTTTCAGTATACAGCCAAAAATTGATCAATTGACTGGAAAATTCAACTGTCAATCTTGTGCATTTGGGATCTTTTGAACTTGTTGGGTATGTCAAGACAATTCCATGGGGTCCTTGAGTCCATATGTGAGCTTGGTTTGCCATTGGCTAGGTCAAACAGTCAAAAAATTGCCTTTGTGCAGTTAAAACCCTAAAAATGACCATTTTGCCCTTTTGGTGATCTGATCAAATTTCTTGTGGAATTGTGATCCAAACTTGATCAAATGGTCCATATGAGTTCATAATGTTGATGTGGGTCAATTTTCATGAGGTTTGACTGTCAATTGGCCACAGTTGACTTTTTCCCCAATACAGCTGATTTCTAGGTCAATTGTCCAATTGACTGGGCCAAGGTTGGAATCAAGGCTTGAAACTTGGTAGGGATAAACTTGGGGGTCCAACATGAAGCATGAAAGTCATCTTAGGCATTTTAGGTCAAAATATCTTTGTGCAAACACAAACCCTAATTTGGGTCAACAGTGCTAGGAGAAGTCTTGCAGAGGAAACCCTAACTGGATCTTGAGCTTCAAGGGCCTTGTGATGAGAAAATGGGAGGGCAAATTTTGGGGTACAACACATAGTGTCCACTAGCCATACTGAAATTTCTAATATAGCATGCATTAGGTGTGTGTCCAACAATACCACAGTAAAAACAGTTTGGAACAAATTTGCTCTTGTATCTAGGAATTTGTTTTCTTTTAGATACATTAGGCTTTTTCTTTTGATGATTATGAACAACTTGCTTATTTTCTACTATCTTGGGATTGGAACTATTACTAGCCTTTACAAAAACAGTGGAATTGTTACTTGGTTTCTTAGTATTCACATAACCAAAACCTCTTTTATCATTTGGATAACGTTGTTGGCTTAGTAATCCTTCCAATCCTATTTTTCCTTTTTCATATCGTTCAATGACTCTTTTCAATTGAACAATTTTAAAGACATTTGATTCACACTTGGTGCATGCAAAGTTTTTCTTTTATTTTATAAAATTCTGTTTTTGAAGATCAAAATCTTTAGTCATGGTGTCAATTTTTTCGTGACAAATTAGAAGTTCTTTTTCTTGGCTTGACACCTTTTTGTATAAACTTTTGCATTCTTTCAAGAGTTCATCAATGGCACCTTGAACATCATCATCAAAAAGATTAAATTCATTACTAACCTCTTCTTCGTCGTCGGAGTGATGCGATGCCATTAAGGCTAAATTTGCACATTCGTCGCTTTCCGATTCCGATGTACTACTCATATCATTATCTTCCCATGCTATGTAGGCTCTCTTGTGTTTTGAGTCCTTTCCTTTGAATCCGTTTTTCTTTGGGAGATTTAGACAGTTTGGCTTGATATGTCCTTGCTTTCCACATTCATAACATGAGACATCTTGTGTTGATGTGGAGGCTTCTCTTTTCTTGAAGTGCTTTCTCTTATTTGCATGACATCCTCCCTCGTCATTTCTGCCAAAAAACTTCCCAAGTCTTTTAACAAGAAGCATGAAATTTTAATCTTCTTCCGGATTGTCTTCTTTTACTATTTCCTTTGAATCAATTTTTAAAGCAATGTTTTTGGATTTCTTTTCTAGATTCTCATGTTTTTCAAGTCTACCGAGTTCCTTTTCGTATTCTTGAAGTTTGCCAAATAATGTAGAGGAAGTCATTGTGGAGAGACTCATCTTTTCCGAGATTGCCGTTACCTTTGGTTGCCATTCCCTAGTTAATGATCTAAGGACTTTCAAGTTGAGTTCATCATTTGTCAAGGTTTTACCAAGAGCACTTAAGTGATTTGTTAAGTGGATGAATCTCTTTTGTAGGCCGAGAATGGTTTCTCCGGGCTGCATTCAGAATAACTCGTATTCTTGACTTAAATTATTCAGCCTTGATCTCTTAACTTCAACGGTTCCTTCATGTGTTTGTATCAAGGTGTCCCATATTTCTTTCGCCGATTTACACGCAGATACACGAAAGAACTCATCCATGCATAGTGCACCTTGAAGTAGATTTACGGCCTTTTTATCATAGAGGACTTTTTTCTTGTCGTCATCATCCCATGCATTTTTGGGTTTAGCCGTGCCGACACCGTTGATAACTGTTATAGGAATGAATGGACCATTTTCTACGGCATCCCAGATTTCTTCTTCTTGTGATTCTAGATGCGCCCTCATGCGTATTTTCCAAAAATCAAAGTATTCCCCACAAAATAGAGGAGGCTTGTTGTTACTACCACCATTTCTGAAAATGGGTTGTTGATTTGCGGAAGCCATTCTGGATCTCTAGGAGCAGGTTACCTATAAGCTTCTCTGATACCAATTGTAAGTTTAAGATTGCGCCTAAGAGGGGGGGGTGAATTAGGTGGTGGTCGATTTTTGATTTATTTTACACTTTCTGATTTTGTTTTAGTGCTATGGAAAATGGTAAAGTGCAGAAAGTAAAGAGACACGGAGATTTATCCTAGTTCCTTCCACACCCCGGAAGTACGTCCAGTCCCCTTGCAAACACGCAAGAGATTTCACTATTTTGTTAGAACTTTTACAAGACTCTTCCTAGTCTTATCAACTAAAGACACTAACAAATACCAAGAACACCCTATTGGATTTCCAATAAGTCTCTTGAGAACAATCCTCTCAAAAGATACCTCTTGTTTCTAACAATGGACAACAAGGTACAAAAGTATTCTAATACTTAATTCCAACAATCCTGGAAATAAGTTACACTTAGTATAATTCTATGAAATATGATTTCTTGAAAGATGTTGATCACATAGAGTGACTTCAATGAAGTTTCTTCTTTCTTCTCTTGTAAGCAATTCAAACTGTAACACAATGGTTAGAAAATGCTCAAAGATTTCTGTTCTTATATGTGTGAAAGTGCAGAAAATCTTTGTTCTTAAAAAATAAGAAATATGAAGTTTGAATATTTTACAAAGTTCAGAATTATTGCATGAGAGAAGAGTTGTTTTATAATTTGAAAGATTTAGTATTTAAAGCAATCAAGATACCTTTCCAAATGGATACCACTTTTCTGTTTGTAAAACTTGAGAAGATGCAATGTATGACCATGCAACCATTGGAGAAAAGGTGTGAAGGATATCTTGAATCAAGTTCAGATTTTTCAAAAATTACAACGTGTAAATCGATTATCATTAGATGTAAATCGATTGCACCGGTTTGTAACATTCTTGTTTTCAAAAAATTTGAAGTGTAAATCGATTTACATGATGTGTTAATCGATTTACTAGTGTTAAAAAATTAACTCAGTTCAGTAATCAATCGATTTACACTCCATGTAAATCGATTGCTGCCAGGGGCAATCAGTTTTTAAAAAAACATGTGTAAATCGATTTACATGATGTGTTAATCGATTTACATTAGTGAAAAACTTAGAATTTGCTTTAAACTTTAAGTGAAGTGTTGTGGCAAGTGTGTATATCATTTTTGAGCATTTCTAATCAATTTAGTTCAAATGAGAATTGATATACTTGTTTGCTTGCCATGATCCTTGAAGCTTTGAGTGAATGATGCTTTAAGCTAATTCCACTTCTTTTCCTTCTTGACATAGTTCTTGTTTGTCTTTCATCAAAACTAAAGTTGAGTTGAGGCTTAAGATTACACATTTGAGATAATAATAGTTGAGGGATTACCTATACTACCTTTTTCGAGTATTGTACCTTTGTTGTGATCACCGTAGGATATAAAACCTTTCTTCTTTGCCACAAATTCAGAGAAGAGAGATATGTCTCCCGTCATGTATCTTGAACATTCACTATCGAGAATCCATTTTCCCTTCATAGCATCAAGACACTCATCATCCTTTTTCTTACTTTGATGAGGATTTTCTATGAAACAATAGTTTTCCTCTTCATCAGTCTCGCTTGAGCTTTCATCTCTCGAGACATCACTATCACTGTCCCAAACAACAGATGCTTGTCTAGAATTTATAGAATAATTTCTTTGGCCTTTTCATTTCTTCTTAGCAAGAGATGGACAGTCTTGTCTATAATAACCTGGTTTTTCACATTCATAACTGTAATACAATGGGAAAACTGACTTGGGTATTTTATGTTTTATCACAATTGTTGCAGATAGCAAGAGTCACATCAGATTTTCTTTTATCCAATAAGGAAAAGGTGAAAAGAACAGGAAGACCTTTGAGATGTTTTCTTGAGTTCGGGGGGTAGTTTATGAAAAGGGAAGGTGTTAGCACCCTTTTCATCCATAGTTTATCTATGGGCTCCTAGTTGCTTTTCTAGCTCACTTTTGAAATTTCTTTGTTTGAAATGTATTTGTGGTGAGTTTTGAAAGTATTTTTGTAAAGTGCCTTCGTTTAGGCAAACTTTGTAATGATTCTCGTCTCTATAAGAATGCATACAAAGTGTTGGACTTTTTGAAAATATTCCATGTTTTGAAAGTGTTTGGTGTGTTTGAAAATATGTTTTTTTTTGAAGATGGATTGTGAGCACGCAACTAAGAACGTTCTACCTACTCAAAAGTCTTTTGTTCATTTCCTCCTCCTTTAGATGTTGCTATCTTACCATTAATTCATAAGAAGCCCTATCTTTGGATGTGAAGGGATGGGCGTGGGTCGTCGTATAGTCATAAAATGCAATGTTGTGAGATACCTTAGCATTTTTCTTAAGGGTCTAAGATCATTTTGAAGGCAATATTCGAAGCGTCATCGAGGGACTATGATCTTGTATTTTTTGATTGTTTTTGCTAAGATGTCTCACATTCATAAAATGACCATTTTTCTCAAGGCAACAAAGTGGAGTTAACCCTAGAGGTGCAAAGTGTGCAAGTGTTTATCTTTCATGCTTGATTTATCTTGAATTAGGGTTTTCTAGGTATTGATTTTATCTTTCCATACAAACCCTAATTAACTAGCATTTATATGAAAGCAATAAATTACGGAAAATAAATGTCCTACACTATTACATCATTTGGGGATGAGATGTACAAATTTACAAAAGAGGATTGTAAAAAATTAAATCCTAATTATCTATTACAACCATATTTAATTTGAATAAATGTACAATAAATGAAATGAATATAATGTATAAGTATGAATGGATAAGGAATGGATTTATTATTTGGATTTTTGTTAAGAAAGATAGTTTTGACCTAATTAACTTAAAAGAAAAATAATAAACTAAAATAAGAAAATTAAAATTAAGTTAATAAAAGAAATTAATTTATTAAAGAAAACAAGTTTTTTAGGGCTTTGTTTGTGAAATTTTTTTAATTAAATTAAACTAGTATAAAAATTAATTAATTAAAAGAAAACCTAAGTTCTAAGTTTATTTTTAATTAAAAGGAAATAAATTAAACCTAAGTCTAATTGCTAATTTATTTAAGAAAAAGAATTAAATTTGTTTAAGAAAATATTTTTGTCTTTTTTAGTTTAAAATAAAAAATAAAATAAAAATATAAGTATGTTAGATATATAAATAAATAAATAAAATATTTGTATTTTTATTATTAATAATATTAATAATAATAATAATAATAATAATAATAATATAAAAAAAAAATAATAATAATAATATAAATAAAAAATAAAATAAAATAAACATGTGAAATATAAAGTCAGGGTAAGAAACAGATTTTGGATGTTTTTGGTGTAAAAGGTTCTTGTTTGGTCCATTACCAGTTTTTATAAATAGAAAATGATAATAATAAAAAAATGTTAGGCCTGCGTGGTACTATGAGCAACATAGGGTTAGCAAAATAAAAAGTGACAAAGTCCAGCATAAGAAGCCCAAGCTTGCTGCAGTCCAAACAAAAAAAGAGAGAAATGTTAAGGAAATAAGCAAAATGGCAGCGCTAGGACTCGAACCCATGCCCTCAACAATATACGCGCGCTGCCTTACCTGGGGTGGCTATACATCCGGTGTCTTATATAAAGCTATGTAGAGTGGTTGAATCACTTTAAACACGCTTCTTTTGAGTTACTAGGTTGAGTGTGTGTAGAAGGAGCCATTGATAGGCTCAAGAAATGTTGACATTATGAAAAAGCTTGCTTTACAAGAATGGATATGTTACTTTCTACCCAAAAAAGAAAATTGTTTTGGATAATGGCTTAATCACTTGGATCATACCTTAATCAATTGTGTAAAAAATTAATTATGGAGTTATTTACAAGTTAGAAGCTTGCAAAAACAATATTGTGCAGCATAGGCTTAAGATTTGAATTCTTGTACATTTCAAAATGACCTATAACTCAAGAATGAAACCCTAACTTCCTCTCTTCGATTCTATCATCTCAAGAATGATCTCAATGAGTTCTTGGACATTTTGGAAAGCTTGTAACATCCTTTACAACCTTTATGTTGGACATTTTTGAAGAATCAAATTGGAACTATGTGAAACTTGGCCAAGAAGTTAGGTCAAAAATCTGCCTAAACTAGGTCAAAATTTCACTAAGTGTTTTTGTTTCATGTACATGTCTTCATGAATTTATAACTTAAAATCCAAGAATTTCTAGAATTTGATTTGTGAGGAAAAGTTATAGATTTCTGATAACGAGAAATCGTATCATACAATTACTACACTTTTTACAGATTTTCATAATACATTAAGTCGTTTAACTCCCGATTGTTCCTAGTTTTTGTGTCTTTTCACAGGTACAACATGTGTCAACTCAAATCAGTGAAAAAGGACCACATAAAGGAAGCTAACCAAGAAACAGAAGAGAAAGAACCAAATCTGCAAAGTCTGCAGATTTTGTAGCTGTGACGACCGTCACACCCTATGACGACCGTAACTCTTCCACAATTAGAAGAACGCTCGTCACACATCATTGACGAGCGTAACGCGCTATCTAAGCGCATTACGACCGTCACACCCTCGTGACGACCGTCACACGCTTAAAAGCAACGTTATGAATTAATGGAGACGTGGGCAACGTTGTGGGCAGTTTCTTCTCCTATATTTCCTCAACCTCAGTAACCATGCATCCGGGTCTTCCTCCACTCAAGCTTTTCCAGAATTTCCTCAACTGCAAAATCTTCTTCTATATATATGTGGTAGTTCAATGGATGATGGTTGAAGAATTTTCTACAGAACAAAATTGATGCTTTTCTACATTAAACTATATTATTTATTTTTGAACCATTTTCATTCGTACTGTAACTTTTATTTCCAGCATTAGTTTCTAGAGTGTTAATTCTTCATCTAAGAATTAACACAGTTATAGATTTCGATTAAATTGCAAGGAATTTGTAAGCATCCAAGATTACCACAACAACATTATTTCCAGGTTTTTTATGCAATTGATATTTATTTATTCTTGTATTATGTCATTTATTTTTGTGGATTATATTTTAAGTTGCATAGTTACTAAATATATTATGTCCGGCTAAATTAATTTGTACCGGTATGTGACTCCTAAGTACCGAAAGAATTTGGTGATAACTTGGCTAAAAACATTTATAAACAATTTCTGGTTTCCAATTTCCATGTTTAATTTAATTACCCTTGTCACGAGAGTGAGAGGATAATTAACACGATTTTACCACGAGAGTGGGAAATTAATTAAGGCAAGAACCTGCATGCGAGAGCTGGGGTTCGACCCAGATAGTGGTAAGGAAACATTAATTTTTAAATACATGAGAGTGTTTTAATGAATTAATTAAACTCAAATTGTTTCCAAAAAGTGTTATTAAATTTAAAGTGCATCCACTAGGTTTAGTAGCATGACTTATTTCATGAACACGAGAGTGTATGTCTCAGATTTTTAAACAATTCGTTTTTACCGAAATACTTTATATGCCAAGCGATTCACCGAATTCCCGAAGTCCGACTATCACATACCAGTATAGCTATTACTATTATTTTTAATTAAACTATTTTCCCCCTAAAACCAAATATTCATCGCTTAGTTAGACAATTGTAGCATTAGATCGTATGCGATTGATCCTCAGTCTCTGTGGATTCGATAATCATTTAAAACTAGAACGACTAAACTGTATACTTGCAGTTAGTATCCCAATAGACTTATAAAGTCCCAATCAAGTTTTTGGCGTCGTTGCCAGGGACTGATTAGTCAATTAATTACGATTCTTCTGTTGCGCGTTTAGACTAGGCAACCGAAACCCTTTTTCGATTTGTATGCCAAGGACTCGCTCACAAGGAAAACCACTTGACAAATCGACGGATGAACCTGAACGCATCCTTTCCGTAAGACGTGCAGTCAGGGATTACTGTTTAAATCACGCTATTCCTTTACCCAAACCCGAAATCAAGATTGATTCTGAAACAGATTCTAATTCTTCCTCTAAAACCGAAACTAATCCAGAAGTAGACATGGCTGAAGAACAAAGGACCCATCCACTGAAGGAGTACGCAACTCCATCACAACGAGAACCCCACAATAGCATTGCTGCTCCAGCAATAAATCGAAACGATTTTGAGTTGAAACCGTCATTGATATCAGCTATCCAACAACGCCAATTCTCTGGAGATCCTACCGAGGATCCAAATGAACATCTTACAAAATTCGTTCAATTTGCCGACATAGTTATAGAAAATGGTGTTAGTAAAGATGAAATAAGATTACGTCTTTTCCCTTTCTCGCTAAGAGATAGAGCTTGGGCTTGGTTGCAATCCTTGCCGTCAAATTCCGTCACTACGTGGGAAGGACTTAAGACTGTATTTTTAGCACAATACTTTCCCCCAAGCAAGACTGCTGCACTAAGAGCCCAAATCAACGAATTTAGGCAGAAGGATACTGAATCACTATTTGATGCATGGGAACGCTACAAAGATATGATGCGAATGTGCCCACATCACGGACTAGAAAAATGGCTGATCATCCACACGTTTTATAATGGATTATTGTACAACACAAGACTTTCTATAGATGCCGCCGCAGGTGGTACACTAATGGACAACCCTTATGATGAAGCTAACCAACTCATTGAAAATATGGCTCAAAACCACTATCAGTGGGGAGGAGAAAGAACATCTATGCAGAAAAATCAAACCAAAGGTGGGATGTACGAGATTAGTAGCCTAGATAAAGTTAATGCTAAGGTAGATGCTCTTACCCAAAAGATAGAAAGCTTGACCTTACCTCCTGCGGCCACCGTGGCTGCAGTTACCCCAAACTGTGAAGTTTGTGGAGTCCCTGGTCATGTTGGAACCGAATGTCAAATCTTAGCAGGAATATCAGCTGATCAGGCGAATTATGCTCAAGGTAATCCATATGCTAATACCTATAATCCTGGTTGGAAGAACCATCCTAACTTCTCGTATAAGAGCAATAACGCTTTATATGCACCTGGCCAAGCACCTGCTGTACCTCCAGGTTATCAAAAACCCGCTGTTAATGTTCCTAACATTCCTAAGAAATCTAACCTTGAAATCCTAATGGAAAATTTTATCGCTAATCAAGCTCAACAAAACAAAGAATTCCTCAATTAAAATGTTCACACCGGTGAACAATTGAAGCTATTAGAAAATAAGGTAGATGCCCTAGCAACTCACAATAAAATGTTAGAAACCCAAATCTCCCAAGTAGCACAACACCAAGCTAGTTCTGCCGCACCTGCTGGTATATTTCCTGGACAGCCGCAACCCAATTCTAAAGGACACGCTAATGCTATCACATTACGAAGTGGGACAGCCCTTGATGGACCGATAGATCCTAGACTCCAAAATCTGACCATGTATCAGAAACCTGAAAAGGAAGTAGAGAAATCGAAAGAACAATCTGAGAATGTAGAGGAAGACGCGAATGAGAATAGAGAGGTTTCAGAAAAACCTTACGTACCCCCACCTCCATATAAACCACAAATTCTATACCCTCAAAGACTTGAAAAATCCAAGAACGAGGGACAATTCAAGAAATTTGTAGAACTTCTGAAACAATTAAATGTTACTATTCCGTTTACAGAAGCTATAACCCAAATGCCGTCATACGCTAAATTCCTAAAAGAGATATTGTCTAATAAGAAAAAAATCGTTGAAAATGAAACCGTTATGCTAATTGCCGAATGTAGCGCCATAATTCAAAATAACATGCCTCCAAAGCTAAAAGATCCTGGTAGTTTCTCCATACCATGTGTAATTGGAAAATCTGTCATAGACAAAGCTCTATGCGATTTAGGAGCAAGTGTTAGTCTAATGCCCTTATCTATTTGCGAGATGCTCAAACTAGGCGACATGAGACCTACCAAGATGTCCCTACAACTAGCCGACAGATCAGTCAAATTCCCTGTTGGTATGCTAGAAAACATCCCTGTCCGAATAGGACAATTTTACATACCGACTGACTTTATAATAATGGACATCAAGGAAGATTCAAACATTCCCATCATATTAGGAAGACCATTTTTAGCTACTGCAGGAGCCATCATTGACGTTAAGAAAGGAAAGCTTACCTTAGAGGTAGGAGAAGAAAAAGTAGAATTCATTCTTTCCCAATTCTCCAAAGCCCCTGCTATAGATGACTCATGCTGTCTCCTAGATATTATTGATGAATGTGTCAAAGAACTAGAAAGCCAAGAAGACACCTATTCTGGGATGCTGAAAATTCCGACACCAACTATCCTCAAGGATGATGACCGGAAGCAAGAACATCAAGATTCCAACCTAAGCGAATGTTTCGCCTTAACACCCGATCCTACCCCAACTGATAAGAAAACTGGTATAGAACTTAAAACGTTACCTGGAGATCTTAGGTATGAATTTTTAGATAAAGAACTCGAACAACCAATTATAGTCAATGCCAATTTAGGGAAGATCGAAACCGAAAAACTTCTTAGTGTGTTAAGGAAGTATCCAACCGCGTTAGGCTATAATATATTAGATCTAAAAGGAATAAGCCCTTCTCTCTGTATGCACCACATTATGCTGGAGGAGGACTGCAAGACTTCTAGAGAACATCAATGACGAATAAATCATATCCTAAGTGAAGTCGTTAAGAAAGAAGTACAGAAACTGCTAGAGGCAGGCATCATATACCCAATATCAGATAGCAACTGGGTAAGTCTAGTTCACGTAGTACCTGAGAAAGGAGGTGTTACGGTTATAACAAACACAAAAGGCGAATCGGTGGCACAACGTACCCAAACAGGATGGAGAATGTGTATTGATTACAGAAAACTAAACAAAGCTACGCGCAAGGACCATTTCCCATTACCATTCATTGATCAAATGCTTAAGCACTTAGCCAAACATTCCCATTTTTGCTATCTTGACGGATACTCGGGATTCTTCCAAATTCCCATTCATCCTGATGATCAAGAGAAAACCATGTTCACATGCCCCTATGGTACCTTTGCATACCGAAGAATGCCATTTGGACTATGTAACGCACCTGCAACTTTCCAACGATGCATGATGGCGATTTTTGCAGACTTTTTGGACGGAATTATGGAAGTATTCATGGACGATTTTTCTGTCTGTGGAGAAAGTTTTGACGGATGTTTATCAAATCTTGAATTAGTACTAAAACATTGTGTCAATGTCAACCTAGTGCTCAACTGGGAAAAATGTCACTTCATGGTAAGACAAGGAATTATGTTGGGTCATATTATATCAAACAGAGGGATTGAAGTCGGCAAAGCAAAAATCGAGGTTATAAAAAACCTTCAACCTCCCAAAACAGTTAGAGAAATAAGAAGTTTTCTAGGACACGCTGGTTTTTACCGACGTTTTATAAAAGATTTCTCTAAAATCACTAAGCTGATAACTGAATTATTAATGGAAGAAGCTGAGTTTATTTTCGACGATAAATGCTTAAACACATTTGAGAAGCTTAAAGAAGCCTTAATTTCAACACCTATTATGCAACCTCCTGATTGGAACCTACCATTTGAAATAATGTGCGATGCAAGCGATTATGTTGTAGGCGCAGTCCTAGGACAATACAAAGATAAAAAGCTTCACGCTATCTACTACACAAGAAAAACACTGGATCCCGCACAAATGAATTACGCCACTACGGAGAAGGAACTCTTAGCTATTGTATTCGCATTGGACAAATTTCGTTCCTACTTAGTGGGCGCCAAAATCATTATTTATACGGGTCATGCTGCGATCCGATACTTGCTAAGTAAGAAAGACGCTAAACCATGACTACTCAGATGGATCTTACTCCTACAAGAGTTTGAATTGGAAATAAAAGACAAAAGAGGGACTGAAAACATGGTAGCGGACCATTTATCAAGATTAGATGGAATCCAAACCGAGAATGTTCCCATAAACAAAGATTTCCCATATGAACGCCTTATTGCTAAACTAGAGATAACTCCTACCGACAATTTAGATCAACGCAATGAACATTTAACAACTGCGGTAGTAAAAGCCATTTGTACCAACACCATATTACCGTGGTACGCTGATTTCGTCAACTATTTTGCCGCCAGTGTTTTACCACCCGATTTAACGTACCAACAACGGAAGAAATTCTTCCATGATCTTAAACACTACTTTTGGGATGAACCACTACTTTTTAAAAGAGGCGGCGATGGTATCTACCGTTGCTGTGTTCCTAATGATGAAATAGACGACGTCATTGCCCATTGCCATTCTGCCCCTTATGGTGGACACGCTAGTACATTGAAAACTTGTGCAAAAATACTTCAAGCTGGCTTCTTTTGGCTTACTCTATGGAAAGACGTCCATGTAGCAATTATGAACTGCGATAGATGTCAACGCACAGGAGATATATCTAGACGCGACGAAATGCCGCAAAAAGGGATTCTCGAAGTAGAAAATTTTGATGTATGGGGAATTGATTTCATGGGACCGTTCCCAGCATCTTTTGGAAATAAGTATATATTGGTAGCTGTTGACTATGTATCAAAATGGATTGAAGCCATCGCTGCACCCAAAAACGATACACGTGTGGTACTTAAACTATTCAAGCATGTTATCTTCCCACAATTCGGTGTACCAAGACTAGTAATCAGTGATGGCGGTTCCCATTTTATCTCTAGAATTTTTGAAAAAGTACTTTCAAAATATGGCGTTAAACATCGCATAGCCACACCATACCATCCTCAAACGAGTGGACAAGTGGAAGTGTCAAATAGGGAAATTAAACAAATCCTTGATAAAACCGTAGCCACATCCAGAAAATATTGGTCCTCCAAGCTAAATGATGCTCTTTGGGCATATAGGACAACTTTTAAAACCCCTATCGGAACAACGCCGTTTAAATTAGTTTATGGAAAATCTTGTCATTTGCCAGTAGAATTAGAACATAAAGCTTATTGGGCCATTAAAACCCTTAACTTAAATTACAAGATTGCTGGCGAGAAACGAATATTAGATATCCATGAATTAGAAGAACTGCATTTAGACGCTTATGAAAATGCTAGAATCTATAAGGAGAGAACAAAAAAATGGCACGATAAGCATATCTCGCGGAAAGAATTTAAGGAAGGAGACATCGTACTCCTGTTCAACTCTAGACTGAAACTTTTCCCGGGTAAATTACGTTCCCGATGGTCAGGACCGTTCGAAATTAATAAAGTTTTCCCAAGTGGTGCGATCGAAATTAAAGGAAATTCTATCGAACCATTTATAGTCAATGGCCAGCGCTTAAAGCACTATTTTAACATCAGAAATCTAAATTATTCGGCTTATCTGCAGTTAAGTGAGCCACCTATCGCGATACCTAACTGAATAGGTACTATCTGTCGAGCCATCGACATAAAACAAAGGCGCTTCATGGGAGGAAACCCATGTTTTCTTTTAAATATTTTTATTGTTTTAATATGTTTTTATTTTTATTTTCTTTTACTTAATCTTTAAAACTTTCACGTTGCATCCCTTACTTTTTTTATTTATTTTTATTTTTCTTTTATTTTTCTTTTTCTTTTAAACTTTCTTTTTCTTTTTGATTTAACTTCGGAATTTTTAACCTGAAAATACTAACTTAGTTTTTCATGCATTTATTAAACATTTTCAGGGGTAATTCTTTAGCTTTAATATTTAGCTCCATGGCACGAGTAAACTACATGAATATCACCTTGAGAAGTAGGCACCAGAGAAGACGCTTTGAGGATCTAGCTGAGCTTGAGATGTGTCCTACAATTTATGCTGATGACCATGCTATGACTGCTTTAGGAATTCGTGAGAGTGTCATGTATCTGCTACACCAAATAAGCTGGGACGTTGCTCCTATTCGGAGACGTCATTGTACCTACAGAAAGTTGACCCTTGAGTTCCTAAGCACACTGAGCTACCTACTAAATCATGGGTTAGGGTTCAACCGCGGGCTGATCACCTTCAGACTGTTTGACATGGACTACCGCTATAACCATATGGAGTTTGCCAACCTGTTAGGATTCCCTTATGGCCCTGATGTTGTTACCATGACCCAGGAAGACTTATTGCTTGATACTGACCTTGATTTCTTCTGGGGTAGCATTACTGGCAATAACCATCCTGAGCCGTCTGACCTTTATTCGGAGTCCATCCACAACCCCACTATCAGGTACTTTCATAAGATCATTTCCCACACCCTTTTTGCTAAAGAGCAAAATGTTACATCAGTGTCACGTGATGAGCTTTTCATCATGTATTGTGCTTCTCAGAGCCGTCCAGTAAACGGTGCCGCCTATATGCTTGCTAACATGGAACATATTATACAAACACCAAATGCCCCAATCCTCTTAGGTGGTTTAGTCACTATGATCTCTAATGCCATTGGACTCCGAAGGCCTATGTTAGGATCATCACCGCACTATGGAATCAAGCCAATGAACATTGAATTTTGCTTCAACACTAGTTTTATAGGAAATCTTGGGCCAGATGAATTCGAGCTGCTAATTAATCATGAGACTGTCCACCCGTTTGTACTCCCGAACCCTATAACTAGTGTCCAAAATAAAGCAAACTGGCTTTTTGACCTCCACCATCCTCCTACACCGCCTTCGTCTCCTTCCACTGTTGACATCTATGAAGTACCTAACACCTCTCGAGATGCTGAATATCCTGAAACACCACCGGGATACAACCAGTTTCCCGACCCATGGGAGCAGCATGTAGTTTCTACTGAGTCCACCCAGGCTCCAGAGATACCACCACCGCCTCCACCTACTGTCACCCTCAACTCTTTGCATGAAGAAATTACCAAAACGCGGGGTGAGCTTACATCTCTACGTGTGGATTTCACCGCTTTTATGCATTTGGTGACAGACCAACTGGATTTCATGCACCAACATATGTTCCCTACTCCTCGTAGCTAGAGATTGTCGTTGTTATACCGATTTGTTCTTCTCTTGCATTTGTATACACAGTGAGGTCACTGTTTAGTTTAAGTGTGTGTGTGGGGGGGGGGGGGACTCTAGTTTGTTTTAGTATTTTATCATTTATTATTATTATTATTATTTAAGTTATTATTTCCAAACAATTTTTACTCGTTAATGAAATTTCAATTATTTAAGTTTCAAATTCTACTGCCTTACTTCCATTATTTCATTTCATACATGTTATTTTAATTTTCAGTATATTTTTCATTATTTTTATTAATTTACTGTTCATATTTTCTGCAAAAATTTGGTCATATGACGTGTGTTGGAAATATTATGCCTGCTTACTGTGCTAGAATTTTGAAATATAATATTGGAAAATAAAAGTGTCACGTTCTTTTCATTAATATAATGAAATTAAATGCGTGACGCTCGTAACGCCCCCATGACGAGCGTAACACGCGTTTCACCGTGTTACGCCCGTCAGCCCATTGTGACGACCGTCACGCGCGCCCTGTATCTAAATCTGCTATTACAGAGCCGTTCCATCTTTCCTCTCAAACCTCCATTCATACAAAAAATGGTAACATACCCACTCAATTTTTCTTAACTTCCAACACTCCAATACTAAAAACTCCATCAACCCACTACTAAATCCATATTCCAAACCATTTCCACGACTCAATCCGTTTTACAAACACTATGGCCAACAATCAACAAGCTCCCACTCTCACTTTCAGATCCGACAAAAAAGGCGAAACCCAACGTCTCAAATTCCAGAAGTTCCAACGCCGCGGTCTCCAACCTATACGGTATGTTGATCTTGACTGTTTGAGGAATTTTGGACTGCTAGACAGTGTCCGTCAACTTTTGAAGAGCGTGAATTATGGAACCTGTGCCGCGAACCGCAACCCATTTATGAAACTCTAACCCTTGAGTTTCTAAGTTCCTTTGTATACATCACTCCCCCTGGTGCCACGAACCAACTCTCAGGCGTGGCCAAGTTTCGTATGTTTGGCATCGAGCATCAACTGCCCTAAACCAACATCGCACGCCTTTTAGGTTTCTGTTCTGACGAAGGTGTCCATCTCCGGGTGCCGGATAATTTCGGTGAGGAAGCTTTTAACTTATGGCACATTATGACAAACATCCGTGCCGGATCCTACGACCACCTCAACGCCACACACATTCATAATCCGGCTATCCGCTATTTTCATCGCATCCTCAACAACACCATCTTCTCCCGTGATAGAAACCACAAGCTCAACTCCAAGGAGCTCTTCTTCATGCATTGCGCATTCACCGTGCAAAAGATCAACACCGCCCCGTTTTTACTGGCTCATATTCACTCTATTTGTGCTAGAGGCGGAAAACCCTTCTATTTCGGAGGGCTTGTCACTTCTATTGCCATAGCCCTGAATTATGGTGCTGCTCTCGCGGATATGCCTTCTATGGCACCGACTTTGCTGAATCTGGACCACTGCAAGGCCGCACATCTTATTTATGAGCGGGAGGATGGCAGATTCCACCCTGTGATCAGAAACACTGTTTATCATAACATCATTTTTCCTTGCAGGGACCGAATCGATCCACAAAACAGAGCTAACTGGTTGTTTGATCCTGCAGCTCCCGAGGGGCGTGCTCCTACTCAAGAAGACCATCCTAATTCCCCCGCAGACGAAATGCAAGAAGAGCTGGACAATGTTCCCCCCGTCCACGAAATTCCAGGACCTTCATCTGCACCACCTCCTATTAATCTTGAAGACGTTCTCTACGCCATTCATATGCAAAATCAAATGAGCGCAGCGCTTGAAAGAAGATAACAGGAACAATATGAGTATCTATGCGCTCAAAACACTCAGATCTTGACTGGACAGCAGATCATGAATGAGAGGTTGGACGAGGCCCTGTCAGAACTCAACGCCTTAAGGCTGGACGTCAGCACCCTTGGTTACCAGGATACTGACACAGAAGCCACTCCTACCAGGCGCTCTCGCACCAGGAGTAGAGGACGTGGTCACCAGTAGTTTTCTTTATTTTCTAAGTAGTTTACTTTTTCTGTTTCATTTCCTTTCTGTTTGTTTTTGTAATTGTATTTCCCCGCCTATATACCGCAACATTGAGGACAATGTCAGATTTAGTGTGGGAGAGGTACCTTTCCATCTTCTATAAACAAGTAAATTTTTATGATATGTCTCAATTCAAATTCTTTGCTTTATTTAGCCATACCGAAAATTTTTACTTTATCTTCCCATTAGCCCGACATACCTATTTTAACGAAATCCCAGCTGAGGAAGCCGAAAACGAATCAACAAGATCGATACAGTTATGACATCGTAGACTTCCTACTTACGCAATCCGTTCAATAACCATTATACCTATATCTTGAGTTTTAGTTCTAAAGTAACCCCAAGTAGTTTATACTAGCAGTCAGCACCGTCTTGACACAAACCACGTGGAGAATCGATGAATATAAGTGTTTGATGCCTGGATCATAGAAATATCCTTCTTATCTCGCTGCTAAAAGAAAAGAAATTTCGTGCACCAAAATATACGGTCACATATAAGAGCTGAACAAATAATGAAGGAATCCACTGTTGGTTGGTTCAGAGGTATCTGGTTCTGGACTTGGTAGGGCATGCTACGGCTCGATCCCCTACAACCTCCAATTTGGATAAAATATGTAGGGTTGCCACACTCGTGTACCAGACCCCGTGCTAAAAGGATCAAAGTCACTAACCGGTTACTCCACTACATGCGTGCTAAGACAAAGGACTTAATGTGATTGCGCCAGAACGAAACCGGGTGAAATAGATACGAGGAACTCTGGGCAGAATTATAACGAAACTGTTGGATAGTTCGTTTGAAATGGAAGCCTACGACTGAGCTTATTGCTTGTGTCATTAGCGTATCTTTAGTGTTTCACTCAAGTATTGGCCGAACCGACGAGGATTTCCCGAAATTGCTTTAAAAATCGAAGGTATGTCATGCATATGCGCTTGACAAAACTTGTCCGATCTTTCTAATGACTATTTGCTTGAGGACAAGCAAAGGTTTAAGTATGGGGGAATTTGATAACGAGAAATCGTATCATACAATTACTACACTTTTTTACCAATTTTCATAATACATTAAGTCGTTTAACTCCCGATTGTTCCGAGTTTTTGTGTCTTTTCACAGGTACAACATGTGTCAATTCAAATCAGTGAAAAAGGACCACATAAAGGAAGCTAACCAAGAAACAGAAGAGAAAGAACCAAATCTGCAAAGTCTGCAGATTTTGTAGTTGTGACGACCGCCACACCCTATGACGACCGTAACGCTTCCACAACTAGAAGAATGCTCGTCACACATCATTGACGAGCGTAACGCGCTATCTAAGCGCATTACGACCGTCACACCCTCGTGACGACCGTCACACGCTTAAAAGCAACGTTATGAATTAATGGAGACGTGGGCAACATTGTGGGCAGTTTCTTCTCCTATATTTCCTCAACCTCAGTAACCATGCATCCGGGTCTTCCTCCACTCAAGCTTTTCCAGAATTTCCTCAACTGCAAAATCTTCTTCTATATATATGTGGTAGTTCAATGGATGATGGTCGAAGAATTTTCTACAGAACAAAATTGCTACTTTTCTACATTAAACTATATTATTTATTTTTGAACCATTTTCATTCGTACTGTAACTTTTATTTCCAGCATTAGTTTCTAGAGTGTTAATTCTTCATCTAAGAATTAACACAGTTATATATTTCGATTAAATTGCAAGGAATTTGTAAGCATCCAAGATTACCACAGCAACATTATTTCCAGGTTTTTTATGCAATTGATATTTATTTATTCTTGTATTATGTCATTTATTCTTATGGATTATATTTTAATTTGCATAGTTACTAAATATATTATGTCCGGCTAAATTAATTTGTACCAGTATGTGACTCCTAAGTACCGAAAGAATTTGGTGATAACTTGGCTAAAAACATTTATAAACAATTTCTAGTTTCCAATTTCCATGTTTAATTTAATTACCCTTGTCACGAGAGTGAGAGGATAATTAACACGATTTTGCCACGAGAGTGGGAAATTAATTAAGGCAAGAACCTGCATGCGAGAGCTGGGGTTCGACCCAGATAGTGGTAACGAAACATTAATTTTTAAATACATGAGAGTGTTTTAATAAATTAATTAAACTCAAATTGTTTCCAAAAAGTGTTATTAAATTTAAAGTGCATCCACTAGGTTTAGTAGCATGACTTATTTCATGAACACGAGAGTGTATGTCTCAGGTTTTTAAACAATTCGTTTTTACCGAAATACTTTATATGCCAAGCGATTCACCAAATTCCCGAAGTCCGACTATCACATACCGGTATAGCTATTACTATTATTTTTAATTAAACTATTTCCCCCCTAAAACCAAATATCCATCGCTTAGTTAGACAATTGTAGCATTAGATCGTATGCGATTGATCCTCAGTCTCTGTGGGTTCGATAATAATTTAAAACTAGAACGACTAAATTGTATACTTGCAGTTAGTATCCCAATAGACTTATAAAGTCCCGATCAATTTCCTCAATATCTACAAATTTCATGTTGAAAGTTTTCTTTGAACCATTTAGCATCATGGTGAAAATTTGGCACAAAGTTATGAAAAAAAGTAAGATTTCCAACACTTAGAAAAATTTCTAAGTCTTAGAAATTTTGACTTTTCAAAGTGAATTTTGACTTTTTGATTTCTTGTTAAAGAATCTTCATATTTTGACATGTCTTAATGAAATATAATTTTGAAACTTTATTTTGATCAAAAAGTCAAAGTTTGATTTTTCAGTGTACAATTGACTTTTTCATCAAGCGAATAAGTCATGTATTTGGTCAAAAGCCAAAGATCAATCCTCCTCAGTCAAAACCCTAATTTTGACCATTTTCCCCTTTGGTGATCTGAACAAATTTCCTGAGGAATTATAGTCCAAACTTGACCCCATGGTTCATATGAGTTCAAAATATTGATATGGATAAAAAATCATGAAGTTTGACTGTAAGTTGGCCACAGTTGACTTTTTATCCAATATAGTTAATTTTAGGTCATCTGATCAATTGACTGAGCAAACTTGAACTGCAAGACTTAAAATTTGACATGAGCATTCTTGAAGGTCCAAAATGATCCATGAAAGTGATATGAGGAATTAAAAGTTCATTTGTCCTTGTGCAAACTCAAACCCTAATTTGAGTCATCAGTGTTGAGGAAGTGTCTTGAGCTGATCAAACCTTGAGCAATTTTGAGCAATTGAAAATCTTGTGAGAAATTTCTTGAGAAATGAGAGGGAAAATTTTGGGGTACAACAGTAACAAATACCCATTGCTTTGTCCTTTTTGTTGTATTCATCTTTAGAGGAGGAAGATTATCTTCTAAAATTTGCAAGATTATTATCGGAGTGTTTGACACCATTCTTCCGAATTTATCGATTATATTTCCATACAAATAATCCCATTTCTTCGTCATCTGAATTATCTTCATTGATAGAGTCACTATCATTTGTGAGCTCGTCCCTTGAGGACTTTGAAATTGAAGCTTTAAGAGTTTTAGATTTCAATACTTCCTCCCTAACGACCCCTTTTTCCTTCTTTCTTTCTCAAGCTTTTTTCATGTTTATCCAAACAATTGAGTTCTTGCTCGTTGTTGTACCCCAATTTACCCCCCTAAGATTCCTCTATCATCTCATATCAATTCAACCATATCAAGATCACACTAGGGATTGACTCTTCTCCTTATCTTTAGGTTTGATCATGAGGAATCACCTATCACCTTGATTTGTATATTGTGATCATATTTGTTTTGTATTGATTAACTTTTAACTAACAAATGCAATGAGTGTTTGCTCTAATTGATGATCCTATAGGTGAGGGCATAACACATTTCATTAGGTGGATTCATAGGTTCATGAGTTTATTTCCATGCCTTCTTCAACAATTTATTCATTAAGATTTAAGCTCCATCATTGAGAATGCTTTAAAGTATATCATGATAAGGCCTACTATGATTCATCACGCCTCAATTTGTCAAACAAAGTCAAAAGATACAAGGGTTAATTGAAGAAGTTTGACCTAATTGGATAAGTTCTTGGTTTCTTGATCACAAGTGCATAACTCTCTCAATTATTAATATTTGTAAGTGGTTATTATTGCTATGGTTTCTTATTGTCATCCACAAAAACTTCTATTCACATAGCAAACGTGATTGTGCAATAAAAATTGTCAAAATTGAAAGGGGTTTCCAAATTATTTTGGTGCTTTAGGAGCTAGGGTTTTGGACTTCCGAGGGTTATATATAGATCATCTTTTGATATTTTTGACTGATTCCAAAGACATGCTTCTATTTAAATGGTTATCAATAAATCAATTCAAAGGTTTCAAGCAAGTTTTATAATTGTAAGATTTCTAATGATTGAGAAAGATTACAAGTCCTCTAGATAGACCATCAAATTCCCTTATGTAACTTCAAAAGATCATAACTTGGTCAATTTTTATCTCCTTGAGCCCATTATTTTTCGACAATTATCTTAAGGATGTGAACTTCAACTCTTATTATATATGAAAGACTTGAAAATGATTGGAAAATTTCCTAAGAACTCAAAAGATTATAGGTCGCCTCATAGATTTTCACCAATTTCACAAGGCCATAACGTTTTTAATACTTGGTATTTTTGAGTGATTCAAGTTTCATAATGCTCTTTGGGAAGTCTAATTCAAGCTAGAATCAATGATCAAAGCTCAATTTTGGGAGAAGACCTTGTTTGAACTCAAAACATTATAGGTCAATTTTAAAGAAAAACTTAGAACTTTTCTAAGTACAAAAAGTCAGCATCTTTTTCTCAACTTTGACTCATCACAACTTTTAGCTCAAGCATCTAATTGATCTCACTCTTTTCACATTGTAAAGTTTTTGACCTTATCCTTCAAATGCTTCAAGAATCATGCCATAAGACTCCTTGAGTTGTGAACACCGTGGATTCAAAGATGGTACCTTGAAACTGAAGTTTTCTCCAAAGTCAGAATTTGAAATCCATAATATGGATTCTAATCACCAATTTAGCCCACACTTTTGATTTAAACATGTTTAAAAAAGTTCCCAAAGTTGAATTAAGGATCAAGACGCAAAAATTAATTGAGTTTTGATGCACACGAGGTCACACTTTTTTCACTTTCGAGCTTGATCCAATTTCCCTCCAAACTTCAATTTTCCTATGAATTATTTGCACCATTCACTTTCCTATAAATAGAGGACCTCAGTCCTCTCATTTTCTCAAGCTTGAATAGCCAAAATCACTTTGTCAAACTCCCTCCATAGCTCACTTTTCTGAGATTTTGAATTCCTCTTTTCTCCACCTTTTAATCCAATTTCTTCATTGATCCTTCATCCTTGAACTTCCCTGAACCTAACAGAAGAAGAATCAAGCCTTGAGGTGCCCTGAATCATGCTATCCAAGTCCATTTACAGAGGAAGTTCATCTGAATTCGTTCAGGTAGTTTAAGGCACCAAATTATCTAACTCAAATTATTGGAATGGTCTATGATGTTCCTGATGCTTGCTCTTAACTCATTTTTTGTGAAACAATGCATTTGATGCTTTTGATTTTCAATTTTAACATTTTTAAACATCTCTGGTTTTTTCCAAAACGACTACGCTGTACTTTATATAAATTTTTCGCGAGCATATGATTGTGATCGTCTCAAGTAGACACATCTATTGGTACCACTATGAACGCATAAATTTACAGATTCAATGATCTTGGATTTGCCCTACTTGTAGGAGGCTGGAGGTTGAAGACGACATACATGTCGTTCTTCAACCAATGACACTCAGCCAATTGTTTTATTTTGATTGGTTGGACTTTCTTGTGTTGTATGCACGTGCCTTAGCTTAGGTCTATGATACTCCCTCACCTCTGATCCATTAGATCTGCCAGCGTGTATAAGTTAGAGAGATCCAACACACGTGATTTTTTCTGATTTATTTTTATTTTACAAATTATTTTTAAATTCCTTTTATCTTTAAAAATCATAACTCTTTTATTTTTTATCCAAAAATTAAGAAAAAAATATAAAAAAATACTTTCAATTATTTCTGATTTTGTGAATATTTTTTCATATTTTTATTTTAGTGTTTGATATTTTTCATATTTTTTTGTTTTTTTGCCTTATTTTAATTATTTTAAAAATACTTCTTGGCATTTTTTAAATTCTAAAGTTTTTTATCAAGGTCACTTTCTCTATTTCTCAGTTTTCTGAAATTTTTCTAGAATTTTATTTTGACTTCTACTATTTTTGATCTTTTTTTCACTTATTTGAGTGATTTTAATTAGTTTAAAAATGCTTTTTTGTTTTAAAAAATTACCAATTTTTTTATAAAAATACTTGAGATCATTTCTGACTTTTCGATGGTCTTTTTAAATTTTTCTTTGATACTTTGAATATAGTTTGATATTTTTCCTTTTATTTCCATTAAAAAACAATTTAAAAAATCATTTTGCTTCTTTTTATTTTGTCCATTAAATACAATTTATTTTTTTATATATTCTGACTATATGATTGTTGATCATGAACTTCATTAACATCATTGGATCTTGAGTGTAGAGTTTAACTCCACTAAAATGGATGGATGATTTTAATGATAGTTTGATTAAATCTTTTGATTCAAATATATCCCCTCCCTCTTTATCTTATCCCCTTCTCCTTTGTGCTACATGTTGTTAGAGGATGATTTACATATCATCACTCCAAACATATGACACATCGATTGCTATTGACCGGTCTCAAAATAGGTGCGACTTCTATATAAGTCCACTTACGATTGCTTAACATGACACTAAATTTTATCCCGATTCGAGAAATTATCATTCGTGGCCCAAAGCTATATTTGCAAGCCCAAGTATATTTAATTTGAAACCTTTGATTCAATAACCTTGAGGTTCATTGTTAGGAGGCTTTGGTCTTATCAATCCTCTAATGGACTTTCATAAATTTTGGACTAAGTGAATCATTTAAACATCCTTGATAATTTGTTGTTGCCTTGAGAATTTGAAATGAATTATATACTTGACAAAAAGAAAATGAAACTTGTTGTTGAGAGGCTTTGATTTTATCAATATTCTAATGAGTTTTCAAATGCAAGATTCAAGATGGTCATTCAACTAACCTCTAATTTCTAATCCATTAACAATTGAATTTTATTTTTATGCTTTTACTTTAAGCACCGTTTATCTTAGAATTTTTGTTTCATGCTATTTTCATCTTTGCTCACTTGAGCATTTATCTTTATGTCATTTTGATTTGCTCACTTGAGCTTTTCATTTTCTTTTTGAAGATACCTAATAACCAACTTGAACAATAAAAAACTTTTAGGTTACTTGGACTATTTGGTTAATATCCTTGGCATTTTGGAGTTATGGACTTCTTGGACTTAGGAGTAGAGACCTTGACCACCTTTGGGACCATGTGAATTTTATTGTGATTTTGTCTGGAGTTCTTGGGGGTTACCCCAAGATATTGGATTGTTTGTTTTCTTTGTGTGCAGGTTATTCTGATTATGTGCTTTGTCCGTGATCGGGAATTCATCTGTATACAACTGTTACTCTGCCCAATTTCTGTGAAGACTTAATGCATTTGAAGCTTGGTTTTATTAAGAGGTTTATTATCTTGGCTAGTTTGGTTTCAATCCAAAGGATGAGAATTCTACATTGACTCATTGTTTCAAGTGTTGGCTTCTTGTTGGTTAGACAGTTGTTTTCTCTAGGTTTTACCTTATGCTTTAGGATAGTCCCTTCAAATCCTCCCATCTTCTTTAATTTCAAAAAAATATTCTCCCTCCTTTTCAAAACTATTCCTGTTTTCTAAAACCTGAATCACTTTCACAATAAACTTGGACTTAGGTCGATGCCCTTTTCAAAAACATTTTATTTAATCAAAATTTAAACAACTTAACAATATTTTGACATTTTTGTAAGAAGACTAAAAGTCAATCAATCGCATTCAAACCATTTGGCCACTTTGGATTTTTTCTTTAAAAATTTTCTCAAGAGATTAGACTCTTGTTAATCCTTGTAGTGATGCGAACTACTATACTTCTATGATATATAGTGAAGTGAGATATTTTCCACTTAGGTGTTAAGGGAAGCTTTTGTTGATTTTAAAATCCAAGCTATATCTTCCACTTTAAGATGACGCGAATTCTCCTTTCTTATAATTGTGGATAGTAAGTATGTTCTTCCACTCAGATAAGACAATGATGTCTCGTCTCTTAAAATTAACCAACACACTTGTGTTTAAAATTTTTTAAAGGTGAACTACAAGTACCCTGATCCCCTATTGCACGAAAGGTGGTACGTAGGCACTAAAGGTTCGTAACTGCGGCGGGTGCAAAAATTGTAAAAATGACTCCTTTTCTCATCCCCACAATCTATTTTTGTATACAACTTTTATAGCCAAAATGCACAAACTTTCAAAGAGGTTCCTGCGGAGTTCCATAGATGTTTAGGGTGCTAATACCTTCCCTTTGCATAACCACCCCCAGACTTAGATTCTCTTCCCCTCTTTTTTGGGTTATTTGCTCTTTTCCCATTTCTTTGGAAACAATAAAGCATAGTAGCAATTTTTATTTGATCTATGCGAGTTAAGTCAATCCAATGGCCTAGTCTCAACATTTCTACCGCTACAGAAAAATGGCGACTTCACTGGGGACAGATCGACCAAGTGTTGGTCCATCCCTAAGTGGGTTGAGCCTATCTTTGTTTATTTGTGTATGTGTTATTATTTGTTGTATATTATATGTTGTATATATGTTTGTCTGGATTTTCCTGGTTTTCAGGGTGCTTGATGATTTCTCATAAGTCCTCTACCCAGACTTGGCCAGACTTAAGATAGGATGGGCGGTGTAGTCACGTTAACTTTGAGGGAGTAATCCCAAAAAAGGAGGCATGAGATCCCCCACTCAATGGAGGCCCCTATGACTGTAGTGATGTTTACCGAGCAATCAGAAAGACGTGCTGCTTTTGACCTGGAAGCCTGCTAAAACTGAGGACCGTAGAACCCTTAACCCATCTTGGCCTTTTGGGTGTAGTGCGAAAGCTATGACGGAGTAATCTAGAAATGGTTGTCATACAATACTACACTCAAACGAGTTTTTCCTAAGAATATTACTAATTACCGAGTCAATTGGGATGGTGGTAATATCCGAAGGAAGGATGTAGACTATGGGAACATCTTAAAACCTTGCTCAGCAAGTGATAAACTATTAGACCCTACCTTGTGGGTAGTACCTTTGACTTCATGCTCGTGACACCGAACCTATGAACCCCCCATGTTTGTGATCTTGTGTGTGATTGTTGCATCATGCATTCATGCACCCATGAATATCCTTTAAAACATTTTGGTTCAAGGGACTTAAAGTTGACTTTTTGCGAATATCTGAGGTACTTTCAACCATGGATTCTGGAAAAAGAAAGACTCGGAAGTACAGTTTCAAAAATCCTAAGATAGATGACTTAATGAGTCTGATTCTCGAGATTGAGAGTTCTACAAATTTTTGGAAGAAGTGTGGATCCATCGTATCTCTCATGAAGCTCAAGATGAATGAGGGTATTCTCTCGACTTTGGTCCATTTCTATTATCTGATGTATCGATGTTTCACTTTCCCTGATTATTAGTTGATGCCTACATTGGAGGAGTATTCTTATCTACTGGGTTTACCTATCACCGGTCGTGTTCCTTTCACCGGTTTGGAGGGAGAGCCAAAGTCCCATGCGATAGCTGCTATAGTTTATTTGGGTAAGTCTGAGGTTGAGGCCCACATGATTACCAAAGGAGGAATTAAAGGATTACCCGCTCAGTTTTTATTAGAGAAAGCTTGCTACTTTTCTAGGATGAAGAGTATAGTTGATTTTGAGGCTATCTTTGATCTACTTGCTTATGGGTTGTTCTTATTTCTGAACATCGACAACTTTGTGGATATCAATGCCATCAGGATCTTTTTGATAGGGAATCTAGTGCCTACATTATTAAGAGATTCCTATTACTCCATTCATCTTCGGGATTCTTATCATGGAAGGACGATCATTTATTGCACGCCTTTGTTGTATCAGTGGTTTATTTCTCACTTACCTCAGTCCGATGCTTCCAGGGATATCAAGAAGGAACCTCGTTGGACACCGAAAATTATGGCTCTCACTCATTCAGATATTGTTTGGTATCATCAGACTTACTATGATGTGGAGATTATCGATAGTTGTGGTAGTTTCCCCAACGTACCTCTTCTTGGTACAAAGGGAGGAATTAACTATAATCCTGTTCTTGCACGACGCAACTTAGATATCCGATGAAAGATAAGCGGAATAGTATTCATCTGAGTGGTTTCTTACTTAAAGAGGGAGAGGATCATAAGAAAGCTACAGAGGAAATTGCAAAAGATTGGCGCCATATTCACAGGAAGGGTAGAAAGGACTTGGGACCTAGAGGAGCTGTTTCTTTGGAGCCTTATCTCCGGTGGGTACAGGAAAGGGCAATTCAGTTGAAGAAGCCATATTCTCGTGAAGAACCTATGCCTGATATTTTTGTGAAGACCACTCCTACCCTTTTAGATGATATGGAAGAGTTTCAGCTTGCCCTAGTCAGGATGCAATAGGAGAAAGAGGCTTAGAAGAACAAGTGTCAGACTTTAGAGACGTCCTATCGGGAAGACTTGAAAGAGAAGGATGACCTAATTGATATTCTTGAGAGTCGTGATGTAGAGATGATGGGGAAGTAAGAGGATTTATTTTCCTCTAAAGCTCGATCAGGAATTAGTCATTCATTTCCCGACTCTGGTGATTGGAATGTGGTTGTCGACAGGTATGCAGAAGAGAACAAGTAGTTGAAGGCTCATATTGCAAGACTCACGAGAAAGCGACAGTGTATGGAGTGATCTTCATCACATTTGCTTTCTTAGGATTTTAGATTTTATCTTCTTTTGTACTTAGGATTGTTGAAACTTATACTAAAAGTTGTAATCCGTTTTGAAGTTATTATAATGACATTTTAAGTATTTCAAAAATGTGTTAGTACTTTAGTATTTGCAAATTGTCTATAATTCTTTGAGTCCCTTGAAATATTAATAATATTAAAATAAATCATGTGTATTGCATGTAATGCATCATCTTGTACATATTTCTTGCATTTCTGTTTATACCCGGGTGTCTTATTGAGTTTCTCTACTTTGTTCAGCAAGTTGTCTCACCGGTACAATACTCAGGCTAAATCTAGGAAGAAAATGGAGAATCTGGAATAAGAGAATCGCGAGCTACGCAAAGAAGTTACTGCTTTGAAGGCCGGTATGGCCAATATGATTACTTTAATGGAATCATTGGTGGCTGCTCAGAATCAGCCACCACTTACTCAGCCACAAGAAAGACAATTGCTTCTGAAGGTCCATCAGTTCCCGTTTCGGTTACCCCAGTTACTGTTTCTCATAATTGTATGCCTCAGGGTTACCCGTGGGGAATGCCCGAAAATTTCATGCTAGAAGGGTACAATCTTGATGCTCCAGTCGCTCCAGTTGTTCAAACTACTGCTACTCTTACACCTCTTGTGGTGCATGTTACTCCTGCTGCTAGAAATGAGATCCACTATGTTGCACCCCCTTCGATGAATGCTATGTCGTTTGTTAATGATGAAGTTTATCGTCATGTTCCTCCATAGAGTGAAAGTGTGGGTTTCTATAACCGTTTGGATGACTTTCAAGTCCAATTCAATGAGATGCAGAAGGAAATGAAGGCCGTTTGAGGAAAATAATTGTTTGGACAGAATGTCAATGAACTCTGACTCGTTCCCAATGTAAAGGTGCCATCCAAGTTTAAAGTGCCAAAATTTGAGAGGTGCAAGGGCAAGTCTTGTCCTCGTGACCATCTTATGATGTATATCAGGAAAATGTCTATCCATACTGATGACCAGCATTTGCTCATTCATTTCTTCCAAGATAGTTTACCTGGTGCTGCTCTGAAGTGGTATATGAGTCTGGATAATAGTAGTATCCATACCTTCAATGATCTGGGAGAAGCCTTCATAAAATAGTATAAGTACACCATGTTCATGGCACCTGATCGTGACCAGTTGAGGGAAATGACTCAGAGAGACAAGGAGTCATTTAAAGAATATGCGTAGCGTTGGCGCGAGATAGCTGCCCAGGTGGTGCCACCTCTGGGAGAACAAGAAATGACCAAGGTATTCCTGAAAACCCTTGGATCATTTTATTATGAGAGGATGATCGCCAGTGCGCCAAGTGACTTCACCGAGATGGTGAGCATGGGTGTTCGTTTGGAAGAGGATGTCAGAGAAGGGCGCTTGACAAAAGATGAAGGGACTAAGAAGTCATCATACAGATTCTCTCGAAAGAAAGAAAGTGAAATGAATGTTGTTATTGGGGAAAGAAATATTAGACCACCTAGAAGACATCAACAGTACTAGCAACATGTTGCTTCTATGACTCAAGTTGTCAATGTAGCTCCAACTACTGTTTCCTATCAAAGACCATCCCCTCATGGAAATCAAGGGAAAAGTCAGAAGAGAGAGGCTTTTGACTCTATTCCAATGAACTATGCAGAGTTACTTCCAGATTTGATTCAGAAGAAGTTGGTTCAGACCAGGCCTCCCCCTGCTATACAATAACCTTTACTCTGGTATCATAAGGCAGATCAGACGTGTGCTTTTCATCCGGAAGCACCAGGGCACAATATTGAGAACAATTATCCTTTGAAATCTGAAGTACAAAAGATGGTGAGATCTGGCCTCTTATCCTTTAAATATGTTGGCCCTAACATGAAAGATAATCCTTTGCCTAAACATGGAGAATAAAATGCTGTAAACATGGTCGCTGGTTGTCTAGGGGATTTTCGGATTTTTGATATCAACCTGGTTAGAAGATATTTGTTAAAGATACATGTTGACCTCTGCAAGTTACTATACACATGACCATGCTGGTTATAGTATTTGTAGTACAGATATCCGGGGATGTGATAAGATAAAAGCTGATCTTCAGGAAATGATTGACAAAGGCCTCATTCATATAATCAGGACTATGGAAGAGTATGAAGAAGATGTGAATATGGCCTTCAGATGTCCCAGTGAGTTCCAGATTTTTAACATGAAGTATATGAATGATGATTTGATGCAGTTGCACGCTACCTTCTGTCACATGGATGGTCAAGAAGAATACTATTATGGGTCTTACCAGATCTGCTGCAGAGATTCTCGAGGTTGTTCCATAGTGAGAATGGGTGTTCAGTTGTTGTTAGACAATGGTACTATCAAACTTTCGAGTAATAGAGATGATTACAATGGAATTAATGTGATTGAAGATTGCTCGGCCGAGACTGTGTTAGATGATGAGTATGCTTATGCAGATGAATTCTTTTCCTCAGATGAAGATGTGTTCTCCAACAATGATTTTGTGATGTCTAAGTATTCTGAAGAAGGGGTGAATGTTATTGTGCCTTGTTTTGGTGTTCCCGCCCCTATAGAGATTGAGTGTCATAGCAAGCCAGTTGTTTCTCCAATGGTGATTTGCTTGCCGGGTCTTGTTCCTTATGAATCAGACAAAGTCGTGCCATATAAATACAATCCTAGAGGATGGTGTGGAATTTCCCATCCATACTTTGTCTGATGTCAAGAATATTGCTGAAGCCAGCCGAGTAACCCGTAGTGGCCGTGTTTTCGCACCTGTCATTCGAGGGAATGTTAATGCTGATAAAGAATTTGTTGAAAATTCTGAACCTAAGAAAGCTGTGGGGGAATCTAGTGGTACTACTCTGGAAAAAGATGTGGACGATATATTGAAGATTATCAAGATGAGCGACTATAGGATCGTAGATCAATTGTTGCAGACTCCACCAAAGATATATATTCTGGCCTTGCTAATGAACTATTCTGCTCACAGGGAATCTTTGATGAGAGTATTGGATCAAGCTTTCGTAGAAAGTGATATGCCTTTGGACCAATTCAACAGTGTTGTAGGGAATATTACATCCTGTAATAACCTGAGTTTCTGTGATGACGAATTGCCCGATGAAGGAAGGAACCATAATCTGGCTCTCCATATCTCCATGAATTGTAAGAATGACTCATTGTCCAATGTGCTGATTGACAATGGGTCCGCTTTAAATGTCATACCAAGGAGCATGCTCATGAAGTTGAAATACCAAGGAACTCCCATGCGCCCGAGTGGCATAATTGTGAAAGCTTTTGATGGATCAAGGAAGTCTACCATCGGGGAAGTTAATTTTCCTATTCACATAGGCCCACACTTATTTCATATTACTTTCCAGGTTATGGATATTCTTCCCGCTTACAACTGTTTACTGGGACGACCATGGATTCACGAGGCAGGGGCTGTCACATCAACTTTGCACCAGAAGCTAAAGTTTGTTCGGGAAGGAAAGGTGGTTATCATAAATGGAGAACAAGCATTGTTGACATCTCATTTATCTTCTTTCAGTATTGTGGAAGCAGATGAAGCTGCTGTTGGAACTCAGTTCCAAGATTTATCCATTGATAATAAGGGAAAATGAGAATTCTATAGCTTCATTTAAGGATGCTCAGCAGGTAGTGCGTAATGGCCCTAGTAAAGTACGGGGGAAGATTGTTGATCCACCTGTGAATAAGAATAGAGCTGGTTTGAGATTCTTTGCAAAGAATAATAAAGGTGAGAATATGAAGCCGAAGTCTTCTTTGGGAAAATATCAATACATCTTTCATAGTGGAGGTTATCTTCATCCAAATGTTCCTAGGATCAATGCTAGTGTGGAAGGTGAAGCAGAGCGAGAGATGCCAAACTATGTGATGCATGGAGTCAGAGTCCAAAACTGGATCACTATTGATGTTCCCTCTTGCGTTCATATTTCAAAGTATTTTTTTTTAATCTTTTAAAAAATCTTTCACTCTGCTCAAGGTGAAAGTATTGATATTGTATGGGCATATATGTTTCTTTGATCTTTAAAATCATTAATAAAAGTTGTCTTTGATTCCTAATTTGTGTCTTTATTTTCTACTTTTTCTTGGAAAATGGTAATCAGAAAAATCCTTTCAAAATAAATAATAACTGTAATTAAATATGCATAATCACTTGCTATATGTGTCAGTTTCTAAAATCAATCATAAATCATATGTGCAGTTAATTAAAAAAGTCGTTAAATATAATGACCCTGCACGCTCTCCCAACTTTGAATATCCTACTACGTATGTGGCCGAAGAAGAATAATATGATGAAATCCCTGAAGAGGTTTCACGGTTGCTTGAGTGCGAGGAAAGTACCATTCAGCCATATAAAGAGCCGTTAGAAACAATTAATTTGGGTTCAGAGGAAGATCTGAAAGAAGTCAAGATTGGAGCATTGCTTCATCTCGACATGAAAAATAAGTTGATTGAATTGTTGAAAGAGTATGTGGACATCTTTGCTTTGTCATACCAAGACATTTCAGGGTTGGATATTGATATTGTGGAACATCATTTTCCGCTAAAGCCAAAATGCCCGCCAATCAAGCAGAAATTGCGAAGAACTCACCCTGATATGGCAGTGAAAATTAAAGAAGAAGTTTTAAACCAGATTATTGCTGGTTTTCTTGTGACATTAGTGTACCCTTAGTGGATTGCCAATATTGTCCCAGTACCAAAGAAAGACGGAAAATTTTGCATGTGCGTGGATTATAGAGATTTAAACAAAGCTAGTCCAAAAGATGACTTTCCATTGCCACATATTGATATATTGGTTGACAGTACAACAAAATTCAAAGTATTCTCATTCATGGACGAATTTTAGGATATAATCAAATTAGAGTGGCTCTTTAGGACATGGAAAAAATAACATTTATCACACCCTGGGGAACATTCTGTTATAGAGTGATGCCCTTCGGGTTGAAGAACGCTGGTGCAACGTACCAGAGGGCTATGACAACCATATTCCATGATTTGATGCACAAGGAAATTGAGGTATATGTTGATGATATGATTGCAAAATCCCATACTGAAGAAGGGCATATAAAGGATTTGTTGAAATTATTTCAGCGTTTGAGAAAGTATCGTCTCTGCTTGAATCCAAATAAATGCACCTTTGGTGTCTGATCAGGAAAATTGTTAGGTTTCATTGTCAGCCAAAAAGGGATTGAAGTTGAACCTGATAAAGTTAAGGCATTTAAAGAAATGCTAACACTAAGAACTGAAAAGAAAGTTAGAGGCTTCCTTGGGCGTTTGAATTACATTTACAGATTTATTTCCCATATGACTGCAACATATGAGCCGATCTTTAAGTTGTTAAAGAAATATCAGGGTTGTGTATGGACTGATGATTGCCAAAGGGCATTTGGAAGTATTAAAGAGTATCTTCTTGAACCTCCTATCTTGCTCCCGCCTGTTGAGGGAAGACCATTGATTAGGTATCTGATGGTGTTAGATAATTCTATGGGCTGTATTTTGGGACAACAAGATGAAATAGGGAAGAAGGAGTATGCCATTTATCATCTCAACAAGAATTTTACCGACTGTGAGTCACGGTATTCTATGCTGGAAAAAACCTGTTGTGCTCTGGCCTGAGCGGAAAAACGGCTGTGGCAATATATGTTAAATCATACTACTTGGTTGATTTCCAAAATGGATCCAATTAAGTATATTTTTGAAAAGCCTTCTCTTACTGGAAGAATTTCTCGTTGGCAGATGTTGTTGTCTGAATATGATATTGAATATCGTACTCAGAAGGCTATAAAAAGCAGTGTGTTGGCGTATTATCTTGCTCACCTACCGGTGGATGATTATCAGTATGTTAATTATGATTTCCATGATGAGGATGTGATATTTTTGAAAATAAAAGATTGTGAGGAACCGTTGCCCGGGGAAGGTCCTGACCCTGAATCTTGGTGGGGTATGGCATTTGATGGAGCTTTAAATGCTTATGGGAAAGGAATTGGTATTGTGATTATCACTCCTCATGGATCACATATACCTTTTAATATAAGGTTGGCATTTTATTGCACCAATAACATGGCATAGTATGAAGCTTGTATCATGGGTCTCGAGGAGGCTATTGATCTCAAAATCAAAACTCTAGATGTATATTACGATTCAGCTTTGGTAATAAATCAGATTAAAGGAGAATGGAATACTCGTCACCCTGGCTTGATTCCATATAAATACTATGCTAGAATATTATTACCCTTCTTTAATAAAGTTGAATTCCATCATATTCCCAGAGATGAAAATCAGATGGCGGATGCTTTAGCCACTCTGGCTTCTATGTATCAATTAAATTCTTGGAACAATGTGCCTCGTATCACTGTGCGGCACTTGGATAGACCAGCCCATGTTTTTGCAACAAAGGAAACGTCAGACGAAAAACCTTGGTATTATGATATCAAGCATTTTCTCCAGACTCAGGAATACCCGATTGGTGCATCGAACAAAGATAGAAATACATTAAGAAGGTCGACAAGTAGCTTTTTATTTAATGGAGTTGTTCTATACAAAATAAATTATGAAATGGTCTTGCTCAGATGCGTGGATAGACACGAAGCAGACATGTTGATGCATGATATCCATGAAGGTTCCTTTGGTACTCATTCCAATGGACATTCGATGGAAAAGAAGATGCTTAGGGCATGTTACTATTGGCTGACAATGGAATATGACTGTTACAAATTTGCAAAGAAGTGCCATAAGTGCCCGATTTATGCTGACAAAATTCATGTGCCTCCGATGCTTCTCAATGTTATTTCTTCCTCGTGGCCTTTCACTACGTGGGGTATTGACATGATTGGAATGATTGAACCTAAGGCTTCAAATGGATATCGTTTTATATTGGTGGCAATTGACTACTTCACCAAATGGGTAGAAACAACTTCATATGCTAATGTTACTAAGCAGGTGGTAGTACGCTTTATCAAGAACAATCTTATATGTCGATATGGTGTGCCAAGTAGGATTATCACTGACCACTGCTCGAGTTTGAATAACAAGATGATGACGAAACTTTGTGAAGAATTCAAGATTGTCCATCGTAATTCATCTCCCTACAGGCCAAAGATGAATGGGATTGTTGAAGCTGCTAATAAAAACATTAAGAAGATCATACAGAAAATGATCGTTACCTATAAAGATTGGCATGAGATGCTCCCTTTTGCTTTGCATGGGTATCGTACATCTGTCCGTACTTCAACAAGAGCAATCCCGTTCTCTCTTGTGTATGGTATGGAAGCACTACTCCCTGTTGAAGTTGAGATTCCATCTTTACGCGTGATAATGGAAACCAAATTGTCAGAGGTTGAATGGGTCTAGAACAGGTTTGACCAGTTGAATTTGATCGAAGAAAAAAGAATGACGGCCTTGTGTCACGGCCATTTATACCAGAAGAGAATGAAGAAAGCTTTTAATAAGAAGGTCAGGCCTCATGAATTCAGAGAAGGCAACCTCGTGCTTAGGAAGATCATGTCTTTTAACATTGATTCTAGGGGAAAGTGGACTCCCAATTTTAAAGGCCCATATGTTTTCAAGAAAGCCTTCTCTGATGGTGCATTGATTCTTGAAACTATGGATGGCGAGGAGTTCCCATGTAATATGAATGCTGATGTAGTCAAGAGATACTTCGCCTAAAAGAAATAAAAGAACAAGTTGCTAAGTCAAAAACCCGAAAGGGAGGCTTAGGCAAAAAAGAGCATCTTAGTAGGATGAAAACCCGAAAGGGCAGTCTAGGAAAAAATAAGAGACACAAACAAAATATATTCTCCCGCTAGGTTGAAAACCCACAAGGCCAAATTAGGGAAAAGTTAGGGATTTCTTGGCAAGTAACTGCATCAGACAAGACTTGATCATTGAAGCAACAATCTTCTTGGATCCTCACCACACTTCGACATAAGTTGCTGCTTAGGAATTCAAAGTTGTTAGGGAGAATATTGGTCATTGTATTTCAGTGTATCTTTTCCAATATATTACCATTTTCCAAACTTTGTAATCATCTATGGAGTCTCGTCATTCGCAGACTACCATTTTATTAATAAAGTTTTAGCTTTTATCCAATTCTTTGTAATTCTTATTTTATTCTTCTTACAAAGACTCCATTTATTATTGATGGTAATTTTAAAAACGAAGAGATCAATAATAAAATTGTTTTTGGAAAGAATTTACAAATTAATTTTTACTTTAGATTTTGTGACTCAAGAAAAACAAAAATAGTGATTCCGAAGATGGACGAGATCTGAAATTTTGGAAGTATATTTTCCCCAGGAAAGTTCTCTTAGGTCACTTTCGCTGATATGCGTATGATCTTCTTGTTTTTTCTCAAATGGTTGGAGATGGTACCAATTGATGTATAATGTTGTACTGGATTTGTGATCCCATTTTTCCCAGTGAGGCCTTCACTCATATGACAGAAGTTCCTTCTCCCTTTGTATGCTAAGGTGGAATCATTTTCAAAACATCGCCCTTTGCAGTAATGGCATTATTGTTTTTTGTTTGTTTCCTAGGAAACTAGACAAGGGCAGTATCTTTTCTAAGAGGTGTTAAAACAGTTGTCAACTTTTTGGGTTTTCTCCTACCAAGTGCTGGGTTTGATTTAAAATCCCCATAATTTTGATTCCTTGCTATATTGTTTGACTTCTTAAATCTCCAAGTAAAGTTGAGATAACGTCTCTTTCTGAAGGTTGTTATCCCATATGGTTTCATAATTTCTCCCCAAAAATTTGTGTAATCATCACTCTGGGTATTGAAGAATATGTTTTGGTCCCCCCTCAACAATGTGATTTTATCCTCCCCAATGAAGTTAGCACGAGATCCCCAGTTGATATCTCGATGATGAGGTTTTCATTTTCCCTAGAGAAGCCAATATTATAATCTCCAGTGGAAATCTAGACGCTGAAAGATTATTTTCCCCATTGAAGTCTATGTGATATTCCTCGATGAAGCCTGAAGAAGGATGTTATATCCCTGTAACTGTTCTGATTTATTGTTTTGATTTGATTTACTTTCAGATTTTGTTTCTTCCCAGTGGAGTTAAGCCGTGGAATAGGAATTTGTTTCCTCAGTTGGTGCTTACTTTCTTATGAAATTATCCTCCTGGATGTTATTTAGCCGAGTGTTGACTTTACCCAAACCAGTCTTACCTGGTTATTCCCAGTGATGTGTGTATCTTTTGTCCGCATATACATGATAACATTCATACATTCATATATTCATACATACATCATGCATATTTGAATTTAATTATTCATTTCTCATATGCATTCATTAATATTTTGTTGGCATATTACCCTACTTTGAAGAGTTACGTTACCTCTCTCCAATAAAGTGTCAACCTTAAGCAGAAAAAGTATATTCTTTCCAATTTCCCCACTGAGTTGTCCCTCGTGGAAGAATTTTGCTCCAAGTCTTCCTATTCAACTAATTGTCTGGTTAGCTTTGTGTTCCCTTTTGAGTTTATTTCTCATCAGATGCTATCTTGGTTGACAATTTCACTCTAGTTTATTTCTGGTCTAAATTTGTGGCTCCTGGAAACATTATTATTCTGATTTCCGTAGGCTCTGAACTCCGGATTAAGGGTGTGCATTTATTTCGCACAAGAAGATGTTATCTCCTCAATATGAATATATTGAAACTTCCCCGAAGAATATTCATTTGTTACTTTGTTTGAGCAACCCGTTCTTCCCCAGTAAGTCTGTTAGTTCCCTGAGAAGATTCATTTCTTACTCCAATGGATGGGTGTCTCGTCGTTTTGTTGAGATTTTATTAATCCGATGAATGGTAGTCTCGTCATTATGGGAGATATTTCATTGTTGAGATTTTTTTACTCCCATGGATGGTAGTCTCGTCATTATGGGGGATAGTTCGTTGTTGAGATTTGTACTCGGATGGATGATAGTCTCGTCATTGTGGGATACAGTTCGTTGTTGATATTTGTACTCCGATGGATGGTTTTCTCGTCATTATAGAAGACACTTCGTTGTTGAGATTTGTACTCCGATGGATGGTAGTCTCATCATTATGGGAGACAGTTCTTTGTTGAGATTTGTACTTTGATGGATCGTAGTCTCGTCATTATGGAAGATAGTTTGTTGTTGAGATTTTGTTACTCTGATGAATGGTAGTCTCTTCATTATGGGAGATAGTTCATTGTTGAGATTTGTACTCCGATGGATGGTAGTCTCGTCATTAGGGGAGATAGTTCGTTGTTGAGATTTTTTTACTCTGATGAATGGTAGTCCTGTCATTATGGGAGATAGTTTCTTGTTGAGATTTTGTTACTCCAATGGATGCTAGTCTCGTCATTATTGGAAATAGTTCATTGTTGAGATTTTATTACTCCGATGAATGGTAGTCTCGTCATTATGGGAGATAGTTCATTGTTGAGATTTTGTTACTCCGATGAATGGTAGTCTCTTTATTATGGGAGATAGTTCGTTATTGAGATTTTGTTACTACGATGAATAGTAGTCTCGTCATTATGGGAGATAGTACGTCGTTGAGACTCATTTTTATCTGAAGAGTTCGTATGTTTCGAGTTATAAGTACTGATGCTGGTCATTTGTGACTTACCCTAATATTGGTGTTTGCTGGTATTATCATACCACTTCTTTCCCCCTGTGGGTCAATGTTACTTTTTTTTGCTATCTTCTCAGTGAGTGGATAGTTTGCAGTTATTTGTCGATCACTATTATCCTTTATTTTCTCTTCTCAATATTTGAGGCGATGTTACTTTATCTCCTCCTTGGGATACACCCCAATAGATTTAAGTCTTTTGTTCACCAGTGATTTATTTTTCCTGGTCAAATTTTTCTTTTGATCCTTTATTTTCTACACCCCAGTAGTGTCTTGTGTCACTTTTGGATCTGTTTGTTTGCATGCATAATCATAAGCATTGCATGGTATCTTAGGGCCAAAAATAGTGCTTGTTTTATATTTAAGTATCTTCAATCGCTTCGACACAAAGATTTTAACCTTCATATCTCCAGATAAAAGAAACTTAAATAAGGGCAACTGCTGTACCCCAACTTTTTCCCCTAATATTCCTCTATCATCTCATATCAATTAAACCATCTCAAGATCACACTAGGGTTTGAATCTTCTCCCTATCTTCAGGTTTGCTCATGAGGAATCACCAAGAACCTTGATTTGTATATTGTGATCATATTTTTTTTGTATTGATTAACTTTTAACTAACAAATGCAATGAGTGTTTTCTCTAATTGATGATCCTATAAGTGAGGGCACAACACATTTCATCAGGTGGATTCATATGTTCATGAGTTTATTTCCATGCCTTCTTCAAAAATTTCTTCATTAATATTCAAGATCCATAATTGAGAATGCTTTAAAGTACATCATGATAAGGCCTACTATGATTCATCATGACTCAATTTGTCAAAGAAAGATAAAAGATACAAGGGTTGATTGAAGAAGTTTGAGCTAATTGGATAAGTTCTTGATTCCTTGACCACAAGTGCATAACCCTCTCAATTCTTAATATTTGGAAGTGGTTATTATTGCTATGGTTTCTTATTATTATTATCCACAACAACTTATATTCACATAACAAAAGTTATTGTGCAAGAAAGATTGTCAAATTTGAAAGGGGTTTCCAAGTCATTTTGGTGCTTTAAGAGCTAGGATTTTGGACTTCTAAGGGCTATATCTTGCTCATCTTTTGAGATTTTTGAGTGATTCCAAAGACATGATTTTATTTAAAGGGTTATCAACAAATCACTTCAAAAGTTTAAAGCAAACATTGTATGGAAGGTTCCTAATTATTGAGAAAGATTACAAGTCCTCTAGATAGGCCATCAAATTCCCTTATGTGACTTCAAAAGATCATAACTTGGTAAATTTTTATCTCCTTGATCCCATTATTTTTCCATAATGATCTTAAGGATGTGAAATTCAACTATTATTTTATGTGAAAGACTTGAAAATGGTTGGAAGATGCCCTAAGAACTCAAGATTATAGGTCACCTCATGGATTTTCACCAATTTCACAAGGCCATAACTTTTTCAATACTTGGTATTTTTGAGTGATTAAAGTTTCACAATTCTCTTTGGTAAGTCTACTTCAAGCTAGCATCAATGATCAAAGCTCAATTTTTGGATAAGACCTTGTTTGAACTCAAAACGTTATAGGTCACTTTTGAAGAAAAACTTAGAATTTTTCTAAGTACAAAAAGTCAGCATCTTTTTCTCAACTTTGACTCATCACAAATTTTAGCTCAAGAATCCAATTGATCTCACTCTTTGCAAATTATAAAGTTTTTCACCTTATCTTTCAAATGCTTCATGATCGTGCCATAAGACTCCTTGAGACGTGAACACCATGGATTCAAAGATGGTACCTTGAAACTGAAGTTTTCTCCAAAGTCAGAATTTGAAATTCATAATATGCCTTCTAATCACCCATTTAGCACATGTTTTCGATTTAAACATGTTTAACAAAGTTCCCAAAGTTGAATTAAGGATCAAAATGCAGGAATTGATTGAGTTTTGATGCACATGGGGTCACACTTTTTTCACTTTCGAGCTTGATCCAATTTCCCTCCAAACTTCAAATTTCCTCTGAATTCTTTACATCATTCACTTCCCTATAAATAAAGGACCTCACTCCTATCATTTTCTCAAGCTTGAACCACCAAAATCACTCTGTTAAACTCCCTTCATAACTCACTTTTCTGAGATTTCGAATTCCTCTTTTCTCCACTTTTCAATCCAATTTCTTCATTGATCCTTCATCCTTGAACTTCATTGAAGCTAACAGAAGAAGAATCGAGCCTTGAGGTGCCCTGAATCGTGCTAGCCAAGTCCATTTAGAGAGCAAGTTCATCTGACTTCGTTCAGGTAGTTTAAGGCACCAAATTATCTAACTCAAATTACTGGAATGGTCTATGATGTTCACTGATGCTTGCTCTTAACTCAATTTTGGTGAAACAATGCATTTGATGCTTTTGATTTTTGATTTTAAATTTTTTAAACATCTCTGGTTTTTTTCAAGCCGACTATGCTGTGCTTTATATAAATTTTTCACGAGCATATGGTTGTGATCGTCTCAAGTAGACGCATCTATTGGTACCACTATGAACGCGTAAATTTACAGATTCAAGAATCTTGGGTTTTCCCTACTTACAGAAGGCTGGAGGTTGAAGACGACCTACGTGTTGTACTTCAACCAATAACCCTTATCCAATTGTTTTAATTTGATTGGTTGGACTTTCTTGTGTTGTATGCGCGCGCCTTAGATTGGGTCCAAGATACTCCCTCACCTCTGATCCATTAGATCTGCCAATGTATATAAGTGAGAGAGATCTAACGCGCATGATTTTTTTGATTTGTTTTTATTTTACAAATTATTTTTAAATTCCTTTTATCTTTAAAAATTCATAACTCTTTTATTTTTTATCCAAAAATCATGAAAAAAATATACAAAAATACTTTAAATTATTTCTGATTTTGTGAATATTTTTTCATATTTTTATTTTAGTGAGTGATACGGTGGCAGAACCGATTGTTATATTGGTTTTGCATTTGTATTCATTCGCAAATGTTGTGGTAAGCAAGAGTCGCCACCGAATTTTATTTTATTCAACAAAGGAAAGGGTTTAAAGAACATAAAAAGACCTTTTTTAGAATTTTGAGTAAGGGGGGTAGATTATGGAAAGGGAAGGTGTTAGCACCCTTTTCACCTGTAGTTATCTATGGGCTCCTAGATGCTTAGCTCATTTTTAAAAATACCTTATGCTTTTGTGTGTTTGAAAAGTATTTGAAAATGCCTTAGTTCGGTGATTCACTTTATGATAACTCTTGTATCAGTCCTTAAGAGTGTTGATAAAGCGTTTTTTGAAAGTGTTTTTGAAATGTTTTGGTGTAAGTGTGAAAGTTTGTTTTTGAGCAAGCATCTATGAACTATCTACTTATACTTGAAAAGTTTTGTTCTTTTCCTCCTATCCTTTAGACAATGCTATCCTACTATTAGTGAGTAGGTAGCCCTATCGTTGGATGTTTGATGGATGTTCGTGGATCATCGTACAGTCATAAAGGCAACATGTAGAGACGTTTTAGAAATTTTGTTTAAGGGACTAGATCATTTATCGGAAGGCAACAATGTAGGTTCATCGAGGGACTATGATATTTTTTGATTTAAGGGTCTTTGCTAAAGCGTCCCTTCTTTCGAGGGACATGACTATTTTATTTTCCGAAAGGCAACCAAAGTGGGCGTACCCTAGAGGTGTATATGTGCAAGGTGTGTTATGTTCAGTTATTTTAGTCTTGTGTTAAGTTTGCTAACGTTTGATTATTAATCTTGTCATACGATCCTATTAGCCTAGAAGTTAATATGTAAAGGAATTTAAAGTGCAGGAATTTAAATCTACGGTATTACAATGCTTCGGGGAGGGGGTATTTACATGTCCAAACTTTTGGGGAAATAAAGCGATAAAAGTAAAGCCCTAGTTTAAGCTATTAAATACTGTGAGCAGTTACAATAATTTGAAATAAAATAAAATATAATAATGCGCGCGAGTCAGAAGGAACGTCTAAATCCTAAAAAAGTTCTAAGTAAAAGAAAATTCTTTTTGTTTATTTAAAAAAAAGTTAAAATCGACTATGACAATAAAATTTGATTAAATCCTAAGTCTATTTATTTTAATTTAAATAAAAAAATTAAAATAATTAATTAATTAGTTTACAAAACTAATTTAATAAAAAAACCTAAAACTATATTTTTATGATTTTTATGATGTTGATTTAAAGAAGAAACCATTAAAAGAAATAAACAACATAAAAAAATAAAATACAAAAAAGAAGTCTTTCGATCCAGAAGACGATGTCTTTTGATTCAGAGGAAGGAGATTATCCTTCGATCTAGTGAAGGATGACATCCTTCGATCCAGGGAAGGATGTGGCTTTCGATCCAGCAAAGGGCCTTGTTGAAAGTGCTTGATGGATTGCCTGCGGGGGCACTGGGTCGGCAAAAAAACATTAGCAAAAATGAAAGCATGACCTGGGTGTTAGACCCAGGTCTTTCGATTCTTTGCACATTGGTTTATTTAGGTTGGATCTGCAATATAGGCAATAGAGATGAAAATAAACATGGACCTGGGTGTCACACCCAGGTCCTTCGATTCTGAATGCAAATTAATATGACATGCAAAAAAAAGGTAAAATTTAATTCTTTGCATTTTTCCTTACCAATAATAATGTATGGATCTGTGGTGTTGGAAATGCCCCTGGAGATCTCAGGATCAAGGCGTGATTTACTGGTTTGGACTGAAGGTACCTTCAAAACTATTTTCGAACTATGAAATTTTTAGAATTTGGTATGCTTTTTATGAGGCAGCGTGTGCGTGTATGAGGCAGTATGTAGGCGTTTGTAATGCTTGCGAGAAGGCTGTATTTATAGAGGAGATGGAGAAGGCAAGGAAATAAGGAAAGAATCCCAGCCATAACCATGTTGTTTAAATCCATGATTATAATTTGAAAAAGTGCCAAAATGGAGATTTCATGCCATTTTGAGACTTGGATGTATCTGGACATTCTTGCATTGGTGCTTTGTACGAATTCAAATTGCTTAGAATTTTTCTCACCAGAGTGTCTTCGATCATCCCTCAAGTGTTACTTTCTTTGATTACCTTTCTTATCATTCAAACCAATCGAAGCACCAACTCTTCCTTTTTGACTGGTCGAATGTTGCTTCAGCTCTTTATTACTTGAAGGCTTTGTAGAAGCCTCCTCACCTTCCTTTGAATTTCCCCAGGCCTCATCATTGTGGACTTTGATTGAGCCACCATTTGCCTTAGTAGCTTGATATGAAACTCTTCAACTAACCCAATCGAAAGCTCTTTTCTGGCCAGTCGAAGCTTCTTTTTTTAGGAATGTGATTGTGCAGAAGGCTTGGGCCTGGCAGTATGTAAGACTTTTGCCAGCAAGCAAAAATTGTTTCCAACCATTGTATTTCTTTTGACTGGACCAAACGCATGTCCTTTGAAGGCATCATTTGCGTGTCCTTCGAATAGGCCTTAATAGGTGTCAAAAGGTGGAGAACTGTGTGTTAAGGATTTTAGATGTGGAATCGAAACTGTTTCAGAGGGGACCATTGCCCAGTCGAAACTACCACATAGGAAGCCAATGCCTTGTGGATGGTAGCATTAGATAGGCCAAAACAAGCATAAAAGAGGCCATTCCCTTGTGAATTGAATCAAGAGCGAAAGAGGTATTTTCCTTGTGGGTCGAAGGAAGCTTTTTTTCCTAGTGGATTAAAGGCAAATCTGAAGATGTCTTGGCCTTGTATGCTGAAGGCACGCACATGGAAAGTCATTTCCTTGTCAATTGAATCAGGCATGAAACAACCAATGCTCAGTCGAAGTCTTGTGAACCAAGTTTGTATTTAAGTATTTTGGATACCCGATCGAAGCTCTTTGTTCAGATGCCAATCAAAGGATAACCTTCTCAGATGCCAATCGAAGACACCTTGTCCCAATGCCAATCGAAGATACCTTGTTTCAATGCCAATCGAAGATACCTTGTTTATCTTCAAAATTCTTATTTTCTTTAAGCAAGTGTTTGTAATCATCCATGTAAGAGAAAATCTTAGAAAACATGATAGATAACATTTAGGGGTACAACAAATTCCCCTGTTCAATCTTCTTAAACTTGAAGATTTAGATTGGCTTGTTTGCCTTTCTTGATCTGAGGGTGGAAGATGATTGAACACTAGAGTGCCCAGAAATTTGCACTCGATGATGTGATGGTTGATCGTGTAGGGAATGGGCTTACAGATGCCGTTTGGAAGAGATGACTGAGAGTTGTCAGAGATGGGCTTAAAGATGCCATCCAGGGTAGATGCTGACCTTATAAGAGGTCACGGTGTGGGGAATGCCTGTTCATGCTGTCTGAGGAGGAGTCCACTAGGGAAAGTTGATTTATATTGTTCTCCTGCTTGGGGATAACTCTGGGGAATAGAGTCTAGGAACTTTAGTTGTCCATGGGTCTATTGTGGAATTATCTCTGTACTCGAGAGATGAGAGTTTGCTTCTTTCTGGTTGAAGTTTAGGCTTCACAACGGCTTGTTGGGGATAATGGAATTAACTATTATCTGAAAATATAATAAAAATAGCCAGTGTAGGTCTATTTTAGGATGAGTCCGTGTTAGTCTGCATCCGGAGATATATGAGAAAGAGCCTGTGTGGGGATGCTTCAGGAGGAGTCCGTGTTAGACTGCATCTGGATAATGAGAAGGAACCCATGTAAGATTGCTTCATCCGGTCGTGTAGATAGTTTTCCTATCTGGTTTTAGGTATTAATCTATAATTAGTCATCCACGGATAGTTGTCCTATCTTGTTTCAGGTATTAACCTGGGACTTGGTTTTGTTGGTCATTGAGATAGTTGTCCTGTCTGGTTTCAGGTATTAATCTCTGACCTAAGAGAAAGAAAGATAGTTTTCCCGTCTGGTTTCAGGTATTAATCTTCAATCTGCTCATGTAGATAGTTTTCCTAGCTTGTTACAGGTATTAATCTACAGTCGGTCGTCCACAGATAGTTGTCCTGGCTTGTTACAGGTATTAATCTGGAACTTGGCAACATTGGTCACATAGATAGTTTCCCCATATGGTTTCGAGTATTAATCTCTGACCTGAGAAAGAAAGATAGTTTTCCTGGATTGTTACATGTATTAATCTACAATCGGTCGTCCATAGATAGTTGTCCTGGCTTGTTACAGATATTAATCTGGGACTTGGCAATATTGGTCACATAGGTAGTTCCTCGTCTGGTTTCGGGAATTAATCTGTGGCTTGCTGTATTTGTTGGTAAACCCATCTTGTTCCGGGAGTTCATACCACTTGTTCATGTAGATAGTTTCCACGTCTGGTTTCAGGCATTAATCTTTGACCTGCTATGAATAAATTGATAGTATTCGTCTGTCTGCGAATTCAACCTGAAAAGGTAATGTTAGTTTCATGTGATGTCATGATGTATGAATTTCATGATGCTCTCAAAATAAATGAGATTGTGATATATGCATTTCTGCTGCATATGCCATGACGTTTATAAAATGATTTATGAGTGCAATATATGAACGTGTCAGTTGTTCTATTGCAGTGTTGTTGAATTAGGGAAAATAAATCCCTGATGGTTGCTGGGGATGAAGAAATGTAAGTCTTAAAATCTTGTTGAAGTTGAATTACTGGGAGATGATTTCCGTTATTAGAGAAATAAACTATGTTGGGGAAGGAAAAACTCCGGGTAATGTTTGGGTATTTTGTGAAATCCTGCTGGGGAATCCTAAGAAGCTTGGCGACTTCGTTGGGGATTTTTTTTTGTTGGAGCAGTAATTTGGAGATTTTGGCTCTTCCGGGGATATGAGGACACCTGACACCATTAGGTTTCATATTGAGAGTATGGAAGTGACCTTGTAGTAGGATGTCTCTGCCTCTGTACCTGCTGGAGAAGGTATCCGCTGGAGGAAATAACTGCGAGGATTTTGTGGATGGCCCTTAGATATTGTCCTTTTTCTTAAAGCCATTAGTAACTGTCTTTCTGTTTTTTATGCATATATTTGTAAGCAGTAATCGCATTCAAATGCATATGTTCAAAAATAATCACTGGACTCTTTGCAAACAAAACAGAAAAATAAAAACAAATAATTTTGCACTTTCAAAGGAATAGCTTTGCATTAACTTGAATAAGTGTTTTTGTACAAGGAGAGGAACATCCTAGTAAGAGAATGTCTTCGTAAGAATGAAACTTTACAAAATAGCATACAAAGAAAACAACTATGTGAAATAATCCCATTGCGTTCCTATTCTGCTATTGCCTTTTTGTCTTTTGAGCGTCTCATTTCTTTCGCTGCTTGTGAAAGCTGACTGGATTGCTTAGTACCACTTGAGCTTGATAGTTGATACTGAAGATTAGCTGTAAGGTGATCCAACAGGACATAGTTATACGCTTAAAATCCCTAATTTTTTCCTGGACCGCCCTTTCGGGTTTTCAGTCCACCGAGATACCCTTTTTGCCCAAGCCACCTTTTCAGGTTTTCGACTTGCTGGGTGTACAAATTTTTTTCCATGTATATCCTTAATTTTTGCTCGAACCCTTTTGGTTCACCGGGATGCCCTTATTTTTTCCTAGGCCAGTCGACCTAGTATGTCTTTTTTCATGCGTAGTATCTTTTAACTATGTTCGCGTTTACCGGGTGTAGAAGGTCATCACCGTCCATAGTGGTTAAAATCATAGCTCCATCAGAAAATATGTTCTTGATCACAAATGGCCCTTCGTATGTGGGAGTATGTTTTCCTCTGGGATTACCTTGTGGCAGTATGATGCGCTTGATTACTAGGTCCCTAGCCTGATATACCTGACATCTGACCTTCTTGTTGAAAGCTTTGATCATATGTTTTTGGTACATCTGACCAAGGCAGACAGCCGCGAGCCTCTTCTCGTCAATCAGGTTTAATTTGTCAAGTAAAGTCTGAACTCATTCGTCTTCATCAACCCTGCATCCTTCGTGATTTTCAAAGAAGGGATCTGGACTTTAATGGGTAGGACAACCTACATACCGTATACCAAAGAGAAAGGAATTGCCCCTGTTGATGTGTGCACCGTGGTAGGATAACCACGAAGAGCAAATGGTAAGATTTCGTGCCAGACTTTGTATGTCACCGTCATCTTCTGAATGATTTTCTTGATGTTTTTATTAGCAGCTTCTACAATGCCGTTCATCTTCGGCCAGAAAGGAGAAGAGTTATGATGCTGGATATTGAATTGTGTGAAGAGCCCAGTGATCATAATGTTATTGAGATTGGTACCATTATCCGTAATGATTCTTTCTAGAATACCGCACCGACAGATAAGGTTATGTCTGATGAATCGGGCCACAACATTCTTGGTAATAGAAGAAAATGAGGCCGCCTCGACCCACTATTTTAAGTAATCAATGGCAACGAGGATGAAGCGGTGCCCATTAGAAACTGTAGGTCTAATCTCCCCAATCATGTCAATCCCCCACATTGCGAATGGCCAGGGAGCAGTCAAAACATTCAAGGGAACTGGAGGTACATGTACTTTATCAGCATAGATTTAGCATTTGTGACAAGTTCGTGATTGTTGATAACAGTATGCTTCTATAGTGGAGCAGTATAATCCTTCCCGTAGGATCTTTTTATCCATTGTGTGCCCACTAGAATGGGTGCCAAAGGTACCTTCATGTAAATCAGTCATAATCTTTTCTGCCTCACTCTTGTCTACACACCGAAGCAAGGTGGAGTCTTGGTTGCACTTGTAGAGGATCCCGTTGCTGAGGAAGAACTTGGAGGAGAACCTTCTTAGAAACTTCTTATCATTGACTGAAGCTCATTCAGGGTACTCTTGGGCCTCAAGATATCTTTTGACTTCATGGAACCAAGGTTTGTCCACTACTTCTTCAATGCCAATCTCGTGACAGTATGTTGGTTCATCCATTATCTCAATAGTGATATGAGGAGCTTCGTTATCCCACCTGACTTTGAACATGGATGACATGGTCGCTAGAGATTCCGCTAGTTGATTTTCCTCTCGTGGAAAATGCTAAAAGGTAATTTCTTGAAAATGTGGAATCAGTGTCAACACATGCTCTTTGTAAGGGATGAGATTAGGATGTTTCATGTCCCATTCTCCTTTGATTTAACTGATCACTAGGGCCGAGTCTCCAAATAAACTCAAGAATTTGATCCTCAAGTCGATAGCTGCTTTGAGACCCATAATACATGCTTCATACTCAGCCATATTGTTGATACAATTGAAACATAATATGGCAGTAAAAGGATTATGACAGCCTTCAGGAGATATGATCACAACACTGATACCATTGCCAAGAGCGTTGGAAGCTCCGTCAAAAACTATAGTCCATCGGGATCATTTTTTAGGTCCTTCATCCGGTCCAGGTTCTTCACAATCAGTTACTAACATGATGTTCTCGTCCAAGAACTCAAAATTCATGGATTGGTAGTCGTCCATGGCCTGATGAGCCAAATGATCAGCTAATACACTTCCCTTAATTTCTTTCTGGGTTGTATACTGAATGTCGTATTCGGTCAGGATCATTTTCCATCTTGCTATTCTTCTGGAGAGAGCGGGCTTTTCAAATATGTATTTGATAGGATCCATTTTAGATATCAACAAGGTAGTGTAAGTCAACATATATTGTCTTATTTGGCGAGCATCCTATGCCAAAGCGCAACAAGTTTTCTCGAGCAGTGAGTATCTTGTTTCACAGTCGGTAAACTTTTTGCTAAGGTAGTATATTGCATGTTCTTTTCGACCAGACTCATCATGCTACCCCAACACACACCCCATTGAGTTCTCTAATACTTTTAAGTACATGATTAGAGGTCTTCCTTCAACTGGCGGCATCAAAATTGGAGGCTCTTGAAGATATTCCTTGATTTTGTCAAAGACGTTCTGGAAATCGTCATTCCACTTCACTGCTTGATCTTTCTTCAGTAATTTGAAGACTGGCTCACAAGTAGTGGTTAGGTGGGAAATGAATCTGGCTATGTAGTTTAGGCGTCCCAAGAATCCTCTAACTTCCTTCTCAGTGTGAGGAGTTGGCATTTATTGTATAACTTTAACCTTTGCAGGGTCTACTTCAATGCCTTTTTCGCTGACAACGAAACCTAAGAGCTTACCGGATCTTACTCCAAAGGTGCACTTATTCGGGTTCAACCTCAGTTTATACTTTTTCAGTCTTTCAAACAGCTTCTGTAGGTGATAGAGGTGCTCCTCTTCAGTCAGAGACTTGGCTATCATATCATCAACATATACCTCTATCTCGTGATGGATCATATCGTGAAACAGATCTACCATGGCGCGCTGATAGGTTTCCCCGACGTTCTTCAGCCCAAATGGTATAACTTTGTAACATAAGTGCCTCACTGTGTGACGAAGGTCGTTTTCTCCATGTCCTCGGGTTCCATTTTGATCTGATTGTACCCAGAGAAACCATCCATGAAGGAGAATACCTTATGTTATGCGATATTGTCAACCAGAACATCGATGTGGGGAAGCAGAAATTCATCCTTGGGGCTTGCCCTATTCAGGTCTCTGTAATCCACACACATACGTACCTTACCATCTTTCTTAAGTACTGGAACAACATTGGCAACCCATTATGGATAAGAGGTGAGATTTAAGAAACTGGCATTGAACTGTTTCATGACTTCAGCCTTGATCTTTTCTGACATCTCTGGCCGCATACGACGAACCTTCTATTTCACAGGAGGGCAGTCTTCCTTTGTCAGAAGGCGATGAACCACAATATTAGTGTCAAGTCCTCGTACGACCAGACAAAGACCTCAACATAGTCTTGTAGCATCTGAACTAACCGCTATTTGACACTATACTCCAGGTCGGAACCTATCTTAACCTCTTTCTTGTCCTCTTCAGTACCCAAGTTAACTGTCTCCACCGGCTCTTCATGAGGCTGTGTTGCCCTTTCTTCCCATTGTAATATTCTGGCAAGTTCTCCTGGTACTTCACAATCTTCCTCACCTTCGTCCTCGGCTTGGTATATCGGATTTTCAAAGTCATAATGGGCAATAGCAGAACTGTTATCAATAGGATCCAGAGTGGATGTGGATCTACAGTTTGATATGTGGGTGTGTGTAAGAGCATAGCTATTTTTGATAAAGTAAAAGGTAGAAAAGAAAAACAGAGAGGGTAAAATTCGTATGCAAAATGTCCAATGATGTATTAATGACATATGATAATGAAGTAATAACCCTCACAAATAAACCATTATGCTGCGGGTAAGACACAAGGCTTTAAAGTTTCAATTGTTCAAATATTACATATCCCACACAAAAACAAAAAGAAAATTACTCTTGAATAAAAGTAATAGGCACAAAATATTTGGCCTCCCAGTTGTTGAGTCCACCGCTGATGGTTGGGAAGATCCACTTGTCCACGCCGCAGTCGTTGTCAACATCCTCTGTAGCGGAAACAACATCAGTAGCACCGGTTCCTGGTTCATGCTTGGTGTAACGCGGTGGGAGAACTGACTTGGTCGTTTTGTGTTTGATAGCAAATGTTGCGGTTAACAAGAGTCGCCACCGACTTTTCTTTTATCTAAAAGGAAAGGTTGAAAAGAACATGAAAGACCTTTAGAGATGTTTTCTTGAGTTTGGGGGGCAGATTATGAAAAGGGAAGGTATTAGCACCCTTTTCATCTGTAGTTATCTATGGGCTCTTAGTTGCTTGCTAGATCACTTGCTTTTGTTTGAAAATATGCTTTGTATGGTTTTTGAAAATATTTTGAAAATGTCTTTGTAATGGTTCTCGTTTCTATAAGAACACGTACAAAGTGTTGATTTGAAAGTAGTTCAAAAAAGGTGTTTGTGGAGTGTGTTTTTGAAAGTGATTTTTGAAAAGGGTTTTCTTTGTAATGGCTCTCGTTTCTATAAGAACGCGTACAAAGTGCTTTAACTTTTGAAAATGTTTCAAGTTTGTAAGATGTTTTGAAAGTGTTGTTGTTTGTTTTGAAAATAACAAGGATGTTTTGGTTTTGAAATTTAGAAAGCAACTAGGAACGATCTACCTACTCAAAAGGTCTTTCATGTTTATTTCCTCTTTCCTTTGACATTGTTATCTTACATTTGATTTGATAAGTAACCCTATCTTTGGATGTAAAAGGGACGGGCATGGGTCATCGTATAACCATGATTAGCAACATTGTAAGATATCTTAGCATTTTCTTTAAGGGACTAAGATCATTTTTGAAAGGCAACTTTGATAGCGTCATCGAGGGACTATGATCTTGTATTTTTTTTTTATTTTTGCTAAGACACCTCACATGCATAATATGGCCATTTTATAAGACAACAAAGTGGATTTACCCTAATGGTGTAAGTGTGCAAGTGTATTGGTTTACATGCTTGATTTGTCCTGATTAGGGTTTGCTATTTGTTGGTTTTAATCTTTCCATACAAACCCTAATTACTAGCATTTGTATATAAAGTATTAAATTGCGGGAAATAAAAATACTAAGCTATTACATCATTAGGGGAGGGGGTGTACAAAATTACAAATGGGGAAAATTGTAAGAAAATTAAAACCCTAATTATCTAATACAACCATATTGAACTTGAATAAATGTACAAGAAATGAAATGAATATAATGTACAAGTATGAATAGATAAGGAATGAATTTTTTTGTATTAAAAGTTTTGATCTAATTAAATTAAAATAAAATAATTGAATAGAATAAGAAAATTAAAATTAAATTAATAAAATAAATTATTTTATCAAAGAAAACAAGTTTTTTAGGGTTTTTTGTGAATTTGATTAAATTAGTAAATAAAATTAATTAAATAAAAGTCCTAAGTTCTAAATTGATTTTAATTTACAAGAAAATAATATATAATAATTAAGACTAATTATCTAAGTATTAAAAAAAGAAATTAATTTATTAAAGAAAATGTTTTTTATTCTTTTGTTTTATGAAGAAAAATAAACTAAATAAATATCAATAATAAAATAAAAATAGTTTTTTGGATTTTTATTAACAACAATAAAAATAATAATAATAATAATAATATTAATAATAATAATAATAATAATAATAATAATAATAAAGAAAATAAAAATATAAAAGAAAGAAAATGGGCCAGGATGTATGAAAGTGAAACAGGGAGGTGATGTTCAGCAAAATTGCCAAGCCCATGGGGATGAGGCCCAAGTGCTGCCTGATTCAACAAAAAAAGAAAAAAATGAAAAAAAATGTGAAAATTGCAAAAGGTCTCGCTGGGGATCGAACCCAGGACCTTCTAATATGCGCACACTTCTTGTACCACTGGGGTGGCCTGTTTCATCCATTCATATAATAAAAGCATAAATATATATTAGAAACTGCTTTCTGAAGTCAACTTCATCTTCAACCTCGCGCCTAGCCAGACCATCTACATCTTGTTCATTTCTCATCCATTTGCAAAAGTGTAAACATGAATCTTATGGAAAATTTCCTCACAATTTCAGAAATGTAAAGCATTAAAACTATAGATCAAAGACAAACATGAATTTTATTGGCCCTAATCTGAACCCTAACTTTTCCAGAAACTTCAATCTTAAAATTCTCTAAGCTCAAGCAACATAAATGAAAACTATGGACATGGTTAGCTTCGTGGCAATGAGGTCTACATTTTTCATTCACAAATTAAACATTAATGATGCCTATATGAAGAGTTCAAAAGTTAGAAAACTCACCTTGTAAGAGGGTATCGTGTTTTGAGTTTGAGCAGCTTTTGATGAATTCTAGTGATTGGGTTAGCTTCCTCAAGTTCCCAGGAAGCTAATGTGATGCTTGGCTTGAGATGAAAGTGGCTGAGGAGTTCTGAGGAAGTCAACCTGCATGGCCCTGTTTTTGGTTATGGAGGTTGATGAAGATGGAGTTACAGTTATGAAACAGGGTCAGGGATGAGTTGTCTTTGATGCTTAGAAGCTTTAGGAACCAAAAGGCTTGGAAACACACGAGGGAGATGTGAGTTTCAAGTTTTTGGTCAGATTGTGCAACAATGGTGATTTTTGATACCGTTCTGAGTTCTAGGGAGTTTGAGGGCTTGTGTATACGTGTCCTTCTTATAAACAACTTGTGCATATGTATGGAAAAGGTTAGAGCACAAATGTACTCAAGACTTCTGAGTTCTAGACTTTTGGCTCTATAACTTGCTTTTAAAGAAAAGTGAGAAGACAAATATCAAAATGTTATACAAGCATGTTCTGAGTTCAAAGAGGATTTAGACACATTTATTTTTGGTTATAGGGGTTGTGTGTGCAGAAAGAACAAGTGCAAAGCTCAAGAAGTTGACAATTGCAAAAGTGATGCTTTATCAAAATGGAAATGGTGACTTTCTCCCTAAAATGGCAAAATGCTTTGGACAATGCTTGAATCAATTGGACAATTGATTAATAAGTTATGTAAACATTAAATTAAGGAGTGACAAACAAGTTTAATGCCTGAAAAGTGAATATTATGCAGCATGGCTATGGATTTGGTTCGTGTTGCATCACAACTTTTGCCTTGCAAAACAACTTGAAACCCTAACTTCTGGCCTTCGATTCTCTTTGCTCACAAATGCTCTCAAGGAATTCTTGGACATTTTTGAAAGCTTGTAATGTGCTCTACAACCCATCTTTTAATCACTTTTTCAAAATCCAAATGGAACTATATAAAACTTGGCCCAAAAGTTAGGTCAAAATCCTGACCAAAAATGCTCAAAATTTCACTAAGTGTTTTAGTTTCATGACCATGACTTCATGGATTAATAATTTGAGATCCAAGAATTTCTAGGAGGAGTTGTGTAAAGAAAAGTTTTATATATCATTGATATCTACAACTTTCATGTTGAAATTTTCCTTTGAATCATCTTGCATCATGGTGAAAAATTGGCTCAAAGTTGTGAAAAAATATGAAGTTTTCAACACTTAGAAAAATTTCTAAGTTTGGAAACTCTGACTTTTCAAAATGAAATCTTGAATTTTTGATTTCTTGAAGAAAAAGTTTCATATTTTGACATGTTTTGATGAATTGTGATATTTGACACTTGATTTTGACCAAAAAGTCAAAGTTTGACTTTTCAGTGTACAATTGACTTTTGATCAGTTGATTGAAAAATCAACTATCAATCAAATGACCTTGAGCAATGTTTTGAGTCATTCCATTAGGTCAAAATTATGCAATTGATATCTTGAGATCATGTCTCAAACCAATTAACCATTTTCTAGGTCAAAAATCATAAATTGCCCTTTCTCAGCCAAAACCCTAATTTTGACCATTTTGCCCTTTTGATGATCTGATCAAATTTCTTGAGGAATTATGGTCCAAACTTGATCAAATGATATATAGGAGTTCATAATGTTGATATGAATAAAAAAATTATGAAGTTTGACTTTAAATTGGCCATAGTTGACTTTTCCCCCAATAAAGTTGATTTTTAGGTCAACTGCTCAATTGACTGAGCAAAAATGTGATCCAAGATTTGAAACTTGACATGAGCAATCTTGCAGGTACATAATGATCTATGAAAGTCATATGAGGCATTAAAAGTTCAATTATCCTTGTGCAATCTCAAACCCTAATTTTAGTCATCAATGCTTAATGAGGTGTCTTGAGCTGATCAACCCTTGTGCAATCTTGAACCAAAGGAGATCTTGTGAGAAAATACTTGATAAATGAGAGGGAAAATTTTGGGGTACAACACTTGGGCATTGGTGTAGTTATGACGTTGGGGGTCTTGGGAGGATCAAGCTCAATCTCTTTCGCCTCAATTAGATCTTGCACTTTGTTCTTTAGAGCCCAATAATCATTTGTATCATGTCCGGGACTTTAGAGTGGTAGGAACATCAGGAATTTGGGTTGTAGAGGGGAGATGCAATATTAGGATTATTAGGAGCTTCCGTTAGATTCACCAAATTGGACTTCAGCAGATGTGGCAAAGCTTGGGATAAGGTCATGTTGATCCGGGTGAACTGTCTTCTGGGAGCATCTGGCCTGAGCTGATTGTTTTGTTGTTGGTTTGAGGCCTGATTGGAAATCATAACAGCCCCTATTGTCGGGCGATGTTCAGTTTTGTTGTGATTTCTTTGGCCGTAAGCAGCACTGAAATTCTGGCAACAGATACTTAATGTCACAGTGAATGTTATGACACCGTATCTGACACACTTCAAGACAGTAATTCAAAAACAGTAAAGAACACAATCAATCGTTAACCCTGTTCAATGTGTAACAACACCTACTCTGGGGGCTACCAAGCCAGGGAGGAAATTCACTATAAGAGATATTAATTCAGGAATAAACCAACCAGTTTATCTCCTCCACTTAAGATCTACCCAACGCAACTTCAATCTAAGTTCAACTTAAACCCGAGTTCCTACTCACTCCCCCTCAATCACAACAGTGATACTAAACTATTGATTAATGAGATTATAAAGACACTCTTCAGCACACACACTTGATTTTGCTTCACAACTTTAATCAAGTGACAAACACTCGTGCTTCAAAGCTTTGAGTGATAAATAACCCTAACTTGATTTTGCTTCAAAGCTTTAATCAAGTAACACAAACACTCGTGCTTCAAAGCTTTGAGTGATACACAACCCTTACAATCAAATCCTACTCCAAGTCACTTATCATAATGATAATTGCTTGGCTCACAGTAGTTACAGCTATACAATCCCTTATTGATCTTCTGTCAAAAAGTGTCTTTCACCATTAATCTTCATGAGGAATATATAGGCCGACTATTCTTCAGTTAGGGCTTCCATGAAAATAGCTAGGGTTAACTAAAGTTAACCTAAAGACTTGGTCTTAGGATTTCATCATACCAGATTAAGGTTAAGCAAGGTTAACCTAATGTCCACGTGAGCATCTGATCTGGACTATAAACACCAACTCAGAGAAGCATATCAGATTCCTGAAAAATCTCAGGAATAACAAATCTGCACAAATGTTATATCAGTACAGGATGTCTTAACATTGGTTATGACAACAAGAATCATGTTCACTGATTTTGGTAGAATGCAATAAATATGATCATTGCTTAATGATCATGCTAAACACTCATATTGAGTAGCTCCTGTATGACATTCTTTTTCTGCAGAATGTACCTTTATCCCAGAATGTTATGACATCAGTCATGACATTCACAAAACTGGTTTTACCAAAAAAAATGCCAACAAACAAACACTTACAAACTCCCATTTTGGCAAATTTTTGGCTAAAACCCCTAAACAATCCTAAACAATCAGAGATTAGAATGCAACAAAATTTTTAATAACAGCTACCAAGTCTAATTCTACCAAAATTACCACAAAATATTCTCCCCCTTTTTAGCCATAAAGAGGCCAAAGATGCTTGTACTTTTAAGTTATACAATCATCCAAAAGGAATAATAAAAACAAACACAAAAATAATAAGAAGTCATTTGGCAGTAACAAGATCCAGCAACAATCTTTTCAACAATATTGATCTTCAGGCACTGTCATCTTCCGAGGAAGCACTATCTTCAGCATTATGCTGGTCTTCATCAGCATCTTCTTCCCTTCTTTGTTCTTCATTCTCCTCCTGTTCTAGTCTAGCAATCAACTCCTCAAGAGTCCTTTTTCTTGTATCAAGCTCTCTGCAGGTTTCTTTTAGCACAGCTATAACATCAGTTTTCTTGGAATGAGATTTGACAGTTGATGTCTCAGCAGATGTCATACCAATGTCAGGGACATGTGTTCCCTGAAATAGTTTATAGTGCAAACCAAGAGCAGGGGCTCTTTTGCATACAAAGTCTTTTTCAACTAGTATATCAGGATACTGAGCAATGATTATACCACACAGGAGAGAGGGAAAAGCAATAGGGCCTTTAATAGCACAACTTCTAGCATGTTTCAATGTTTGATCAAATATGTACTTGCCATAATCAAAGTTTGTCCTGGTTCCAACAGCATAGATAAATCTTCCCAAACCTATGGAAATGGTGGATTTATGGTTGGTGGGAACCCAGTTAGCTGCACCTATTTTGTGCAGTATGGAAAACTTCATGCTTAGCTTGCTCACATTTAGCTTCCCTTTCAAGGGCCAGTTCTTGACTTGCTTGGCAGTGATGGTTTGACAAACTTGGTTGTCAGTAACTTCCAGCTCAGGACAAGCATCATCAGGCCTTCATAGGAATTTGTTTATTACAGAAGGAGATAAATTTACCTTCCTTCCTCTCACATACACACTCTTAAAATCAGCTGACTTTCCATCAGCACACCCATCAGATAAATTTACTATGAATTCTTTGACAAGAATCTCATAGCAGTTGGAAAACTTGACCACAGTTTTCATTAGACCAGCAGTGTTGATTAGATCCATGATTTCCTTACACTCAATAGCACTGCTGTTCAGCTCTCTCTCCAAGGCAATCCTTTTCAGAAACACATACTTCCACCTGTTTGCATTTTCTGGATGGTGAAAGGAGATGTTGTCAATGGCAACTTCAGGGACTTTAGGCATTTTGCTAGAAGAGGGTTTCTTCCTGAGAGGAACATTGCTCTCAACATCAAACTCAAAGTCTGATTCCTCATCAGATTCAGATGGTTCAGGATCCTTCCTTTTCTTGGCTATTGGTTGTCTCAAAGGTTTTGAGAGACTACCAACAGATACTCTAGCTTTTACCTTCCCCTTCCCTTTCGACATTCCATCTTTTCGATCCTTCTCAGCTTCTACTCTAGTCTTATTTTCAGACTTGGTTTTCTTATGAACAACTTTAGTAGCCTTCTCTTTGGAGGGGCTTTGGGCAGCATCTTGCTTTTCTTTTCTGCTCATCATACTTATAGCTACGCTAGGGTTGATATTAGTAATTAAATCATTGTCAGAGTATTCTTCATCAACATCAATAACCGGGGGTTCAACAACCTTGTCAGTAGGGTTCTGGTGATCATCATGTTTTTCTAGAGCTTTCCTAATGTTGTCATCAGGTGTCTCAACATTTTGAGTGACATCTGGATTCATTTCTACATTAGGACTAGCAGTTTCTTAGTTCAAAGGTACATAAATGCCAGGAACAGAGTGATTCTCATTAAGAATCCTAGTGACTAGTCTAGCAATAGCTTGATGAACATAAGCAGATCCTTCCCTATTTTCTATTTCTGGAGGAACAGAAGATAATGGTTGAGAAGATTTACCAGATGGAGAGGCTTGTGATCTTCTTGCATGTCTGGTTCGCAGCTTCTTGACCTTAGTGGGATCAGCTTCCAGTTCACGAAGAGGAGTTATCTCAAGAACATCAGTATCCATGCAGTTTGTGATTGCCCTAGGTTCGCTGTCAGAGGATGCGGAAGAAGTAGTCGCCTTTGAAGAAGATGATGATATGGATTGTTGAGACATTTTGATTGATTTAGAAAACAAGTAACAGCGAGAGCGAAATCTTCGTTTGAGAGAATGGAGATTGTTGCAGAACCGCGAGAAGAGGGAGATATATGAATGTCTATTCAACTTCTTACAATTTTGGAAAGAAATAGGAAAACAGATGATTAGCCCAATCAGAATAAACTTAGCTAAAATATCTCTTTCATCCCTTGTTTTAAGCAAAATTAATTGCTACATCTCTTCATATTGGCAAATACCCAGCTTGCCCCTCAAATTTTCAAATTGACTAGCATCAAGTGCCTTGGTAAAAATATCAGCCAGTTGTAATTCAGTGGCAACATGTTCCAGCTTAATCACCTTTTCCTCCACAAGATCTCTGATGAAGTGATGTCTAATGTCAATATGCTTAGTCCTGCTGTGCTGTATAGGATTCTTGGAGATGTTGATAGTACTCATATTGTCACAATACAATGTCATGACATCTTATGTAACATTATACTCAGTTAGCATCTGTTTCATCCAGATCATTTAAGAGCAATTGCTACTAGCTGCTATGTATTCAGCTTCAGCAGTAGATAGAGACACACAGTTCTATTTCTTGCTGAACCAAGAGACAAGATTATTTCCCAAAAAGAAACATCCTCCAGAGGTGCTCTTTCTATCATCAGCACTACAAGCCCAATCAGCATCACAATAACCAGACAGAATTGGTTCACATCCATGAGAGTACAGCAAGCCATAGTTGTAAGTTCCACTCACATACTTCAGAATTCTTTTCACTTGGTTGATGTGACTTACTTTGGGTTCAGCCTGGTATCTTGCACATACTCCAACTGTGAAAGCAATGTCAGGTCTGCTGGCTGTTAAGTATAGCAGACTTCCTATCATGCTTCTGTACAAGCTTTGATCCACATTTTCCCCACTTGTGTCTTTGGACAACTTTAAATGAGTAGGTGCAGGAGTCCTTTTGTGACTGGCATTCTCCATTCCAAACTTCTTAACAATATTCTTTGCATACTTGCTTTGAGACAGAAAAATTGAGTCTTCCATCTGTGTGACTTGCAGTCCAAGAAAGTAGGTCAATTCTCCCATGAGGCTCATTTCAAATTCAGCTTGCATTTGGTCAGCAAAATGTTTAACCATTTTATCTGACATTCCTCCAAACACTATGTCATCAACATAAATTTGAGCTACCATTATCTTTCCTCCTTCATTTTTGACAAAAAGGGTTTTATCCAAGCCTCCTTTCCTGTATCCTTTGTCAGTGAGGAATTTTGTCAATCTGTCATACCAGGCTCTAGGAGCTTGTTTCAGGCCATATAGAGCTTTCCTCAATTTGTAGACATGATCAGGACAGTTTGGATCCACAAATACTTTAGGCTGTTCCACATATACTTCTTCATTTAAGTACCCATTCAAGAAGGAACTCTTTACATCCATCTGAAATAACTTAAACTTAAGGAGACAAGCAACTCCCAAAAGAAGTCTGATTGATTCCAGTCTGGATACAGGAGCAAAAGTTTCATCAAAATCAACCCCTTCAACTTGAGTGTAGCCTTGAGCAACAATCCTTGCCTTATTCCTGGTGACAACTCCTTCAGCATCTGATTTGTTCTTGTAGATCCATTTTGTGCCAATAATGTTTGTTCCTTCTGGTCTAGGAACTAACTCCTATACTTCATGTTGCTTGAATTGGTTCAATTCATCTTGCATTGCTCCAATCCAGTATTCATCAGTCAAGGCCTCCTTAACATTTTTTAGTTCAATCTTAGAAACAAAGCAAGAGTTTGAGATGATTTCTCTAGATCTTGTAATGACTCCACTGTTAGGGTCTCCTATGATGAGTTCCTTAGGATGATCTTTCTGAATTCTGATGGAAGGATCTTTGTTAGCTTCCTTTGATTCAGATTCTGATGAAGTGGTTTTAGGTACATCATCCTTTTTTAGACACTTGAGTTGAAGTCTCAAAGAATGTCTCAACATCATAGGGAACATCTGGTTCCTCATGATAATCATCAACTATGACATTTATAGATTCCATCATAGCTTTGGTCCTGGAATTGAATACCCTATATGCTCTGCTGTTGGTAGAGTATCCTAGGAATATTCCTTCATCACTTTTAGGATCCATCTTTCTCCTTTGTTCACGATCTGTTAGAATATAGCATTTGCTTCCAAAGACATGGAAGTACTTTACTGTAGGCTTTCTTCCTTTCCATAGTTCATAAATGGTGGATGATGTTCCCTTTCTCAAGGTGACCCTGTTATGGACATAACAGGCTGTATTCATAGCTTCAGCCCAAAAATGAATAGGAAGTCCTTTGGCATGTATCATTGCTCTGGAAGATTCCTGTATAGTCCTGTTTTTCCTTTCCACAACTCCATTTTGTTGAGGAGTTATGGGTGAAGACAATTCATGATTGATTCCTTCTGAGGAACAGAACTCATCAAACTTACTGTTTTCAAACTCCTTGCCATGATCACTTCTGATTCTGACAATGAATCCTTCTTTTTCTCTTTGAATTCTTTTGCACAGTTCCTTAAATACATCAAATACATCAGACTTTTCCCTAATGAAGTTAATCCAGGTGAATCTGGAAAAATCATCCACAACAACATACACATATCTCTTTCCTCCAAGACTTTCCACCTGCATTGGACCCATCAGATCCATATGTAGAAGTTCTAGCACCTTAGAGGTGGTCAGATGTCTTGTCTTTGGATGTGACATTCTAGTTTGCTTTCCAACCTGACATTCACCACAGACTCTCCCTTCATCAATTTGAAGCCTTGGAATCCCTCTAACTGCCTCCATGGATATGATCTTTTTCATCCCTCTTAGATGTAAATGACCAAGTTTTTGGTGCCACAGTTTCACTTCCTTTTCTTCTTTGGCTATAGAGCATACAAAAGAGTAATTAGTGTTCTCAGACTCCCATAAATAACAGTTGTCTTTTGATATGACTCCTCTCATTACAACTTCTTGTTTTTCATTAGTTACAAGACATTCAAACTTGGTGAAGTTGACCTTGAATCCTTGATCACATAATTGGCTGATACTTATGAGATTAGCAGTCAAGCCATTTACTAACAACACTTCATTTAGGTTTGGAACTCCAGGGCAGTCCAAGTTTCCAACTCCTTTGATTTCTCCTCTAGCACCATCTCCAAAAGTGACATAGCTAGTAGTATGAGGTTTAACATTATTCAGAATAGTCTTGATTCCAGTCATGTGTTTAGAGCATCCACTGTCAAAGTACCAGTCTTCTTTGGTAGAAACTCTGAGGGAGGTGTGAGCTATTAGGGTTGCAGACTTTTTCTTCCACTGATGAGCATATGGTGCCTTGTTAGACTTAAGTTTGACAACTGGGATATGATTAGGATATCCGTATAATCTGAAGCAGAATGGCTTTATGTGACCAAACCTTCCACAATGATGACATCTCCATCTTTGATACTTTTTCTTCATATTTCTCTGTTCTAGATGTTGAGTGCTATGTTGTGACATCTGCTTTGACATTTGTTTATCAGGCCTGATCTTCTTCTTGACTACAATAGGTTTCTTTGCAGCCACAAATCCTAGACCAGACTTGTTTCCCACATTTTGTCCAGCCTGAAGGATTTCTTCCAATTTGTCAGTTCCATTTGTCAGCATCTTAACAGATTTGGTCATCTGATCAAGTTTTGAGTTTAGCATTTGAACTTCACCTTTGAGATGGTTTATAGTATCAGTGTATGCCTTCTTTTCAGCCTCCAATTTTACTATGAGTTTTTTTTGTTTCTCATTTTGCTGGAAGACTTCAGCACTTATGATACATAGCTTCTTGTAGGTGTCAGCAAGTTCTTCAAATGTCACTTTCTCATCACTGGAGTCACTATCAGAGTTACAAATACCAGCTAGTGCAGTAACTAGTTTGGCAGATTCTTCTTCAGAGTTACTTTCTGAGTCACAATCAGACCAAGTAACAGACATTCCTTTCTTTTGTTTCTTAAGAAAGGTAGGACATTCAGCTCGAATGTGCCCATATCCTTCACATCCATGGCATTGGATTCCTTTGCTTTGATTTCCCTTTTATTCATACTTTGGTCTTCTGCTGGAGTCATAGGATATGTTAATGTCAGAGGGAATGTTCTTGGCATTTGACCTTGACTTTGGATCCATTCTCTTGATGAGTTTGTTGAACTGCCTTCCAAGCATAGCTATAGCTTCTGAAATATTCTCTTCATCATCCTCCTTGTTTTCATCTTCAGTATTGGGTACAAGTTCCATGCTCTTGTTTTTCTTGTCAACATTTTCACTGATCCCCATCTCAAAAGTCTGAAGTGACCCAATGAGTTCATCAACCTTCAAGTTGCAGATATCCTGAGCTTCCTCTATAGCAGTCACCTTCATTTTAAACCTTTTAGGCAAGGATCTGAGAATCTTTCTCACCAGCTTTTCTTCTGACATTTTTTCTCCCAATGCTCCTGAGGTGTTGGCAATTTCCAAGATGTTCATGTGAAACTCATGAATGGTCTCATCTTCCATCATCCTTAGGTTCTCAAATTTTGTAGTAAGCATCTGAAGTCTTGACATTTTTACTTTGGATCTACCCTCATGGGTGGTTTTGAGAGTGTCCCAAACATCCTTGGCCAGTTCACATTGATGTACTAGTATGAATATGTTTCTATCAATTCCATTGAACAAGGCATTTAATGCTTTGGAGTTACCCAGGGCTAACTCATCTTCTTCTTTGCTCCATTCTTCCTCAGGTTTCAAACTGGTCGTCCCATCTTTCCCAATTATGGTGGGATGGTTCCATCCTTTGTCAGCAGCTCTCTAAGCCTTTTTGTCCAGTGACTTCAAGAAGGCAATCATACGAGGTTTCCAGTAGTCATAATTTGATCCATCTAGAGTAGGTGGTCTGTTCCCAAATCCTCATTCCTTGTCCATAACGCCAGAAAATAATATCCCTAGATCTCACCCAGTAAGACAGGCAGGGTGCCTGCTCGGATGCCAATTGAAATTCTGGCAACAGATACTTAATGTCACAATGAATGTTATGACACCGTATATGACACACTTCAAGATAGTAATTCAAAAACAGTAAAGAACACAATCAATTGTTAACCCAGTTTAGTGTGTAACAACACCTACTCTAGGGGCTACCAAGCTAGGGAGGAAATTCACTATAAGAGATATTAATTCAGGAATAAACCAACCAGTTTATATCCTTCACTTAAGATCTACCCAATGCAACTTCAATCTAAGTTCAACTTAAACCTGAGTTCCTACTCACTCCCCCTCAGTCACAGTAGTGATACTAAAATATTAATTAATGAGATTATAAAGACACTCTTCAGTACACACACTTGATTTTGCTTCACAGCTTTAATCAAGTGACAAACACTCGTGCTTAAAAGCTTTGAGTGATAAACAACCCTAACTTGATTTTGCTTCAAAGCTTTAATCAAGTAACACAAACACTCGTGCTTCAAAGCTTTGAGTGATACACAACCCTTACAATCAAATCCTACTCCAAGTCACTTATCACAATGATAATTGCTTGGCTCACAGTAGTTACAGCTATACAATCCCTTATTGATCTTCTGTCAAAAAGTGTCTTTCACCATTAATCTTCATGAGGAATATATAGGCCGACTATTCTTCAGTTAGGGCTTCCATGAAAATAGCAAGGGTTAACTAAAGTTAACCTAAAGACTTGGTCTTAGGCTTTCATCATACCAGATTAGGGTTAAGCAAGGTTAACCTAATGTCCACGTGAGCATCTGATCTGGACTGTAAACACCAACTCAGAGAAGCATATCAGATTCCTGAAAAATCTCAGGAATAACAAATCTGCACAAATGTTAGATCAGTACAGGATGTCTTAACATTGGTTATGACAACAAGAATCTTGTTCACTGATTTTGGTAGAATGCAATAAATATGATCATTGCTTAATGATCATGTTAAACACTCATATTGAGTAGCTCCTGTATGACATTCTTTTTCTGCAGAATGTACCTTTATCCCAGAATGTTATGACATCAGTCATGACATTCACAAAACTGGTTTTACCAAAAAAAATGCCCACAAACAAACACTTACAAGCACTAACCTCCTTCTTTCCAGTGAAAGGCTTCTTTTCTATACTGGAGGACGTATCTCTCTGGATTTTACCACTTTTGATGCCAGATTCTACCCATTCACTGGTCAGTATCAGCTCAGTGAATCCGGTAGACGAGCTTCCAATCAGATGGTTAAAGAACGGACCATACAATATGACCAAGAACATGTTCACCATCTCCCTATCAGACAATGGGGGCTGGACTCTTCCCGCAAGGTCTCTCTAGTTTTGGGCATAACTTTAAAAACTTCGTCAGAACCCATAGACATATTTTGCAATTATATACGAGTTGGGGCGAGGTCAGTGTTATATAAGTATTGCTTGTAGAAAGCAACAGATAAATCTTCCCAATTGCGGATATTGGTTTTCTCCAGTTGATAGAACCATTCCAGCCGAGTCCCCAACAAACTCTCCTAGAAGAAATGTACCCATAGATTCCTATCAGTAGTGTGGGGTTGAAGCTTCCTGACATATGACCTTAAGTGCAGCTTAGGACAAGAGACCTTCGTACTTAGAAAAGGTAGGGATCTTGAATTTCTACGGGATGACCACCCCTGAGATCAATCCTAATTCTTCAAAATCTAGCCCATGCACCCTCTAGATCTCCATAGCATAAAGACGATCCTCCAGTTGTTTGTATTTATCATTAGTAGGAGGATACTGCTCCTCATAATAGTCAGCTTCATCTTCCTCAGGCCCTGGGTTGTTGTTTTCTTCCGTTGGCTTCTCTTCTTGATTGTCCCCCTTATTTGACGGGGTTGTGAAATCTAGAGATCGCTTAGCCGATCCTCTGAATCTTCTACCCAAATTCAAAACACCAGCTGGTTTGTTTGGCTTCTTGGTCTCCTCCTTAACGATTAGACATATTAGATCTTCTTTCCCCTTGGCCAGAGCCAGGAACATTTGCTGAAACTGAGTGTTTTGAGCTTGGAGGTCATTCACTGTTTGTTCAAGAGTCATTTCTTTTGCTGAAATAAACAGCGAAAAGATAAGAAACCTGTCTCGGAATACCTGCTTATGCAATGAAATGTATGATATGCTTAATGCGATGTTTTCAAGGACTTCGGGAAATTTAAATTTGTGAGCCAAAATGAAACAAATATTTTATTAGTAGAATTCAAATTACAACCACCTCTTAGGCTTACAATTGAAAATTAAAAATTCTTAAAATCTAAACATCAGGTTTCCCATGCGCGCTTCCTCTTTGTGCCGAGGTAGACATTAAGACTTTCCTCTTTGTGGAGTTGCTTTGTGAGCTCCCACAATTTCTTCTCACTGGTATGGAATCGATCTCTAAAGGTATCTCATTCTTCCTTCAGTTGAGTCCAAGACCTATGCAGCTCTTCAAGATTAGTGGGCATGTCAGGATGGAGAACTGTATAAGGAACATCCTCTTTAGCGACCGGTTACACAATCATTGTAAAGATGGTTGTATATGGAATCATAAGGTTTTTGGCGCGAGCTCTTACCCATTTGAGATAAGACTCTATAGAAATGGAATTCTTGTGTCCTAATGTATTACTATCCACCTTATTTACCATGCCCCAGGCTCGTATGAACCTTTGACGATACCCTTGAACATCATCCTCGTAGTTGAACACAATGCCTTGGATAAGAATATCATGGGGACCATCCCTCCGAGCATAATCAAACTTTCGTAGAGTTAGGGAATGATTATAAGTGATACCTCCCCTGATGCCAAGGAGCGGAACATTAGGTAATTCACCATAACGGGAAACGATAGAAACATCTCCTAAAGATCTGGAATACCAAAGAATATCTGAATGAGAAAGTGACATTACCCTTTGTGACCAACCCAAACCTTGTTCATTCTTCAATACTGATTGAGGAAGGTGCGAAATAAACCACCTAGACAGCAAAGGCATGAAACACATAAGAACCCCTCTCCTCTTCATGGTACGAGTGTGGAGGGAATGCAATATATATCCGAGTAAAGTAGGCACATGGTTACGAGAGAGAAAAATCTTGAGAACATTCATATCTATGAGAAAGTCCGAGTTAGGGAACAATACTAACCCATAGATTACAAGAGCCATGATTTCTTTGAAGGCTTGGAAATCCAAATCATCCCAAAACAACTGAGCCTTTTCCAAAAGGAAATTGACTAGGAAACCCTTGACTCTGCTTGTTGTTTCCTAGTTGGATATGATGTCAGACTGTTTCAGATGCAAGGCAGCTGCAATGACCTCTGGTTTTGGAGCTTCCTCTAAACCGGTGAAAGGCGTTTGATCCAGAATGGGTACACCCAATAACTGAGAGAACTCTTCCATGGTGGGTACCAGCTAATAATCGGTAAATGTGAAGCAATGGTGCTTGGGGTCAAAGAATTGAAAGAGTACCCCCATTATCTTCTTTTCAAAGCTTGCAGTAACCAGGTTGATAAGTAGACCATATTTCTTGGTAAATGAGGAAGTCTCAGGAACCCTTGATACTAGCTCTTTGAGTTGGAGAGGTATTCTCACAAAGCTGATTCGGATGGTGTTTCTACAATCGGAAGCCATGATCTGCAAAATAGAACAAAGATTAATTCCCATAGTCCTTGAAATGGTTAGTGAAATGAAATATGGATGTCATGATGCATGATGTTATGTTTGAAAAGTTTAATCACACCCAAGTAAAACACACAAGACCTTAGGCTTAGGCTTTCATGGAGTTTATTGTCAAACCCTCTTGAAGTTTAGTTGGTTCAACTTGTATTAGAAAAGTAACCGGGTTCTAAGGAGTCTCAATAACACTGATCTTTCTTTATCAGGCATTTTTTCAGCTCAAGCGATCTTTTCTCGCTGCCGAAATATCCCGAAAGTCCGATCTCAATGAGTGTAGCATCGAGTATCAACCAATCCTCAGCTTTATATCGAGGCCGGCTATCTCACTACTTTCTAATGGCCAAGTTTGTTCAACTAAGGTTCTAAGGTCCGTTAGTGCTTTATGACACCACGCAGCGGCCCCGTTATGTCCTCGATTTAACACAAGGGATACTGGTACCAACCAAAGTATCACACCAACACAGCTATCGCTTCAACCATGTCGGTTTACACCGTACAGTCTCCACGATCTTTTGTTGTTTACCTAAAAATGTACCCCAGATCCGGGTGTAGGATATTTACAATAATACCCCAACAAACCCTCAAAGATAAAGCAAGCAAAGCATACAAGGAAAAACAATTTAAAATGATGAACTAAACTCTAAGGTAACCCCACTTTTTATAATTCCCCAGCAGAGTCGTCAGTTCTTTGATACGGTGGCAGAACCGACTCTTATACTGGTTTTGCGTTTGTATTCGCAAATGTTGCGGTAAGAAAGAGTCGCCACCGACTTTTCTTTTATCCAACAAAGGAAAGGGTGAAAAGAACAGAAAAATACCTTTTCGAGAATTTTCTGAGTAAGGGGGGTAGATTATGGAAAGGGAAGGTGTTAGCAACCTTTCCGTCCGTAGTTATCTACGGGGATCTTAGATGCTTAGCTCATTTTGAAAAATACCTTGTGCTTTTGTGTGTTTGAAAAGTATTTGAAAATTCCTTAGTGAAAGTTTATTTTTGAGCAAGCATTTATGAACTATCTACCTATACTCGAAAAGGTTTGTTATTTTTCTCCTATCCTTTAGACAGTGTTATCCTACTATTAGTGAGTAGGTAGCCCTATCTTTGGATGTTTAAGGGACGTTTGTGGGTCATTGTACAGTCATAAAGGAAACATGTAGGGATGCTTTAGCAATTTTGTTTAAGGGACTAGATCATTTATCGGAAGGCAACACTATAGGGTCATCGAGAGACTATGATCTTTTTTTTATTTAAGGGTCTTTGCTAAAGTGTTCCTTCTTTCGAGGGACATGACTATTTTATTTTCCGAAAGGCAACCAAAGTGGGCGTACCCTAGAGGTGTATATGCGCAAGGTGTGTTATGTTCAGTTATTTTAGTCTTATATTAAGTTTGCTAACGTTTGATTATTAATCTTGTCATACAATCCTATTAGCCTAGCAATTAATATGTACAGGAATTTAAAGTGCAGGAATATAAATCTGCGCTATTACAATGCTTCCGGGAGAGGGTATTTACATGTCCAAAATTTTGGGGAAATAAAGCGGTAAAAGTAAAGCCCTAGTTTAAGCTATTACATACTGTGAGCAGTTACACTAATTTGAAAAAAAATAAAACATAATAATGCGCGCGAGTCGGAAGGAACGTCTAAATCCTAAAAAAGTTCTAAGTAAAAGAAAATTCTTTTTGTTGTTTTTGTTTATTTAAAAAAAGTTAAAATCGACTATGACAATAAAATTTGATTAAATCCTAAGTCTATTGACTTTAATTTGAATAAAAATATTAAAATAATTAATTAATTAATTAGTTTACAAAACTAATTTAATAAAAAAAAAACCTAAAACTATATTTTTGTGATTTTTATGAGGTTGATTTAAAGAAGAAACCATTAAAAGAAATAAACAACATAAAAAATAAAATACAAAAAAGAAGTATTTCGATCCATAGGATGATATCTTTCGATCCAAAGGAAGATATCCTTCGATCCAATGAAGGAGACTGTCCTTCGATCCAGTGAAGGATGCCATCCTTCGATCCAAGGAAGGATGTGGCTTTCGATCCAGCAAAGGGCCTTGTTGAAAGTGCCCGATGGATTGCCTGCGGGGGCACTGGGTCTGCAAAAAAACGTTATAAAAAATAAGAGCATGACCTGGGTGTCAGATCCAGGTCTTTCGATTTTGTTCGCATTGGTCTATTTAGGATGGATATGCAATATAGGCGTTAGAGATAAAAACAAACATGCACCTGGGTGTCACACCCAGGTCCTTCGATTCTGAATGCAAATTAATATGACATGCAAAAAAAAAACGTAAAATTTGATTCTTTACATTTTTTCCTTACCAATAGTAATGTATGGATCTGTGGTGTTGGAAATTCCCATGGAGATCTCAGGATCAAGGCGTGATTTACTGGTTTGGACTGAAGGTACCTGCAAAACTAGTTTCGAACTATGAAATTTTTAAATTTTGGTATGCTTTTTCTGAGGCAGTGTGTGTGTGTGTGTATGAGGCAGTATGTAGGCATTTATAATGCTTGCGGGAAGGATGTATTTATAGAAGAGATGGAGAAGGAAAGTGAATAAGGAAAGAATCCCATCCATAACCATGTTGTTTAAAGGCATGATTATAATTTGAAAAAGTGCCAAAAATGGAGATTTCATGCCATTTTGAGACTTGGATGTATTTGGACATTCTTGTATTGGCGCTTTGTACGAATTCAAATTGCTCAGAATTTTCTTCACCAGAGTATCTTCGATCAACCCTCAAGTGTTACTTTCTTCGATTTCCTTTCTTTCAATTTAAACCAATCGAAGCATCAACTCTTCCTTTTTGACTGGTCGAATGTTGCTCCAGCTCTTTATTAATCGAAGGCTTTGTAGAAGCCTCCTCACCTTCATTCTAATTGCCCCAGGCCTCATTATTGTGGCCTTCGATTGAGCCACCATTTTCCTTAGTATCTTGATATGAAACTCTTTAACTAACCCAATCGAAAGCTCTTTTCTGGCCAGTCGAAGCTTCTTTTGTCACGAATGTGATTGTGCAGAAGGCTTGGGCCTGACAATATGCAAGACTTTGGCCAGCAAGAAAAAATTGCTTCCAACCATTGTATGTCTTTAGAATGGACCAAATGCATGTCCTTCGAAGGAATTATTTGTGTGTCCTTAAAATAGGCCTTACTAGGTGTCAAAAGGTTGAGAACTGTGTTTTAAGGATTTTAGATGTGGAATCGAAACTGTTTCAAAGGGGACCATTGCCCAGTTGAAGCTGGCACAAAGGAAGCCAATGCCTTATGGATGCTAGCATGAGGGAGGCCAAAGCAAGCGTAAAAGAGGCCATTCCATAGTGAATCGAATCAGGTGCGAATGAGGTATTTGCCTTGTGGGTCGAAGGAAGCTTTTTTGCCTAGTGGATTAAAGGAAAGTCTGAAGAAGTCTTGGCCTTGTATGCTAAAGGCATGCACAAGGAAAATCATTTCCTTGTCAATCAAATCAGGAATGAAATAGCCAATGCTTAGTCGAAGTCTTGTGAACCAAGTTTGTGTCGAAGGATTTTAGACACCCGATCGAAGCTCCTTGTCCAGATGCCAATTGAAGGACAACCTACTCAGATTTCAATCAAAGACACCTTGTCCCAATTCCAATCTTAGATACCTTGTTTCAATGCCAATCGAAGATACCTTGCGTGATACGGTGGGAGAACTGACTTGGGTGTTTTGCGTTTTATCGCAAATGTTGCGGTTAGCAAGAGTCGCCACAAACTTTTCTTTTATCCAAAAAGGAAAGGCTGAAAAGAACAGGAAAGACCTTTGAGATTATTTCTTGAGTTTGGGGGGTATATTATGAAAAGGGAAGGTATTATCACCCTTTTCATCCATATTTATCTATGGGATTTTAGTTGCTTGCTAGATCACTTGCTTTTATTTGAAAATGTGCTTTGTGTGGTTTTTTGAAAATATTTTGAAAAGGCGTCATCGTTTAGGAAAACATTGTAATGGTTCTTGTTCGTAAGAACGTAAACAAAGTGTTGAGCTTTTGAAAATGTTTCAAGTTTGAAAAATATTTTTGAAATTATTTTTGAAAGTGTTGGTGTTTGTTTTGAAAATAAGCAAGAGTGTTTGATTTGAAATTGAGCAAGCAACTAGGAACTATCTACCTACTCAAAAGTCTTAGTTCATTTCTTCCTTTCCTTTGATATTGTTATCTTACCATTGATTTGGTAAGAAGCCTTATCTTGGGATGTAAAGGGACGGGCGTGGGTCATCGTAGAGCCATGATAGCAATGTTGTGAAATATTTTAGCAATTCTCTTTGAGGGACTAAGATCATTTTGAAAGGCAATATTTGATAGCGTCATTGAGGGACTATGATCTTGTATTTTGATTGATATTTGCTAAGATATCCCACATGCATAAAATGGCCATTTTTGTAAGGAAACAAAGTGGAATTACCCTAAGGGTGCAAGTGTGCAAGTGTGTTTGATTTACATGCATGTTTATCTTGAATTAGGGTTTGCTACTTGTTGATTTTAACTTTCCATACACACCCTAATTACTAACATTTATATAAAGCGATAAATTGCGTAAAGTAAAATTACTACGCTATTACATCATTAGGGGGATAGGGTATACAAATTTACAAATGAGAATGGAAAGTAAAATAAACCCAAATTACTATTACAAGGCTTTGACAATTACATAATTTATAATGCAAAAATAGTAGAATATGCAAGAAGATGTAAAGTGAGAAATTATTCTTTAGGGTTTTTTATAGAAAATGTTTTGTAATTAATTTCATTGAAGAAAAACCTAAGTCTAAGTTAGCTTTAAAAAAACTAATTGTTTAGAAAAATGTTTTTAAGGTTTCATTTGAAAACAAAGGTTTTATAGTGTTAGGTCATTTCCAAGCAATGCAATATGTCCAAAATAAACTAAAAAATCTCCAAAATCAAGAAATCTGGTGCTTGAGCTGACACCGGCCTTGTCAGTGGACACAGGCACCTGTTTCAGGATCTGTCCATGACTTTTCTGCATTTTTTTTGTTCCAGCCAATCTGACACGACCGTGTCTCGTGACACGGGCGCCCGTGTCAGCCCCTGTCCATCTTTTTTGCTCGTTTCTGAACCAGTAACACTGACACGGGCCATGTCGTTTTACACGGGCACCCGTGTCATACCCTGTCCCTGCATTTTATTATGTATTTAACCTAACTTAAGCTAACACGGGCCATGTCATGTGACACGGGCACCCGTGTCAGCCTCTGGTCTGGCTTTTTTGTTGTTTTTTTTTTCTCTTTGATCTGTCTTGTTATATCTTTTGAATGCAAAAGCAAATGATGTATGAACAATGATATCACAGTTTGAGAAAGTTCACCTATCGAAGCGGAAGCTTTAGAACATGTACGAATGCTTTCGGGTGCAAAGTGGTGATTGATCGAGCTTCTTTGAATCTTCTTGAAGTAGCTCCAACCTTCCTTTTATGCTGAAAATGGTTGGACCGCTCCAACCAAGTTAAGTTGCAATGTATTTTTTTTGAGTTTTGAAGATGGTGATAATGATGTTGCAGAAGTTATTCTTATGTTTGAACAACTTCTATATGGTGTATGTGAAGTGTTTGGATGGTTTTTTTTTTAGAACACTTGCAAGGTATGAGATTCAAAGATTTGGACTTCAAAGCTCAAAAGTGGAGATTTTATGGACAAATCTGGTTTTTGACAGCAAAAATGATTTTGAGTGTTAGTTTCTCCTTCTATTTTCTGGCCCTTTTCTCTTGCAATTGGCCTCACTATTTATAGAGAAGATTTTAGACTTGAAACAAACTCAGATTTTTGAATCAAATGTTATGGCTAGGTTAGATTGTACATGAAGCAAGCTTGAAGATCATAGTTCCAATGCTTTGTACTTTGTTGCATAGAGTTGTTGGATACTTTAAGCATGCCCTTCTGATTTTGTATGTTGAGTGTGTGTATAAGGAATAATTTAGAGGCTCAAGGAGAGCTGACTTTGTGATTAAAGCTGCTTTGCAAGAATGACAATGTCAACTTTGTGCCAAAAAAGGAAAGATTACTTGGACAATGCTTAAACCAAATTGACCATGAAACAACCTGGTCGAACCATCATCCGATAATGAAATCAATGAATTCGCCACCGAACGTCTTTTATCCCACCGAGAGGGGAAAGGTAAACATCGAGAAAACTTGAAGAGGGTGAAATCAAAATCTTGCGACCGAGAGATCAGGTAAGGGAGTCTGTTACGCGAGGGGAAGGTATTAGCACCCCACACGCCCGTAGTACTCTACGGTATCCACTCTTGTTATCTAATCTAATGGGTGCATAAAAATCTATATTTAAGATGTACAGGGAATACATGCAAAAGAAAGGAGAAAATAATGTAGGGAAAATAAAAGTTGTGCTCACTTAGGTCCTACCCCAGTGCCTAGGTATCCCTTTTAAGGAATCAGAGCAACTGTAGTTCGGTTCACATATTTTGGTTGTCTTGTGTTTTTTAGTTAAGGAAATAAAAGTAATAGACAAAATGGAAAAACATCAGATAGAACAACAAAAATGTCAACAATGATGATAAAATAGCAAAAAGAGATGACAAAACATTGCATGGCAACACAAACTCAGATAAGGTGGTAACACTCCAGGATGATAGCAAAATATCAGACAAGATGATGAAACATTACACCTAACGATGATATTGAAAATCAAAGTAGGATAACAAACATGTGCGATGGAGAAACACCGGCTAAAAGAAAGTTCAATGGAGAAACATCGGCTAAGAGATAGGAAGATAACATGGAAAAGATGGGGAATCATTGATAAACCAGAGAACAAAACATCACACCTAACAATGATATTGAGAATCAAGGTAGGATAACAAACATGTGAGATGGTGAAACACCGGCTAAAAGAATGTGCGATGGCGAAACATTGGCTAAGAGTTAGGAAGATAACATGGCAAAGATGGAAAAACATCGATAAACCAGATAATGAAACATCACACCTAACAATGATATTAAGAATCAAGGTAGGATAACAAACATGCGCCATAGCGAAACATCGGCTTCAAACAAATATGCGATGGCGAAACATCGGCTAAAAGATAATAGGGTGTCATGGAAAAGATGGAAAAACATCAATAAACCAAATGATAAAACATCACACCTACTATGATATTGAGAATTAAGGTAGGATAAAAAACATGTGCACAATGGCGAAACATCGGCAAAAAGATAACATGGAAAAGATGGCGAAACATCAATAAACCAGATGATAAAACATCACACCTACTATGATATTGAGAACCAAAGTAGGATAACAAACATGTGCAATGGCGAAACATCGGCTTCAAACAAATATGCGATGGTGAAACATCGGCTAAAAGATAACAGGATATCATGGCAAAGATGATGAAATATCAAACAGAAAGGCGCACAAGAAATTAAGATTGATTTGTATTTTTCACCTTGAAGAAGGATTTAAGTTTATTAGATATGTTTTATGATTTGCCAAGAAAAGGTTTTAGTTTTAAGATGCAATATGCAAAATAAAGGAAAAACAACTAAGGGAGACTATCTTAATCTCTATCCCTAATGTTATCATACAATGATTGGCCCTAAGGTTCGGGATGAAAAAGGGAAGTTTCTACCCTATGTTAGCATGCATGGATTCCTATCCTAAGGTCTAACTCGAGGACTAAACCTACACGAGCAATTCTAAGGGAGCACGGTAAAAATGTCACAGATCCTGCGACATGAACAAGCAAGTAGATGGCAAAACATCTGGGCAAACAACAGCTCGAGTACCACTCGAATATCAAACACCTACAAGGCGCTGGCCTAGTAGTAGAAAGGGAGGTCCCGCCATAGACAAGCAACCAAGCATCAGACCAGGGGTCAAGCCAAAGCCAATGGGAACGTATCACCTGAGTCAACAAGCTCTAGAATTATAGGAATGCAAAAGGGTCCTTAACCGTGGTACCAATTACCAGGGAAAGAAAGATATGGGGGGAAAAGACATAGTGCATGCGTACACTAAGCATCAGTGTTGGTCAACATTAGCTAAAGAAAGCGTAGGGATCCGATTGTAGGAACCCTTTTCACTTGCCTTTAAAGGAATTAAATTTATTCAGATCTTGGGCACATGTTCAGAGCATCTACTTGTAGAAAGTGAGCATAGGAACGAAAAGGACTGGAATGTGTGGGGGTCGATTACGAACCCTTTCTGCTCGCCTCCTTTTGAGAACTTATCACCTGTAATACAATGCGAGCACAAATGTAGACACATGTGTAGAATACCTACTTCAAAGATAGGATTTTAAACAAACACAGATAGCATACAGAAAGCGGTGCCTGCTACAAGACTTTAAACAACGACTTTTAGCGCACGCTCTTTAAACAACGACTTCGAGCGCACGCTCTTTATTTCCTGCTTCCTACTTCACATGAATTCTAGAATTCAATAAAGTACGAAATGAGATAAACAAGAGAAAATACTAAATGAATATTAATCCGTAGCAGAGCGTATTAGAACAAAGAAACCCGATGATCTTCGCGAAAGCTTCGCCAATAATCAACCGGACTAATCCTCAGGCGTTCGATATCACAAACCAAACTCTTACCACGAACTCATGGAAATAGAGTAATAACAAAATGATCATTAACATGGAAAGAATAATTTGGAGACATCAATTAAATTCTAAATTCCTAAAAATCATCTCTAAAAATATTCTATTTTTTGTATCATTTTTATCATCAAAACTATGGAAAAGAAAATTCTATGAGAAAATAAATGACAAAACTCTAAATAGCCAGGGGTATATATTGGATCCAGATGTGCATGAATCAGAAATTAAGTGCTAGGCCCATATGAAAAGTGATCCATGAAGCCCTTTTGTTGGTATTAATTGATTTCAGAAAAAACTAACGGACTCAGGGCCCAACCACCACCTTAGTTTGGGTTTGCATCCTATCTCAACAATTATTCAATTAGGTTCCAAAAATGAATTAGAATTAATTAAATGAAAATTAAAACCATAAAACCAAAATGAATTAAATGATTATAAAAATAAAAGGGATTAGAGATCCATGTTGGAATGGTGGTTCAGCTTCTACCGTGAGACTATTCGATCGGCATCAACCTTACAGTAGCAGCCTCCTTCGATTGGACTCAACCTTGCAGCAGTAGTTCCCTCCTTTGATTGGCCTCAACTCTACAAAAATAGCATCCTTCGATTGGCTTTAACCTGCCTTATTCGATTGACTTCACTTCAGCCTTCTTCGAACAAAGCGTTAACTTTCTTCGATTGACTTCACTTCATCCTTCTTTGATTGGCTTCAATTCTGCAGCAATAGTGCCCTTCTTTGTTTGGCTTCAACCTGCAGTAGTGGCATCCTTCGATTGGCTTCAACCTGCCTTCTTCGATTGATTTAACTTCAGCCTTCTTCGAACGAAGCTTCAACCTTCTTCGATTGACTTCCCTTTAGCCTTCTTCAATTAGCTTCAATTCTGTAGCAGTAGTTCCCTTCTTAGTTTAGCTTCAACCTGCAACAGTAGCATCCTTCGATTGGCTTCAACCTTCCTTTTTTGATTGACTTCACTTTAGCCTTCTTCGAACGAAGCTTCAACCTTCTTCAATTGACTTCACTTCAGCCTTCTTCGATTAGCTTCAATTCTACAGCAGTAGTGCCCTTCTTTGTTTGGCTTCAACCTGCAGCAGTAGCCTCCTTCGATTGGCTTCAATTCTGCCTTCTTCGATTGGTTTCAGCCTGCAGCAGTAGCCTTCCTCAATTGGCCTCAACCTTGCAGCAGTAGTGCCCTCCTTCAGTTGGCTTTAACCTGTAAGCAGCAACCTTCTTCGAACGAAGTTCCTCAGGCTTTAGATTTCGAATCTATCATCCTTTGAAGCTTCATAGACTCTAACCTCTAGCACAAGTGACACTTGCGCGTAGACTCAATGCAAGGGCTCATGCTCAGATCATTCAAACGAACTCAATTATCCATTAGATTTAGTAAAATGAAATGCAATTGAAAGCTAGCAAAATACTCTACATCATGCAACTCACAAACTTAATTCTCAATTAGATTTAGTGAAATCAAATGCAATCGAAAGCTAGCAAAACACTCTACATCATGCAACTCACGAACTTAATTCTCAATTAGATTTAGTAAAATCAAGTGCAATCGAAAGCTAGCTAATCACTCTACATTATGCAACTCGAATAATCTCAAATCATTAGCCACAGATCAAGAACAAAGCTCATGAAAACTCAAATAAAATCATCTACGCGGAGAATTTCAGAAGCTCCAAAAAATGATTCAAGCCTCAAACGAAGATAAATATATACACCAGACCTATCATCCGGCCAGCTAAAACACAATGCACAAACTGATTCAAGCTAAATCACACAAATTGAAGACTAAGAAAACTCACAGCAAATCAAAGTCCAAGCAACGTACACCAAATCGAAGTGCAAGAAAACTTACAGCAAATCGAAGTCCAAGCAACTTACAGCAAATCAAAGTCCAAGCAAACTCACAGCAAATCAAAGTCCAAGCAACTTACAGCAAATCAAAGTCTAAACAACTCACCTTGATGCAAAATCTAGAAATTTAAATCCTCTTCTCCATATGCAAACCAATGCTTTCACTATGATCTACTCACTTCACTGAAAATGAATCAACAAGAAAGAATGGAAAAATAAATCATAGAAATGAGAGAATTCGATAACTGAATTTTTTGATAGAAAATTGAACTTCAGATCTGAAATTGTTTAGCCAATGCTGCTCCCTTTCGACTGAAGGTGTAGGATTGAGGAGAAGAGTTGCTTCAAGTTCTTGATGTTGTTGCGCGTGAATCAATTCCAATTTTGTCTACGAGCTGATTATAGTGTGATGGACGAAGCAGTGAGGTAGATGATGCATTCTGAGATGAACAAAACCTTGATGTTGTTATTGCTTGCGATGATGATGAAGATTCCAAAATATTGAAGAAGTTACAATGGTGTAAAGAATGTCGTTGAAGACTGATGAGAGGATGATGAAGGCTTGAGGAGGTTGAAGCAGTTGCAGAGAGAATTTTTGGTTGAAGATTGAAGAAGAAAGCAAAGAGAAGATGAGAGCTCTTTTTGGTGATTCTTCCAATGAATGAAGAATGAATGAGATTGAAAGTGAACGTTTTTTATATAGCAGCAAAAGTTTGTTACAGTTGAAGTGATCCTGGCATTTGAATCAGAAAATCCAGCTGGAAAATGGATGGTGAGGATCGAAACAATGCTGAAGTTCATTTGAGAATTTTTTTTTTAGTTTTCTATGATTTTAACCAAAATTCAAAAAGTGGAAATTGCATTTTTTTTCCTTTGCAGCTCCTTAATGACCTTGCATCTTGCGTGCCATGCCTGATCAACTGAGGATGCCCACTTTCAGCATTCATAACTTGATCAAATCCTAACCATCTCCAATAATTCTTCTCACAATGGAATGCCAACATGTAATACTTCTAATTAAACCTAAAATCAAATCAAAACCTAGCTTGAGTTACAAGAAAATGGATTTCACATTTGGTGTGCCACCAGCTCGATGAAATTCCTGGGTAAGATTCCTCAGGATGGCCGTGTGGCTTGCCCATGATGCCCAACATTTGACCAACTTGCCCAGAACTTCAAAAGCTCATAACTTTTGATTTTGAGTAAGAAGTGTATTTTTGTCCTTTGTGGAGCCTTGTAGATATTTTTCTCCTATTCAATTGGCAAAAAGAACCACGAAAATCCCATGGAAAATGAGAAAGTTATGCCCTTGCAAAGTCAGGCCAAAATAAAAAACACTTAGTGAAATTTTCAATCACCAAGATAACTTCAAACCCAAGTAACCTCTTAAACTTGCAGTTCTCATCAAAATCAATCATTAATGATCATCCCACATGAATATAAATGTAAAATGCTTCATGTTGACCAAAAGTCCACTTGGTCAACTTTGACTTTGTTGACTTTGAGTAAAATGACTGTTTTTCCCTTTAGATTCAATTGAACCACTTTTCTTCAAAATTAGTGAACCAAAACTTCAAACATATGACATTACAAACACATAGAGGCTATGGCAAGAGTTTCCACTCAAAATTCCAAAGGAATCCCTGATTAAAACTTCAACCCTAGTTTTGACAGATGAATCAAAAAGAATTGATTCTCCTTATAACAACACAATACTCAATCTTCTGATGATCCAATGAAGTGGATGAGATATCTTGAGATATGTGGCACCTTTGGACTTGAAAGATCCAGAGGTGTAGATAATAAGGATTTCCTTGAGCAACTTGTCAATACAATCAATCTTTCAAAGCTTGAGGGAGGCTTGATAAACCAAAATACCTTGATCCCTACACCATATATGAATGCAATGCAATATGATGTTTATGATGAAACATAAGCCTAAATTAAGAGGGTAAATTTTGGGGTGCAACAACTTCCCATATTCAATTATCTTTAACATGATAAGCGAGAAAAGTGACAACTTTTGAGTGTTCAGAGTTGAAGATCATTGAATACGAAAGAACCCAAAAATTTACACTCTTGAAGAAAAAGCAGAAAAAACCCCCAAGACCTGCGTTAGAATGAAGCTGTAACTCAGATAAAAATGATATAAAACTAAAACTTAGAGGAATATACGAAACTAAACCTCCGCAAAAATGTGTCAAGACGAAATCGGACTACAAAAGGGGTGAGATAAGACTCAAACCAAAGAGAATAGGTGAAACTAAACTTTGGAAAAGAAAAAGTACGCGGGTGAGGAGACGAAACTCTGAGCTCAACCCAAAGCGAAGTGGCTAGAGTGCGTGATTCTAGGAGCACCTGCTAATCTCAAAATAAGATAGCCAGTATGAAGGAACTGAAAGAATCCCAGGAGTGAGGAACAAAAGCGAGATGAAACTTGACCCAAATAACCAGTTAGACGAAACTAACCTAGATGAGTACCATGACGAAATTGGATTTCACGCACGGGTGACGAGGCGAAACTCGACCCATAGAAAAGTGATGAGAGTGCATGTTTCTCAGAGCACCCGCCGGTCTCAGATCAATGGATAAACAGTGACAAAAAACGATAAAAGAATCCAAGGAACAAAAGAGGCTGAATTCAACCAGGGACGTAGTACGACCACCACAAAGAGACTCGGTAAACGATAACCAAAAAAGGGTTCAGTAAAGGATAATTGATAAAGTCCAAGGTATGAAAACAAAAACGAGACGAAACTCGACTCATTATAATTAGTTAGACAAAACTAAACTAGATGAGTACCAGGACGAGACTGGATTTCATGCACATGCGACGAGATCTAAACTCGACCCAAAGCAAAGTGATAAGAGCACATGTTTCTTGGAGCACCTGCTAGTCTCAGATCAATGGATAAACAGTGATGAAAACTGATAGAAGAATCTAAGGAAAAAAAGAGACTGAATTCAACCAGGGACGCAACACGAACACCATAAAGAGACTAGGTAAACGATAACCGAAAAGGGTTCAGTAAACGATAACTGATAAAGTCCAAGGTATGAAAACAAAAACGAGACGAAACTAGACTCATTATAACGAGTTAGACAAAACTGAACTACATGAGTACCAGAAAGAAACTGGATTTCATGCGCAAGGTGAGGAGACGAAACTCTGAGCTCGGCCTAAAGCAAGGAGATTAGGACGTACACCTAAAAACCTGCTGAAAGCGAATATCAGGACGAAACTGGTATTCGAAAGGTAGATCAATAGACATTGGAGGGAACTGGTGAGGGCAGTGAAGACTAAACCCAACAAGACTGTGCCAAGGAGAAACTGAACTACGATCAAGAGTAGAAACTCAAACAATCAAATGATTAACATCAAAAGGATATTCGTATGTGGTGAAACTTGAGATAATGCGGAAAAAGACCTCGTTGGGAATAAACTTGCAGAATTAGAAAATCACTGGGGATAAACAGAAACAGTAATGGCTTATATTTCGATGCAAGTTTGAATTTTTTTATATAGCGTAATGCTCCATATAATGGAAATGCTACGTCTTTTGGTAGATGCAATATAGTGATGCATGCTTAAATGTTTCACTGTGGAATGGTCAAACGAGAAGCCAACAACCAAGAAGTCAGGATTTGGCAAGACTTTGCAAAAATAAATTGCAAAATCTGTCATAGTAAAGAAGATATAAGGCACCGCTAAGGAAGAACCCTTGAAGAGCTGGAACTCCGTGGGGAGTAATAACTGAGCAATAGTAGAAACAGGCCGCAAACAATGAGAGGAGTTGCAAAAATAAATTGCAAACTCTGCTGGAGAAGACCGGGTCAAAACTGATCAACTTCAAGAAGGAATGCCAAATGAAGATTGGGCGTTTTGGGAGAAGATTAGGGCGAGACTATAACTTCTGAAGGAGAATGCTAAATAGAAATCATCTGGTGTTGAAGAAGATCAGGGTAAGACTGTATTCTCTGGAAAAGACGACATGCAGTCTTGTTGAGGATGATACCAAGATAAAAAACCAGATGTGGGAATCAAAATCCTCGTTGGGGAAACTTCCTTTGAAAAGTCTTCTACTGTTTGTCGAAGATTAACAAAATCTCAACTAATCGACCAACACAACTACACTAAGGATAAGGAAAGATCCTTAAATAAGGATCCCCCAGGCAAAAAATTAGCTGGGAAATGAGAGATCGGGATGAGGAATCTCTGATTGGCAACTCTGCTGGGGAATTGAAACTTCTTCAGACTGCGGATTCTTATATAAGCAACTCCACTGGGGATATGAGACGTCTTTAACCTTGAAGTCTCCTAACGAAGCCTTTCTTTAAAAAATATTTATGGGCAATAAAACTCTACTGAGGATACAAAACTCCACTAGGGATACCAAACTCTGTCGGGGAGTATTTTGCTGGGGACTCCAGAACCTTCGGCATGCAACCGTAAAATAGACCATGAAGATAGTCAAACAATATTGACTTTACTAGGGATATGGAAATCTCAGCCAACATCAACTCTACTGATGATAACATATTCTTTTGATAAAGAAATTCCCCAAGTCACAAATCATACGGGAAAAAGAGAACTTCTGAATGCAAACTTCAATGATAATTTAAATCGGAAGATAAACTCCGCTGGGAATAGTCTCTGTTAAGGAACGAGATAAAGCTCATCTGTACTTGGTTGTGGAATAAATGTATCCGAAAAACTTATCCGCCTCGAAAATCCCTCACATGACAATGCTGAGGAGACCTAACTATATGGGGAATTCCATGTTCTAGAGTTCAAAATTTAGAGGTGAGACTCTTGCATAGGTGCTGACAAGCTGCAACTTAAAGGGTGAACGACAATTCCTCGAGAGGACTTCATGGGATCGGTACCATCGTTTATATGCTTCCTTAGGGTAGTGGAACTTAAAGTGATCGATCCTCAACTTGACATCCCCAGATTAGAGAAACGAAAATACCAATAACCACGGACCGAACCATGATAAAGCTTGCAAAAATAAATTTCAGATTTCGCTGAATTTTGTTTGAAATCTTATCAATTTCTCACTGGGGATAACTTCCTGGGGAAGAATACTGCAAAAATAAATTGCAGTGCAGAAGAAATATTGACATATGTTTCACCTCTTGACCATCTGGGGAAAATACCCAATATCTCCTTCAATGGATAAAGAGAACATTGTTGGGAGCTGGGACCTTCTGATGTAAGTCTTTAATGAAATCGACTTTGACTGGGGAATCGTAGAAGTTCTTAGACAAAAGAAATCTAACCAGACCAACCCGGGGATGCTACCACTGGGGAGTACCAATCTTCACCTGGGGATAATGAGGGTATCTTTGAACCCTAAGCTTGAGGTTCAGAACTCGCCTGAGGAAATATTTCAGCCATACTCTATTACTAGGGATAAAAAGCCCTTATACTGCCAAGGATATGAAGATCCATGCTGGGGTAAACGACCTAACAAAAAGAACTCTTGTCAGGAATGAAATAGTCTTCGTATGAGAAACTCAACAAAATATGCTACTATTGGAAATACGAGAATCTTCGGCTCCGTTGGGGAATAAGGATGTGCTTCAATCAGAATGAAATCTTGTTATGATGCTCTATCCTGGGGCTAGCAACCACAATAGCATGCTCTTTTGGAGAAGTAACACTTATCAATATCCAAGATTGAGACCTACTCGAAAAAGAGAGAATATGTGAATAAGTTCTTTCGATGAAACAACTCCATTGGAGAAATGAGAATTCCTGAATAGGAGATTTCTTGATAAGGAAACTTCACAGGGGAGACGAGCATTTCTGAATAAGAAATTTACGAAGCCAGCTCCGCTAGATAAAGGAGAAATTTTGCATAAGAGGTATCAGACAAAGGTCTTCACTGGAGAGATGAAATAAACCTCAACATAAATCAGCTGTGGGAATGAAAATTCTTAAGAACGAGATCTCCAATAAGGCAGCTCCATTGGGGAATGGGAAATCTTGGACAAGAAATCCTCATAAACATCCTTCTCTAAGGAAGTGAGATAATGCTCCCATGACTTCGCTAAGAAACAGAACAGACTTGAATAGTCTTTACAGGGGATGATAAAAGATTCTTAGCATAACGAACTTCAAACCATGCTTCTTCTATGGAGGGAGATATAAAATTCTTGAATAAGAAATCTTCATGAAGTGACTTCGCCAGGGAGCAGGAGAAATTTCCTAAGGAACTCTCGACTTCGGCTGGGGATGAGAACACTTAACTTCATGGAATAAACATTCTCTTTTCTAGGTGATACTGGGGAGAAAAAACTTCCAGAACTTGGAGGATAAGACTCTTCTTAATCCAAAATTCCAATTATTCAATCCTTAAAATTTTCTCCGCTTTAGGATATTCACTGGGAGCAATAAAAACTTTAGATCTCTATAGAAACCCACGATTAATCTCAAACATATTTGGTCTTCTTGAAGCGACTTCATCGGGGAATAAGAAGATATTCATCCAAACCTTCAGTCAGGATAATGATTCCCTGCTCCGAGGAATAGATATTCTCTTACGAACACAAACATGTTAGTCTTACCGAGAAAGGGAAAAAATCCATATCAAAAGATCATAACTTTCAGTCAAAAGACTTTCTACTTCGTGATATCGGAAGACAAATCTTTATGCATTCGGAGAAATAGACTCTTTTAATGCAGAATTCCAGTTGGTCATTCTTAAAATTTCTCATTTGGGAAGACTTACTGGGGAGAAATAGAACATTTAGTGTTGCTTCGGAGGAAACGATCCAGGTTAGGGACATCTTAATTATCTTGAAAGATGTTGCTCTGGTAATGGATAATTACATAGATAAGCAAGGCACATGAAAACTCATGTGAAACAGATCAATGAACGCCCCAGGCACAGTGTGACCACTTTGTTGGAAAAGGTCATTTTGACTTGAGATAATCGGCCTCAGATTATTCGGGCTCTGGATAATTCTATGATACAATAGGTCCATGGAGAGATTCGTTGAATCTCGACGTAACTTATTTAGGTTGACTAATATTTGAAAAGACTCACCTCAAGAAGATTTCCTGAGATTTATACTAAGGATAGAAATTCTGACTTCAGTCGAAAATAAAGATCTCAACTTCTGATGAAGGAACAACAATTCATAGACTTTAAGAATTCTGATGAACTGGGGATGACAATCTCGACTTCTTGTCATTCTGTTCAAATTCATAAGTAGTTTAGCCTGCGATTGGACTTAAACTGATCAAGTATGAAGTGGAGAAATGCCCCTGCATAATGCCATGCCCCAGTCTGTAGGGCTGTTGAAGAACTTGCTTTGAAAGGACTTCCTGAGATCTGTACCATCCAGATGAACTGCCCCAGTGTTACAAACTTTGAAACATGGCTTCCGACTAATCAACATTAGAAGTGGCTTCAATAAATCTTGGGTAACGGACCCTGCACACTTGGCACTTTGAGAGATTTGTCGAATCTTGACATAACTGCCCCAGATTGACGAGACTTTGAGAGTCAATGGATCTTGACTTGATTTCCCCAGATTAGAAGAATCTTGGAAAACCATCTCCTTAGCTCATGCTCCTAGCGAAATGAGAGGTTCACGGAGTTTGGAAGATAACACCTCCTCAAGATAATTGACTTACGTCTTCAAAACAAGCCAGTACACAATCATACTTTTCAACTCGAACTGCTTCGCGCTCAAGCAGATGCTTGAAGAAAGTTGTCCTTCGGGACCAACCGGAAATGATTCATCATTGCTCGATCAGAGACTTGGGGGAAAACAAAACTTCTATACAATCATCAGGAAAATAATTCTTGCTCAATCTCTCAAACTAGTCTTCTTCAATTCAAAGGAGTAACTAGAAAGCATGCCCCATATTAAGATTATCCTTTTTAATAGATCCCTGAAGCAATTCGTCCCTTGGGATAATCAAACTCTTCATTTGACGCTCATTATGCAAACTCGCTTGACGTTTAAGCACTTTTTCATATGCAATGAATGTTTTATCCTATGAATGATAAATCTAATGCAAATCATATACTTGTCTTGAAGTTAGAAAACTTTTATTGAAAAGATGCTGAAACATCGAAATAAAATTTGTACAAATAAAATAAAAGAGGGAGTGATATCAACTCAAAAAGTTTTTAGCAAGTCTCCTAGGAGTCAGTTTACCGTATTCTAGTAACAGTTTTGCTTTCGAATTAACACATGCTTCAATTAGGACTTTTAAGCGTTGTAACGTGGCCTGGTTCACAGTTTTTAGAAAAAAAGTTTTTAAGGCTCAAAATTATTTGGTGCCCAACCATTCTCCATGATGTTTTCCAGGCCTGCATTCCGTTAATTTGACACAAGCATTCATCTCTCAAAAGAGTTTATGATGGTTGAGGAACCACACATTTTTTTTGGATACAACAATCACTTAACCTTTGGTTTTTGGGTGTTCAATCACACGACTTTTCTTTTGATGAGATTTTTTATTGGACAATCCTTTTTTTCCTTTTGGGATTTTCAAATTATTTTTCGCTTTCCCTAACTTTTTCCTGGATAAATTCTTTTTGAATTTCAATTTGGAAGTCTAACAGGATACCCTAACTTTTTCCTAAGAGACTTATTTTCAAGTTTCGACTTAGTGTGGATTTTTTTTATTTCTTTCTTATTCATATTTTTCCTTTCGAACAAGTCGTGTGACCCTAAGTATTTGAAATTTTGGAGGAAAGTGACTGCCTCATTCCTTGGTCGGTGAGGGATAACCATTATTGTATCGATTCGATCTCGACCTTAGGATCTTTTGTTTTTTTTTTCACTGGGGAAATAACTATTATTGTTTTGATATTTTCCCAACCTCATAATGCGAGGGATGAAATGCGGTGATCCCTAAATGGGACACTCCTTCTGAGATTTGAATGCTCGATCAAATTATCTGAACATCTACCCTGCCCCGGGTTTAAAAATAAGGGTTTTTTCTAACAGAAAAAGAAACTCCTACTTCGAAGGCTCAGAGGGGTTAACGAGGGTCTATCTCCCTTATATATCAAGTGTTTGGGGATTGAAACAAGGCCTGTACATCATCATCAAGGTTTTTACTCGAAAGCATACCATTTGAGTTTCCAGGTAAATTTTCGTCATCCTCCCTCTAGAGTCATTTCTTTATTAACAAGAGTTCAATATCAAAAACATAGTAAAATAAATAAGAGTTATAACAAAGGGATTAGTTCAAGACAAACATATTTAATTCATTATGATTAATCATTCAAAAAGATGAGCAAGTTTGCATATAAGAAAGTGCTAAACAAAACAATTAAGATTGCAAATGAAAATGCAAATCAAAATCAAAATTTCCATGTTGAGGAGACTTGACTCTGTATGGACTGATTGCTTCGAACGATCTTCAGCATCCTCGAGGCTCACTTGGTTAAGAGATTCCCCTCTGATACGGATACAACAATCCCTGAATTTATCCAAGCTTGGACTTTATCTCTGGATGACAAACCATCTTCAACTTGAATAGTCGAGTGCCCCAGAGTAATGTTCACTAAAGATTCTATCAAAAGAGAGAGTGAACGCTATACCAAGCGAAAAGTCTGAAACTGCTCGTCACTTTAGAAATTGTACTTTAAGAGAGACGCCATGCAAGATCTGGACTTTGGTTAATCCTTTTGCAATTTTCAACATCATGGCCAGGTGCCCCAAAATGGGAGACACACCTAACATTTGCATCAAGAGAGAGATTAATCAACTGAATAGTCTCCAAAGTAAGAATCTTAATCAACTGAATTCCCAACAGAAGAGGAAGTGACGGGATGTAAGGCATTGCGATGGTATCGATGTACTTCTCACGCTTCCTCTATATTTGCTTAAAAGCTTTGCCTTATGCACTCACTTGGGGAACAAACACTGACTGCTGAAGAGAATATCAGGTGGCCCAAAGCTGAGGAGAGTGCCCCTGTTTGAATAATCGGGTACCTCGACGTGGTAACCACATATGGCATTGATAATAGGAATTGGAAGGGGAATTTGTAGACAACACTGAAGTATGGAGCCTAACACACCGAAACTCAACCAAGTGTAGAAACAAAAGAGAATAAAGCATGAAAATGGGATCAAAACTGTCCTCCAGGCTTCTTCTGTTCTTGCTGATAAAACCAACCTCTTGAATTCAGTTGGAAAATGGGAACCATCTGCTGATAAGACGTTCCACACACTCAAGATAGTGGATGGAATCCACAAAGCACTCCATGGTTTTGAATGAAATGCCAAAAGATAAGGAGAGGAAAATAACTTATGTTGCAACAGCCGGTGTAGGATTGCTGATAATATCATCAAGACTTCCCAGATCCGGCTCCGCTGAGTCTTCAACTGACTATTTTCCTTCTTGAAGAGTTCCCGATCATGGGCCAAGGATTGCATGTATATCACATAGAGTTATTCCATAACTGATCTATGAGCATGTGACAGCAAGATTTCAAGTCTATAACTCTGAAGAGAGCACCAAATCCAAATAAGAATCCCCAACTTTGAGTACCTGTTATGAATGCATGAATATGCATGATGTTCATGAGTGGATGCAATACCTGAAGATGTGAAAAACACAAGAAGGGGGGGGGGGGGGGGGTTGAATTTAAAAACTTGGATCTAAAACAGCTTAATGACACATAATTTTTATCCTGGTTCGTTTGATCTCAAACTACTTCAGTCCACCCATCAAGGTGATTTCTCCTCTCTCCAACGAGGTCTTAATCCACTAATCTCAAAAGATTACAACAACTACTTTAACAACTGTTAAAGTCTTCTTGAGTACAACCACAATTCGGTTAATCTCGAGGAAATATTTTACAAATGATTAAACAAAATGTGTTGTTGTTTTCTAACAAAATAGTTTATCACAACTGTGATAAATTACACAGGTTAAGCTTAGAATGAAGAATGGATTTGCTAGAGCTTGAATATGCGTGGTTTGGAAATCTTTAGCAAATTGTTGTGTGCGTACGTACGTGCTTCTTTTTGCAAGCGGACTTATTTATACAGGCAAGGCAAAGACGTTGTCCATAAAGCAAGTTTAATGTTAATAACACACTTTCCTTTTGGAGAAGATCTTGTCTGAAGAAAGCCGTTGGCATTAATTCTGTCTTGAATGTTCAGTATTGCTTCAGAGTCTTCTTTCCTTAACTGCTGATGACGCTTCAGAATATTGATGATTTGGTTAATATGTCTTTGTTCAGAATCAATGTTTGTTGTAATTAAGCGCAGGTTCTGGTCATCAATCTTCAGCGTATAATCTGATAGCTTCAGCGTGTAATACTTTATGGCTAATCTTCTGATGTTGATTTGATCAAAACTTCTACATATACAAAACATATTTTTAAGGAGCATATTTCTTCTTTGTATATATATATATTCTTTGTATTTATTTATTCTTTGTATTTGTTATCATTAAAACTTTAACCAAGGGTTGTAGAATCAAACTATGTTCTAACAATCTCCCCCTTTTTGATGATGACAAAAACCAGATTTTTCAATTAAAAAATAAAGAATAAGAAGTTTAGAATAGAGAAGAAAAACTCCCCATGAGTTGATAACTTCCCTTAAGTTCTTTGAGTCTTTGAGCATCAGAGTTTAACTGCGTCTTTTATCAGAGTTTTGTACATGTTCAAGCTTTTCAAAAAATAGAGGTTAAGTAGTTCAGAATGTTTGAGACTTTTGTATTAGTAAACCGTTATTGAAAACATCTTACTTTCTCCCCCTTTTTATCAGTTATCAAAAAGACTATATAATCAGAGCTAAAAAAGGATTTATTGAAAATAAGAAGCAATGATACGAAGTTCAGAACAGAAGCAATGTAAAATAAACATTACAGATAAACATATTTAAAAACAAAGGAAAATCTAAGAGGGAGGAGGAAGGCATGTGAACAAGGCTTCCAGCAAGCCATTGATCTGGGTGTTGGTTTCCTCTTGTTTGCTCAAAATGCTCTTGATTTCTTTGTTTGTATCATCCTGCTTATCCAACCTTTCCTGAATAACAACATTTTCTCTCTTTAGTTCTTCTAAAGTTTGTCTTTCATAGGAAGGATCTGGAGATTATTTAGTAACTAGATGCTTCTCAGAGCATTCTTCAACTTGATCATTTTGAACCAATTCCTCTGTTGAGATCATCTCATATGGAGTAGCAGTCAGAGTGAGACCTTCTGATTCTGGTTGAACTTTGTCTAATGGATGATGTTCTGACCAGGGAGCATTATCCAGAGGGAGAATCTCTTCCTTGAGCAGTTAGCTCAGAACTTGGTCTTCAAAAACCTTTAGCAGATCACTGAAATTCTGTTGAACTTGTTCATAGCCCTGTTCTTGCAGCTTATGTGATTCAGAACTTAGCCATTTTCTGAAACTTTTCCATAGATAGTCAGAAGCAACAGGATTAGTCATCTCTAGACTAGCTTGCTTCAAGGAGGTTATCCATTTCTGCATTTCTGTTTCAAACATCAACAAACTAGTACAAACATCTGGTGTGGTTTCAGATGGTGTTGGTTTTGGAATGGCAGTTTTGGTTTTGTTAGATATAGCTGCTAAACATTCAAAAACAGTTGGATCAATAACAAGTCTTACGTTGTCATTTGGATTGCTCTTTGGTGAGGGAGTGCGAGAGTCTGGTATAATTATTAGACTGGTTGGGGAATTTGGTGGTGTTGATTCCAGAGAAGAAGGAATTTTTGGAATGTCCAGGATGGTGAGGGGCATACGAATGGCCAGAGGTTTAGTGATTCCTAGAATAGGGATTGTATCTGAATCTGAAGTAGGTTCTTCAAATTGGTTGGATTGAACATTGTGAGGTTCTGGTTCACAGGTATCAGATGGTTGGTTCTCAGAAGTTTGAACTTCTGGTTGTGGTTGTTCAGGTTGAGGAGATGGTGGATGAGGAGTATCTGGTTGTGGAGAGAGAGGTAGTGGAATTTATGGTTGTGGAGCTCCTGTTGTGGTTTCAGAATTTGGATTATCAGGGATTAGAGGATTTGGATTTTCTGGTGTGGGAGCTGAAATATCTTGGTCAAATGAGTCAATGTCTGACAGAACTTTGGCAAGTCTGGTTGAGTTGATTCAGTATTTGGATTGATAGGAAGGGAGTGAGTTTCTCTAAGACTTAGAGTTTCTGAGGGATCAAACCCTATGTCAAAATCATCAAAAGTTTATGGTGTTGGAATTTCTGATTGGGTGGTTATGGGTTCAGATGTTGATATAGTTATTGATTCTAAAACAGTTATAGAAGAAGGATTACCTTTCTTTTTAGCAGCTTTGGGAGTCCGCTGGGATGATCCTTCTGCTGTTGCCTTCCTTTTCTTGTTCTTCTTCAAAACAACTTCTGGAGCTGCCTGTTGCAAGTCCTGGATATTTAACCCTGGTGCAGTGCCATCTGCCTTACACACATCCAAATATCTGACAATTATCTCAGGCTTGGAGTCAATCTCAGAGAACATAGGAAAATCATCCAGAGGAATTCTTCTGGAAGTGATGGTTTCACAAGAAGTAAGTTTGGGTTCCTTCTTGATGTTCTCAATAATTTTCATCTTTTTCAGATTCTTTGCATTCAGTGGCTTCCCAGTAGTTTCCTATAGAGAGCTGATTTCCTGTGCTTTGGTCAGATGCTCTATCAGTCTATTCTCTGTCAGAATATCTGATATGAGTCTTCCAAGGGGTATCCAGTCCCTTTTGGTACGCTCATCTTCTCTCGTCTCCTTTACACTGGTCCTCATATGATTAAATAGCAAGTGAGCAAGATTTACCTTAGTCTTCTTGGAGAGAAAGTAGATCAGAAACTGCTGATCAATGTTTATGTAGTCAGAAGAGTTGGTTGGCTTCCTGTGGTTGATGCATCCCAGAATTATCTTAGCCCAGATTCTGTGATGATCCTTCAGATCCCTTATCTTGTTGGATGGTAGACCCAGAGTCAAAATTTCCCTTGCAATTGAAGCAACATCAGAAAATCTTTCAGCCATGTCTATACACCTGACACCTCCACCATTGTAGCCTATCAGTCTTGCAATTAGGTCTTCAGTAATGACTATCTTCTTCCCCTTGACATACGAAGTAACTTGATGGTTTGAGGATGAAGCATGAATCCAGAATTCTTTCACAAGAATTGGAAACCTTGGACCTAGAAGACGGTCAAAATACCTGTTCCATCCTTGAGCATTGACTTCTTCAGAGTGATTGAATCCATTTTCTTGAAGACTTTCAAAATCCATAATCAGTTCTGAAAGAACTTCTAGGTTGTCAATAGGCGTGAGTAGAGTTCTGAATGGTTCTTTGTATTGTTCCATAGAATCAGTTCTCTGAGTACCAGTGTTTGGGACGCTTGAAGAAGCCATGTTCACAAAAGAAATTTGAGAAAGATGAAAGGGTTTTGAAAAGTATGAACAAAAAACAATTAGAGTGTATTGAGAGAGTAAATGTGAAAGAGTGTAAAGAGTGAAACTTGCGTTTAAATAGATTTTTGAAAACATAAACTATAAGAGAGAGAAATAATTAGTAATGATTATAAGCATTAACGACAACTGGTTTTAGGGGATTCAGAAAGATATTGGAACTGTTACCCATGACAAGTGTCTCAATGCACCCAATCAGCGCTTTTGACCTTTCATAAAAGTGAACGTGTGTTCAGCCTCAGAAGGTAGATGATGAATGGATGGCAACTATTTGCTTACGTGAACAACACACTTCTATCCTTGAAATGAAATGCTCAAATCTTCATGGATAGATTCTGATACAATCTGTACTTCTAAACTTCTGAAGGTAGGTTGATCAGTAGTTCACAGAAAATAACTAAAATTCTGAAGGTTAAGATATGTAAATAGAACAATTTATTCTAGGCAAAGCTTCATACTGAGATGTTTCAGAATGAATTTAAACCTATCTTCAGAAAGAGGTTTTGTAAAGACATCAGCCCATTGATGGTCTGTGTCAATGAATTTTAAATTAAGAATCCCTTTCTGAATATAGTCCCTAATAAAATGATGTTTTATTTCTATATGCTTAGCCCTAGAATGCAAAATAGGATTTTTACTGAGACAAATAGCAGAAGTATTGTCACAGAGGATATGGATGTTACTCTCAAATATATTGAAGTCCTCAAGTTGACTTTTCATCCAGAGCATTTGCGTACTACATCCAACTGCTGCTATGTATTCAACTTCTGCTGTTGATAGAGCTATTGTGGATTGTCTTTTGCTGGTCCATGAGATCAGATTTTCTCCCAAAAACTGGTAGCTTCTAGAAGTGCTTTTGATTTCTACTCTTTCTCCAGCAAAGTCAGCATCACAGTATCCTACTAAGCTATAATCACTTGATTTTCTATAAAACTAACCCAGATTAGCAGTACCTTTCAGATACTTGAAAATTCTCTTAACTGCTGTTAAGTGAGATTCTATAGGATCTGATTGGAATCTAGCACAAATGCAAACACTGAATAGAATGTCAGGCCTTGAAGCCGTCAAATATATAAGAGAACCAATCATACCTCTGTAGACCTTCTGTTCTACCTTTTTACTTACCTCTTCTTTTTCCAGAATGCACGTGGAATGCATTGGAATCCTTGAGGGCTTACATTCTGAGAGATCGAATTTCTTCAGAAGTTCTCTGACATATTTGCTCTAATGAATGTAAGTTCCTTATAGAGTTTGATTTATCCGAATGCCCATAAAGAATTTTAGTTCCCCCATTAGGCACATCTCAAACTCTGCCTGCATACATTTAGCAAACTCTCTTCCCAGAGAGGGTTTAGTGGATCCAAATATGATGTCATCAACATAAATCTGACATACTAAAATGTCATTCTTAACTGTCTTACAGAACAAGGTTGTGTCCACTTTCCCTCTGGTGAATTCCTTTTCTAACAGGAAGTTACTTAGTTTTTCATACCAAGCTCTGGGAGCTTGTTTCAGACCATAGAGTGACTTCTTTAGTTTGAAAACATATTCTGGATTTTTGGAACTTTCAAAACCAGGGGGTTGGTGCACATATAATTCTTCTTCTATATAGCCATTTAAGAATGCACTTTTGACATCCATCTGATACAGAGTGATGCCTTTATTAACAGCAAATGATATTAAAAGTATGATAGATTCTAACCTGACGACTAGAGAAAAGGTTTCTGTATAGTCTATCCCCTCTTGCTGACTATAATCTTGTGCTACCAATCGTGCTTTGTTTCTGATGACTTCACCTTACTCGTTTAGTTTGTTTCTGAACACCCATTTTGTACCAATGACGTTGAACCCTTTTGGTTTGGGAACCAGATCCCATACGTCATTTCTAGTGAATTGATTCAATTCCTCTTACATTACCAGAATCCAGTCATTGTCCAGAAGTGCTTCATCAATTGTTGTTGGTTCAATCAGATAAACCAGTCCCATGAGGGATTCTTCAGAGTTTCTGAAAGTTGATCTTGTTCTGATTGGATCTTTCTTCCTTCCCAAAATTGTATCTTCTGGGTGATCAATGCTGCTTCTGGATGGTCTTTTCTGGAGTTGATCAACAAAAGGTGCTGGATTTCTTGTAGTGACTCTTTCTGCTGTTGAGGGAGTGTCTCTGTTGAGAGCCTCTGATAAGTTGTCTTCAGTACCTATGAGTTCAACTTCCATACCTGCAAGGAATTCATTCTGCTTTGACTTTTAAGAGTCAAGCTTATCATCAAACCTAACATTGATTGACTCTTCAACAATCTGTGTTTCTGTATTGTATACTCTGTACCCTCTTGAGCGTTCAGAGTATCCTAACATAATACACTTTTGTGCTTTAGAGTCAAACTTGTTCAAATAATTTTTTGTATTCAGAATAAAACAAGTACATCCAAATTGATGAAAATAAGAAATGTTGGGCTTTCCGTTCTTCCATAATTCATATGGAGTCTTTTCCAGAATAGGTCTTATGGAGATTCTATTTTGAATGTAACACGCTGTGTTAATTGCCTCTCCCCAGAAGATCTTAGCAACATTAGTCTCGTTGATCATGGTTCTGGCCATTTCTTGCAATGTTCTGTTCTTTCGTTCTACAACTCCATTTTGTTGGGGAGTTCTAGGATAAGAGAAATCATGCAGAATGCCTTTTTCATTAAAGAATAATTCAAAATCTTTATTTTCAAATTCTCCACCATGATAACTTATGACTTTGACGATTCTAAGATTCTTTTCATTCTGAACTTGGTTGCAGAAGGTAACAAACACAGAGTGTGACTCGTCCTTATGTCTTAAGAACTTTACCCATGTCCATCTGCTATAGTCATCTACGATTACTAACCCATACTTCTTGCCACTGACTGAAGCAGTTTTTACTGGTCCAAATAAGTCAATGTGCAGAAGTTCTAATGGCTTAGAGGTGGAAACAACATTTTTGGATTTGAAAGCAGGTTTTGCAAACTTTCCTTTCTGACATGCTTCACACAGAGCATCTGAATTGAACTTCAAGTTAGGAAGTCCTCTGACCAGATTGAGTTTGTTAATCTGAGATATTCTTCTCATACTAACATGTCCCAACCTTCTGTGCCAGATCCATTGCTCGTTGTTAACAGACAATAGACATTTTACATTCTGACTTTTCAGTTCAGAAAGTTTTATTTTATAAATGTTTTTTTTCCTCTTTCCATTAAATAGGATAGTCCCATCTTTCTGACTAACAGCTTTGCATGAATTTTGATTGAAGATTATATCATAACCGTTATCACTTAATTGACTTATGGATAACAGGTTATGCATTAATCCATCAACTAATAAAACATTACCTATAGAGGGAAGATTTCAATTACCTACTGTTCCAGAGCCAATGATCTTTCCTCTTTGATTTCCTCCAAAGCCTATGTGGCCTCCAGGATTAAGTTCTAGGCTTTGGAACATATGCCTTCTTCCCGTCATGTGTCGTGAGAAGCCAGAGTCCAGGTACCATGATTGGTGTCTTTGATTTGCTGCTAAAGATATCTACCACATGTATGATTTTATCCTTAGGTACCCACATTTTCTTGGGTCTGATTTGTTAGTTTTACCAAAATTCTGATTGAATTTTGGTTTGACAGAATAATCACTACTTGTGTATTTTATGTCATGTGTGTGCCCATATATAAAGTGTGAATCAAGTGGAGTGCGTTTTATAACTAAGTCCATGGAATTTTTTGGTGTAGGTACCTTACCTTGATATCCTATCCCTTTTCTGCCATTTCTGCTAACTCCATAGATCATTGAAGCCATCTTGCTTCTGTCTATGTTTTTAGCTAGAAACTTCTGAAAGTTGTGATCATACTCTTTGATGATCTCATCAGCATTGCTGGGAGTTTCAGAAATTGTTTCCTTCTGAGAGGTTTGCAACTGGTTTTCTAATTTTGAAATTTTTTCTTTTAACTCAGAATTCTCCAATCTGAGACTCTCAGTATTATCAGAGTCAGAGGTAAGATTCCTTTTCAGGTTTCTGAATTTGACTCTGATCTGCTGATACCTTTCCAGAATTTCATTAAGGCTTTCAGTAAGTTCAGCCTTAGTAAAGTTTATAGTAAAGTCAGGGAATACCTCTTCAGTGTCTGATTCTGAGTCTGAACCAGAAGCTTCACTGTCTTCAGATACGTTTTCCATGAGAGCCATGTTTGCTCTTTCATCATCTGATTTTGAGTCAGCTTCAGATGTGTCAGAATTATCCCATGTAGCCATGAGGCTTTTCTTCTTTTTCTTGATAAACTTCTTTTGGGGCTTCTCCTTCTGAAGCTTTGGGCAGTCACTTTTGTAGTTCCCTTGCTTGTTACATTCATAGGAGATGATGTATTTGTTTTTTTGGCTTTCAGTATCCTGAAGAACCTTCAGATCTTCTGTGTCCAGAGGAGGATTCAGACCTTCTGTATCTGGAGGAAGATTCATTCTGATTTTCTGATCTTCTAGGACTCCTGAACTTCCTTTGCCTCTGCTTCTACAGTTGGTTCACCCTTCTGGAGAGGAGAGACAGTTCATCTTCTTCTGATGAGGATCCATCAGAGGTTTCTTCCACAACCTCCAAAACTTTGGAGTCAGATTTTCTGTTAGATTTTAAAGCTAATGGCTTACCTTGATTTTGAGGTTCATCTTCTTCTAGCTCTATCTCGTGACTTCTGAGGGAGCTAACAAGTTCCTCCAGAGTGATTTTGTTGAGATCTTTGGCTAGCTTAAGCGCTGTGACCATTGGCCTCCACTGTTTTGGAAAGCTTCTGATGATCTTCTTTACGTGATCAGCAGTAGAATACCCTTTGTCAAGAACTTTTAGACCAACAACAAGAATTTGAAATCTTGAAAACATAGTTTCTATTAATTCACTATCTTCCATCTTGAATGCCTCATACTTCTGAATGAGCGCAAGGGCCTTGGTTTCTTTGACTTGAATATTGCCTTCATGCGTCATTCTCAGAGAGTCAAACATATTCTTGGCAGTTTCTCTGTTTGATATTTTTTCATATTCTGAATATGAGATGGCACTGAGGAGAATTGTTCTGGCCTTGTGGTGGTTTCTGAATTCATGCTTTTGCTGATCATACATCATTTTTCTGTCTATCTTCTAACCACGTCCATCCACTGGGTGCGTGTATCCATCAGTCACCATGTCCCACAGATCAGCATCATGGGCCAGAAAGAAACTCCCAATTATGTCTTTCCAGTAATCAAAGTTTTCTCCATCAAAGACTAGAGGTTTACCACTGAATCTGTCCATGTCTTCATTGTTGTCATTGCTGATCTTTTGGCTTGGTCCCGCCATAGTGTTTTTCTGACGCTGGATCTTGTATTGACACGGTTAAGTGTTTAAGCTCAGAACCAGGCGCTCTGATGCCAATTGAAGATGTGAAAAACACAAGAAGGGGGGGTTGAATTGAAAAACTTGGATCTAAAACAGCTTAATGACAAAAAAAATTTATCCTGGTTCGTTTGATCTCAAACTACTCCAGTCCACCCGTCAAGGTGATTTCGCCTCTCTCCAACGAGGTCTTAATCCACTAATCTCAAAAGATTACAACAGCTACTTTAACAACTGTTAAAGTCTTCTTGAGTACAACCACAATCCGGTTAATCTCAAGGAAATCTTTTACAAATGATTAAACAAAATGTGTTGTTGTTTTCTAACAAAACAATTTATCATAACTGTGATAAATTACACAGGTTAAGCTTAGAATTAAGAATGAATTTGCTAGAGCTTGAATATGCGTGGTTTGGAAATCTTTAGCAAATTGTTGTGTGCGTACGTACGTGCTTCTTTTTGCAAGCAGACTTGTTTATATAGGTAAGGCAAAGACATTGTCCATAAAGCAAGTTTAATGTTAATAACACACTTTCCTTTTGGAGAAGATCTTGTCTGAAGAAAGCCGTTGTCATTAATTCTGTCTTGAATGGTCAGTAACGCTTCAGAGTCTTCTTTCCTTAACTGTTGATGACGCTTCAGAATATTGATGACTTGGTTGATATGTCTTTGTTCAGAATCAGAGTTTGTTGTAATTAAGCGCGAGTTCTGGTCATCAATCTTCAACGTATAATCTGATAGCTTCAGCGTGTAATACTTTATGGCTAATCTTCTGATGCTGATCTGATCAGAACTTTTGCATATACAAAACATATTTTTAAGGAGCATATTTGTTCTTTGTATATATATATATATATATATATATATATATATATATATATATATATATATATATATATATATATATATATATATATATATATATATATATATATTCTTTGTATTTATTTATTCTTTGTATTTGTTATCATCAAAACTTTAACCAAGGGTTGTAGAATCAAACTATGTTCTAACAATACCATGTTTGATCATTTCCAAGGAACCCACATGCTTTTAATTTTGATTTTAAACCAGTAAGAGGCGATGAAGCGCAACATAAAGCTCACAGGCAGGGTTCCTTGGAAATGGAAATAACATGTGTGTTAAAATGATATTAACATGTTATGTGTGCAAGAACACGAGATCAAGGTTCCATAAACATGGAAAATGGTTACACTGTCTCTACACTAAATAATGAATGTTACTGGATCAAAGTTCCGACGACACCTTGAAACACAAAAGAATCAAGTACCAAGTGTATCAACAATAGCATGAGACCAAAATCTCCCTGTCATAAAGATAACTGTAGAACTGCCTAAATAAAAGGAAATCACAAGGTGAGAAGTTAGGAGAAAAACCGAGAGAACACACAGTCACCAACAGTATTAAGTCACCATAAAAAACACACAGTAACTATCGGAACATGGTCACCAATAGAACTCAAGTCACCAACATAACCAGAGTCACCAACATAATCGGAGTCACCGTCAGAACTAGAGTCACCATCTGTACCTGTAAGAATTAATCATCCCTCCCCACTCACAGGCGAAACTAGGTCAGGGTAAGACAAGGGTAACTCAGAATCATGGGTACCCCTGAATCCATTATCGTCGAAACACCAATGTGAAACGATAGCACCCCATTTGTAATCTCATCTGAGCATGGACGACATGAGCGCAATAGAAAACCAAAGTCGACTAGTCATTCATGTTCCACTCTATTCCTAAGGTTCCTATGGCTATCACTTGGCCTGGGTATTGGGCCTTTTACCTCTTGTAACACCCACCCAACATGATAACAGAGCCAACACAACAGATAACCAAATATATGGAAAGCGATAAAATGTATGCACAAACATATGCAAGCAGTGTATATAAAGCTGTAAATAACAGGAAATAAATAAACACCCAAATAAATAAGCAATCAAGAGCTAGGATCGACTCTGAGATGGACCAACAATAGGTCAATTTGTCCCCAGTGAAGTCGCCAGCTGAAACAACCTGGCCGAACCGTCATCCGATAATGAAATCAATAAAGTCGCCACTGAACATCTTTTATCCCTCCGAGAGGGGAAAAGTAAACATCGAGAAAACTCGAAGAGGGTGAAATCACGGTCTTGCGACCGAGATATCGGGTAAGGGAGTCTGTTACACGAGAGGAAGGTATTAGCACCCCACACGCCCATAGTACTCTACGGTATCCACTCTTGTTGTCTAATCTAATGGGTGCGTAAAAATATATATCTAAGCTGTACAGGGAATGCATGCAAAAGAAAGGAGAAAATGATGTAGGGAAAATAAAATTTGTGCTCACTTGGGCCCTACCTCAGTGCCTACGTATCCCTATTAAGGAATTAGAGCAATTGTACTTCGGCTCACATATTTTGGTCGATTTATGTTTTTTAGTTAAGGAAATAAAAGCAATAGACAAAATGGAAAAACATCAGATAGAACAACAAAAATGTCAACAATGATGATAAAATAGCAAAAAGAGATGACAAGACATCGCAAGGCAACACAAACTTAGATAAGGCGGTAAAACGGCAGCATGATAGCAAAATATCAAACAAGATGATTAAAAATTACACCTAACGATGATATTGAAAATAAAAGTAGGATAACAAACATGTGCGATGGCGAAACACCAGCTAAAAGAATGTGCAATGGCGAAACATCGGCTAAGAGACAGGAAGATAACATGGCAAAGATGGCGAAACATCGATAAACTAGAGAACAAAACATCACACCTAACAATGATATTGAGATCAAGGTAGGATAACAAACATGTGCGATGGCGAAACACTGGCTAAAAGAATGTGCGATGGCGAAACATCGGCTAAGAGTTAGGAAGATAACATGGCAAAGATGGAGAAGCATTGATAAGCCAGAGAACAAAACATCACACCTAACAATGATATTGAGAATCAAGGTAGGATAACAAACATGTGAAATGGCGAAACATCGGCTAAAAGATAACAGGGTATCATGGCAAAGATGGCAAAACATAAATAAACCAAATGATAAAACATCACACCTACTATGATATTGAGAATCAAGGTAGGATAACAAACACGTGCGTGATGGCGAAACATAGGCAAAAAGATAACATGGCAAAGATGGAGAAACATCAATAAACCAGATGATAAAACATCACACCTACTATGATATTTAGATCTAAAGTAGGATAACAAACATGTGCGATGGCGAAACATCAGCTTTAAACAAATATGAGATGGCGAAACATCGGCTAAAAGATAACAGGATATCATGGCAAAGATGATGAAATATCAAACAGAAAGGCGCACAAGCAATTAAGATTGGTTTGTATTTTTTACCTTGAAGAAGGATTTAAGTTTATTAGAGATGTTTTATGATTTGCCAAGAAAAAGTTTTAGTTTTAAGATGCGATACGCAAAAGAAAGGAAAAACAACTAAGGGAGACTATCCTAATCTCTAGCCCTAATGTTATCATACAATGATTGGCCCTAAGGTTGAGGATGAAAAAGGGAAATTTATATCCTATGTAAGCATGCATGGATTCTTATCCTAAGGTCTAACTCGAGGACTAAACCTACACGAGCAATCCTAAGGGAGCATGGTAAAAATGTCACAGATCCTGCGACAAAAACAAGCAAGCAGATGGTGAAACATCTGGACAAACAACAGCTCGAGTACCACTCGAATATTAAACACCTATAAGGCGCATGCCTAGTAGTAGAAAGGGAGGTCCCGCCATAGACAAGAAACCAAGCATCAGACTAGGGGTCAAGCCATAGCCAAGGGGAGCATATCACCCGAGTCAACAAGCTCTAGAATTATAGGAATGCAAAAGGGTCCTTAATTATGGTATCAATTACCAGGGAAAGAAAGATCTGGGGGGAAAAGATATAGTGCATGCGTACACTAAGCATCAGTGTTGGTCAACACGAGCTAAAGAAAGCGTGGGGATCCAATTGCGGGAACCCTTTTCACTTGCTTTTAAAGGACTTAAATTTATTCGGATCTTGGGCACATGTTCAGAGCATCTACTTGTATAAAGTGAGCATAGGCACGACATAGACTGGAATGTGCGGGGGTCGATTACGAACCCTTTCCGCTCGCCTCCTTTTGAGGACTTATCACTTGTAATACAATGCGGGCACAAATGTAGAAACATGTGCAGAATACCTACTTCAAAGATAGTATTTTAAACAAACACAGATAGCATACAGAAAGTGGTGCCTGCTACAGGACTTTAAACAACGACTTCGAGCGCAAGCTCTTTATTTCCTGCTTCCTACTTCACATGATTTCTAGAAATCAATAAAGTACAAAATGAGATAAACAAGAGAAAATACCAAACAAATATTAATCCGTAGCAGAGCATATTAGAACAAAGAAACCCGACGACCTTCGTGAAAGCTTCACCAATAGTTAACCGGACTAAACCTTCAGGCACTCGATATCACAAACCAGGCTATTACCAAGAACTCATGGAAATAGAGTAATAACAAAATGAGAATTAACATGGAAATAATAATTTGGAAACTTCAATTAAATTCTAAAGTCCTAAAAATCAGCTCTAAAAATATTCTATTTTTTGTATCATTTTTATCATCAAAACTATGAAAAAGAAAATTCTATGAGAAAATAAATCACAAAACTCTAAACAGACAGGGGTATATATTGGATCCAGATGTGCATGAATCAGAAATTAAGTGTTAGGACCATCTGAAAAGTGATCCATGAAGCCCTTTTGTTGGTATTAATTGACTTCATAAAAAACTAACAGACTCAGGGCCCAACCACCACCTTAGTTTGGGTCTACATCCTATCTCAACAATTATTCAATTAGGTTCCAAAACTGAATTAGAATTAATTAAATGAAAATTAAAATCATAAAACCAAAATGAATTAAATGATTATAAAAATAAAAGGGATTATAGTTCCAAGTTGGAATGGTGGTTCAGCTTCTACCGTGAGACTCTTCGATCGACATCAACCTTGCAGCAGCAACCTCCTTCGATTGGCCTCAACCTTGCAGCAGTAGTGCCCTTCTTCGATTGGCCTCAACTCTGCAGCAATAACATCCTTCGATTGGCTTCAACCTGCATTCTTTGATTGACTTCACTTCAGCCTTCTTCCAACGAAGCTTTAACCTTCTTCGATTGACTTCACTTCAGCCTTCTTCGATTGGCTTCAGTTCTGCAGTAGTAGTTCCCTTCTTCATTTGACTTCAACCTGTAGCAGTAGCATCCTTAGATTGGCTTTAACCTGTCTTCTTTGATTGACTTCACTTCAGCCTTCTTCGAACAAAGCTTCAACCTTCTTCGATTTACTTCACTTCAGCCTTCTTCGATTGGCTTCAATTCTGCAGCAGTAGTGCCCTTCCTTGTTTGGCTTCAACCTGCAGCAGTATCATCCTTCGATTTGCTTCAACCTGCCTTCTTCGATTGACTTCACTTCAGCCTTCTTCGAATGAAGCTTCAAACTTCTTCGATTGACTTCACTTTAGCCTTCTTCGATTGGCTTCAATTCTGCAGCAGTAGTGCCCTTCTTCGATTGGCTTCAGCCTACAGCAGTAGCCTTCTTTGATTGGCCTCAAACTTACAGTAGCAGTGCCCTCCTTCGTTTGGCTTTAACATGCAAGAAGTAACCTTCTTCGAACGAAGTTCCTCAGGATTTAGATTTTGAAGCTATCCTCCTTCAAAGCTTCATAGACTCTAACCTCTAGGACAAGTGAAAATTGCGCGTAGACTCAATGCAAGGGCTCATGCTCAGATCATTCAAATGAACTCAATTCTCCATTAGATTTAGTAAAATCAAATGCAATCGAAAGCTAGCAAAACACTCTACATCATGCAACTCACGGACTCAATTCTCAATTAGATTTAGTAAAATCAAATGCAATCGAAAGCTAGCAAAACACTCTACATCATGCAACTTACGAACTCAATTCTCAATTAGATTTAGTAATATCAAGTGAAATTGAAAGCTATATAATCACTCTACATTATGAAACTCGAATCATCTCAAATCATTAGCCACAGATCAAGAACAAAGCTCATGAAAACTCAAATAAAATCATCTACGCACAAAATGCAATGTAATATGATGTTTATGATGAAACATAAGCCTAAATCAAGAGGTTAAATTTTGGGGTGCAACAGACCATAGCTCAAAATTTTGTGTAAACATTAAATTATGGTAAGATTTTCAAGTCACAAGGCCTGCAAAGTAAGATTATGCAGCACATCATGCCAATTGGATTGCGTTCTTCAACAAAAATGGCTTGCAATTCAAGAATGAATGCCCAACTTCAGGCCCTTGAATCTCCTAGCTCAAATATGATAAATTCACGCTCTTGGATGTTTTGGAAATCTTGAAACACCCTCTACAACTTTCATGTTTACCACTTTTGTTAAATCAAACTAGAACTCGATGAAAATTGGCCAAGAAGTTGGGATAAAAACCTGACTAAAACTGCTGAAAATTTCTCTAAGTGTTTATTCAAAAATGCCATGACTTCATGAATTTATAACTTAAAATCCAAGCATTTCTAGAAAAAGTCCCGCTCTACATTGTTTTAGATCTCACTGAGATCTGCAACTTTCAATTTGGAAGTTTCCTTTGAATCATCTTGCATCATGGTGGAAATTTGGCTTAAAGTTGTGAAAAAATATAAATTTTCAACACTTAGAAAAATTCTAAGTCTTGGAAATTTTGACTTTTCAAAATAAAATCTTGACTTTTTGATTTCTTGATGAACAAGTTTCATATTTTGACATGTTTGGATGAATTGTGATCTTTGATACTTGATTTTGACCAAAGAGTCAAAGTTTGACTTTTCAGTTGTACAATTGACTTTTCATCAGTTGATTGAAATTCAACTGTCAATCAATTGAGCTTTAGAAATGTTTTGAGCCATGCCATTAGGTCAAAATGATGCAATTTAATCCTTGTGATCATAACTTAAACTAATCAAACATTTTCTAAGTCAAAAATCAGAAATTGCACATTCTCAATCAAAACCCTAATTTTGACTATTTTGCCCTTTTGACGACCTGATAAAATTTCTTGAGGAATTGTGATCCAAACTTTATCAAATGACATATATGAGTTCTTAATATTGATATGGATAAAAAATTATGAAGTTTGACTGTAAATTGACCACAGTTGACTTTTTCCCTAATACAACTGATTTTAGGTCAACTGGTCAATTGATTGAGCAAAAATGTGATCCAAGACTTGAAACTTGACATAAGAAATATTGAGAGTCCAAAATGATCCATGAAAGTCATATAGGGCATTAAAAGTCCATTTGTTCTTGTGCAAACTCAAACCCTAATTTTCAATCATTAGTGCTTGAGGAGATATCTTGAGCTAATCAAACCCTATGTAGTCTTGAATCCAAGGAGATCTTGTGAGAGATTTATTGAGAAATGAGAGGGAAAATTTTGGGGTACAACAACTTCCCCTGTTAAATCTTCTTAAACCTGAAGAGTTATATTGGAGGATCCGCCATTTGTGACTTGAAGGTGGAAGATGATTGAACACTAGAGTGCCCAGAAATCTGCACTCGAAGAAGTATTGGGAATGGGCTTATAGATGCGATTTGGAGGAATGATTGTAAACACTGGAAGAAGTATCAGTATAAATCTTTGGTCGATTTATACTAAAACTTGATGTTTTACCTTTGGGAAAAAGAGTTAGTAAAATGCAGATGTATGCATGATTGTTCACGAGATGAATGAGATCATGCTAAATGCATTTTGTATGTATATACTATGATGTATGAATGTGAGATGCATGTTTGTCGGAGAAAATAAATCCCTGACTGCTGATGAGGAGTTCTGAATCTCGGATTGCTGTGGGGGATTAAGAATATGAACATCTTCAAATTTGTTAAAAGAATGCCTCTGTTGGGGATCGTCTTTTGAATGTCAGCTTGCTATCTGGCCGGATCCAAGCTTCACAATTTGCCGAGGATGAGGAAGTCAACTACTATCTGGTCAGGTTCTAGGCTTCACAATAACTTATTGGGGAAAGATAAATTAACTATTATCTGGTCGTATTCCAGGCTTCGCAGAAAATTTCTGGAAATTAAACTGTTATCTGGTCGGATCTAGGCTTCACAACAACTTACTGGGGGTAAGGAAGTTAATTGTTATCTAGTCGGATTCCAGGCTTTGCAGTAACTTGCTAGAAAAGATGAAGTTGAACTGATATCTGGCCGGGTCCAGGCTTCACAATAACTTGAAATGGTAATTACTATCTGGTCGGGTCCAGGCTTCATAGTTTTTTTTTGAAGTTGTACTATTATCTGGTCGGGTCCAGGTTTCATAGTGTCTTGATGAGGGTTGTAGCTAGTTGTTATCTGGCCGTACTCCAGGCTTCACAATAATTTTTCTCGAATAGACGAAGTTGAACTGATATCTGGTCGGTCCAGGCTTTACAGTGACTTGCTTTAGAATTTAGTTGTTATCTGGTCGAAAGGAAAACAAATTTGAAAATAAAAACAAATAGCCATGTGAAATGATCTCATTGTCTTCCAACTCTACTATTACCCCAATGTCTTCGAATGCCCTTTGCCGTTGACAAAAGTTGATTGGATTGATCTTGGACCGCTTGAACTCGAACCTTGGTGATAAAGTTGACTGTGGTGATTCCAACGGGACATAGTCATATGCTTTCAATCCTTAACTTTTTCCTGGACAGCCCTTTCGGGTTTTCAGCCCACCAGGATACCCATTTTTGCCCAAGTCGCCCTTTTGGGTTTTCAACTTTCCGGGTGTACAAGTCTTTTGCATATATCCCTAATTTTTGCCCAAACCTTTTGGTTTTCCCGGATGCCCTTATTTTTCCTAGGTGTGTTAACCTAGCGGGTCCTTTATGCGTAGTATTTTTTAACTATGTCCGCGTTTATAGGATATGGGAAGTCTCCACCATCCATGGTAGTCAGCATCATGGCACCGCCATAGAACACTCTCTTGACAACAAATGGCCCTTTGTAGGTGGGAGTTCATTTGCCCCATGGGGTCGCCTTATGGCAGAATAATGCGCTTTATCACCAAGTCACCAGCTTGATATACTCGAGGCTTGATATTTTTGTTGAAAGCCTTGATCATATGTTTTTGGTACGTATGACCATGACAAATAGCAGCCATTCGTTTTTCATCGATCAAGTTCAACTAATCCAATCTTGTTTGAATCCACTCGTCTTCTCTTAAGCCTGCTTCATTCATAATCCTTAGTGAGGGAATTTGAACTTCCACTGGAAGAAAAACTTCCATGCCATAGACCAAGGAAAAGGGAGTTGCCCCAGTTGGCGTTCTTGCTAACGTACAATAGCCATGTAGAGTAAATGGTAACATCTCGTGCCAATCCTTATAGGTTACTACCATTTTCTGCACAATCTTCTTGATGTTTTTGTTGGCCGCTTCTACTGCGTTGTTCACTTTAGGTCTATAAGGTGAAGAATTGTGATGCTTGATTTTAAATGGAGTGCAAAGCTCAGTAATCATGGCATTGTTGAGGTTAGTTCCATTGTCGGTGATGATCCTTTCAGGGATACCATAGCGATATATGAGGTTGTGTTTGATGAATCTGGCTACCACATTCTTGGTGACTGAGGCAAACGAGGCGGCTTCGACCCATTTGGTGAAATAGTCGATAGCCACAAGAATGAAATGATGTCCATTGGAAGCGGTGGGCTTGATTTCTCCAATCATATCAATGCCCCACATTGCAAATGGCCACAGAGCGGTCATGACATTCAGAGGGATATGAGGTACATGGACTTTTTCAGCATAGATTTGGCATTTGTGACAAGTCCTAGAGTGTTGATGGCAATCAGTCTCCATTGTTGACCAATAGTAGCCAGCCCTCAAGATCTTCTTAGCCATCGTATGTCCACTTGAGTGAGTACCGAAGAGACCATTGTGCATGTCTTCCATAATTTCCTCTTCCTCCTTCTTGTCCATACATCGGAGTAGAGTGGAGTCATGGTTGCGCTTGTATAATATTCCGTTACTTAAGAAGAATTTTGCTAAAAATCTTCGTAAGAACTTTCTATCATTGATGGAAGCTCCCTCGGGATACTCTTGTGCTTCAAGGTATCTCATCACCTCATGGTACCAAGGCTTTTCCGTGTCAGTGTCAAGCTCACAACAATGTGCAGGTTCGTTGAATCTCTCAATTGTAATTGTAGGGGCTTCGTTGTCCCATCTGACCTTGAACATTGAAGACATGGTGGCCAAAGAGTCGGCTAGATCATTTTCTTCCCTAGGGAAGTGCTTAAAGGTGATCTCTTCGAAGTAGAGAATCAGGGATAGCACAAGTTCCTTGTAAGGGATGAGATTAGGGTGTTTAGTGTCCCAATCTCCTTTTACTTGGTTGATTACTAGAGAAGAATCCCCAAACACATTCAAATGTTTGATCCTCAAATCAATGGAAGCCCTCATACCCAAAATGCACGCTTCGTACTCATCCATATTGTTCATGAAATTGAAGCATAGTCTGGCAGTGAAAGGAGTGTGGCCACCTTCAGGAGATATGATCACATCACCATTCCATTCCTCAAGGAATTGGAAGCCCCATAGAAGACCATAGACCATCGGGATCCTTGTTTAGGTCCGTCATACGGTCCATGTTTCGTGCAATCGATTACCAGCATGATGTTCTCATCAGGGAAGTCGAAGTTCATGGACTGATAATCATCCACAGCTTGATGGGCCAAATGATCAGGGAGTACGCTTCCTTTGATGGCTTTCAGCGTTTTGTATTGAATGTCGTACTCAGTCAAGATCATTTTCCATCTAGCTATCTGTCCGGAAAGGGCAGGTTTCTCGAAGATGTACTTGATTTGGTCCATCTTAGAAATCAACAAAGTGGTATGAGTCAACATATACTGTCTTAGCCGGTGAGCAGCCCATGCCAGAGCGCAACAATTTTTCTCGAGCAGTGAGTATCTGGTTTCACGGTCGGTAAATTTTTTGCTCAGGTAATAAATAGCATGCTCTTTTCGGCCAGACTCGTCATGTTGGCCCAAATCACACCCCATAGAGTTCTCTAGTACTATCAAATACATGGTCAATGGTCTTCCTTCAACTGGAGGCATGAGAAGAGGATGCTCTTGTAGATATTCTTTGATTTTGTCGAAGGCAGCTTAGCATTCATCATTCCATATGACTACCTGATCTTTCTTCAAGAGTTTGAAGATTAGCTCACAAGTAGCAGTTAAGTGAGATATGAAACGAGCAATGTAATTGAGACGACCAAAGAATCCTCTAACTTCCTTTTCAGAATGAGGGACCGACATTTCTTGGATGGCCTTTACCTTGGCAGGATCAACTTCAATGCCTTTATTGCTAACAACAAAACCTAGAAGCTTTCCAGATTGTACTCCAAACGTGCACTTGTTAGGGTTTAACCTTAGCTTGTAATTTTCCAGCCTTTTAAATAGTTTATACAGGTGATCGAGATGTTCCTCTTCAGTCTGTGATCTGGAAATCATATCATCCACATATACCTCTATCTCAAGATGAATCATGTTATGAAACAAAGCTACCATATCCCTTTGATATGTTGCCCCTGCATTCTTCAATCCGAACGGCATGACCTTGAAGTAAAAGGCGCCCCATTGCGTGACAAAAGTTGTCTTCTCCATGTCTTCGGGAGCCATCCTTATCTGATTATAACCTGAGAAGCCATCCATGAATGAGAAGACTTTATGTTGAGCAGTGTTATCGACCAAGACATCAATGTATGGTAGAGGGAAGTCATCCTTGGGGATTTCCCTATTCAGATCCCTATAGTCTACGCACATGCGAACTTTCCGGTCTTTCTTTGGTACCGACACCACATTGGCAACCCATTGGGGATAGGATGTCACAGCTAGGAACCCTGCATCAAATTGTTTCATCACTTCAGCTTTAATCTTTTCAGACATGTCAGGCCTCATGCGACGAACCTTTTGTTTGGCAAGAGGACAGTCTTCTTTTGTTGGCAGACGATGAACTACGATGTCGGTATCCAACCCAGGAATATCTTCATAAGACCAAGCAAATACCTCCACATAATCATGCAACATCTGAACCAACCTGCTCTTGACACTGCTTTCCAAGTTAGCGCCGATCTTGATTTCCTTCTTATCTGACTCAGTACCCAAATTTATGACTTCAACTGACTCTTCGTGCGGCTAAATAGCTTTTTCTTCTTGTAAAAGAAGTATGGCTAGTTCTCCTGGTATTTCACAATCTTCCTCTCCTTCGTCTTCAGCTTGGTTGATTGGACATTCGAAGTCATAGTCGACAATAGTAGAGTCATTAGCAATAAGATCCAGAGTGGATGAGGACCTGCAAGAGTGTGTGTGTGTGCATGTAAGATACATGGCTATTTTGAAAAATGTATTTGAAAGAAAAGAAAGACAATGAACACAAATATTTGAATGCAAAAGAGTCCAATGTACTGAATGATCATATGATTAGATGAACATAAATAAAACCCTTGACAAATGGACCAAAGTGCCCCGGGCCAGGCACATGGCTTAAAAGTCATTGTTAAATATTACAGACAAAATGTTCTTGAATTGAAAGAAAAGAAATAACAAGTAGATTACTCCTCAATGAAGGAGATGGGCGCAAAGTCCTTTGCATGCAAATTCTTCAGCTCTGTTGTAGTTGGATACACCCAATCTTCAAATGCAGCTTCTTCATCAGAATCACCCACAACTTTGACTTCATGGCTTCCAATGTGGAGAGGTGGCTTTCCAGCACGAGCATGCCTCACTTCCTTCTGAGCCTGGATGATAAAGCCCAAACCAAATGCGTCCGCTTTAAATGGGATATCAAGGAGTTTCCCCCAAGTATCACAGCTTCCTTCTTCCATTGTAGCACGAGCATCATTGACTGAAACCATCTTCAGCACGACTTTAACAACTTTGGATTCATCAGAGGAACATTTGCTATCAACAACCATTATTGGTACAACTTCAAAGGCTTGACATGGTGTCTCAATGAATTCTCTATCCATCTCTACGTACTTGAAAGATTTAAGGTGGCTTACCATAAACTCTTCCTCTCCACAGACGGTGACAATTCTTCCTTTGACAGGATACTTGAGTTTTTGATGGAGAGTTGAGGTTACTGCCCCAGCTTTATGGATCCATGGGCGACCCAACAAACAATAATAGGCAAGACGGATATCCATGATGTAGAAGGTTGAATTTAAAATTTGTGATCCCACCTTGATTGGAAGATCTACTTCTCCATGAACTGTCCTCTTTGATCCATCAAACGCCCTTACAACGATATCACTTGGCTTCAAGACTAAACCTTCACAGTCTAGACGGTCTAACGCCCCTTGGGTAATACATTCAGAGAAGAACCAGTGTCGACTAGAACATGTGCTAAGGTGGTCCCCTTGCACACGACTGAAACATGTAGAGCTTTATTGTTGTTCTTCCCAAGCAGTGTTAGGTCAGCATCTGAAAATCCCAAGCCATTATCAGCCGTCAGACTTTCCACGCAATTCTCAAATTGGTCTGTTGTGGTCTCATGAGGGACATGAGCCTTTTTCAAGTACTTGATTAATGTCCGAGCATGGGCATCGGAACAGAGTAGCAATGACAACATAGGAATCTTAGAAGGGGTTTTCCCCAACTGTTCCACAATCTTGAATTCGCTCCTTTTTATTATCTTTAAGATCTCGTCCATCTCACGAGCGGAAGGTTCTCCATCAGCAACATCCTTTGTAGGTATTTTTGTTACGACCGAATCAACAACTTTCTCTTTCCCTCTGGCATCAGTACTTGGCTTAGCAGCAGTGATGCTGATGGGTGTCTTTGTAACAACTGGTGGTGAGATATTGGGTGAAAATATTCTCCCAGTTCTGGTTACTTTGCTTGAGCCAGTTATGTTAACAACATCATCAGCTAGTCTTCTTCGATCCAAGCGTCTTGTTTTATGCCATGATAAAACACCTCAGCACCATAGTTCCATGGTACTGCCTTGTTTGAAGAATAGGGAATTGGTCCGGGATAGGTAATTATTAAGGGAGCAACAGTGGTTTCATTTGAAATCCTAATAGGGCCTTTGGAGGAGATCCTAAGAGGCTTGTTTGAGATGATGATAATGGAGATGTCTTCACATTTGTTAGTCAAACTTTTGGTAAGTGGAGTCTTCTCAAATAGAATTTCGTGGCTATCCATTAGGCGTTGAACGCCTTTCTTCATCCCTTCGCGTCCATTGAGTTGTTTTGTACAACACACACAGTCTTTTACACATCCAGGGAAGATCCCAGCTTTCAAAAGACTCCTTTTGATGATATTCAGCGGAGTAGTCAATTCTTCAACAGAGGTAACAAAAATTGTATCTTCAACAACATTAACACCCTTTTCATGCTTCGGCATAGGTGCAATGATTACATTCGGAGTCAGAGGAGGGTCAAACTCAATAGTCTTGTTATCGATCAAATCCTGACTTTTATTCTTCAAGGACCAGCTTTGGTCAGTCTCATGCCTGGGGCTACTTGAGTAGTAAGCACATTTAGTGTTTGGGTTATACTTTGGTGAAGAGGTATCAGGGTTGGCAGGAGGATCACGTAATGTCACCAAATTAGCCTTGACCAAATGTTGTAAGGCTTGAGATAATGACATACCTAACCTCATAATTTTTCTTCTTAGAGTTTCAAAACGTTGATGATTTGCAGATGGTCTTGGAGTAGGAGTTGGATTGGAGATTCAGAAGGTATTAACAGACGGATGATCATTTTTCTTGGTACGGGCCCTTGCCCCATACACAACATTGATTTTCTTCTTTGCAGCAAAAGGTTTCTTGACAGGATTGGAAGTGGAGGTAGATGCCATAGAGATCTTCCCACTTTTGATTCCGCTTTCAACTCTTTCACCTGTTAAGATTAATTCGGTGAAACCAGAAGAAGAGCAGCCAACCAACAGATTAAAGAAGGAACCAGATAAAGTGCCCATGAACATGTCAATGTGCTCCCTATCAGTCAAGGGTGGTTGAAACCTACTAGCAAGGTCTCTCCACTTTTGTGCATATTATTTAAATCCTTCATTCTTTCCCATGGTCATATCTTTCAACTGAACCCTCGTTGGCACCATGTCGGTGTTATACTGATACTGATGGTAGAATGCGGTAGCTAAATTTCCCAGGTATTGATATGGGAACCATCTAACTAATAAAACCATTCAAGTTGAGTTCCTCCCAAGCTCTCTTGGAAAAATTGAATACAAAGTTTCTTATCAGCAACGTGCAGTTGTATCTTGCGCACATAAGATTTCAGGTGAAGTTTTGGACAAGAAACTCCATCGTACTTTGTAAAGACTGGTATTTTGAATTTGTGGGGAATGACTACCCCAGAGATCAAACCCAAATCATCAAAATCTTAACCGGGGATGGCTTGGATTTCAACAACTTTCAATTTGTCTTCTAACTGCTTATACTTGATATCGGCGGGTGGATACTGCTTGTCTAAATAATCATCATCAGACGCTTGATCGTTAACACAGTTATCCTGGGTACTCTTAACCTCACCAATTTGATTCTCATCTTCCTCAGATGAGTCCTCCCCTACTGGGATCCGACGGACTGTCTCCTTGAACCTTCCGCCCATGTTGACCAGGGCTCTCTTCTTGGGTTTCATCTTAACTGCCAACAATGCCATCATGTCTTCCTGCCCCTTGGCTAGGGCCAGTAGAGTCTCTTGGAATTGAGAATTTTGTCCTGAAGATCCTTCACAGTTTTCTCTAGATCCATCTTGCTGAAATAAACAGCAGAAATATAAGGAAACTTGTTATGTGAAAACCTGTCATGTTATGATGCATGGAAGATGTATATGCAAATAATTTCAAGGATTTATTGAAATTTAAATTTGTATAGACAAAAGAGTGAACAAACGTCAATTTTTATTAATTAGTTTGAAAAGATTACAACATGCCTCTTGGGCTTACAAAATAACTCTTTAAGATAAAAATACTGAACGCATCCTCTTCGGTGCAAGGTAGGCATTCACGCTTTGCTCTTCTTATAGCTGCTTCATAAGCTCCAAGACCATCTTCTCACTAGCGTAGAATTGACCTTCGAAAGTATCCTGTTCTTCCTTCAGCTGAATCTAAGCCCTTTGCAAGTCTTCGAGAGAAGTAGGCATGTCTGGATGGAGGATAGTGTATGGGACATCTCCTTTAACCACATGTTCCATGATAACTGGTGAGATGGAAGGATAAGGCATCACAAGTTTCTGAGCATGAGCTCGTACCCACTTAAGATATGGCTCAAGGGGAATGGAATTATTGTGTCTTAGCGTCTTACTATCCACTTTGCTTACCATCCTCCAGGCTCGTATAAACCTCTGAAGGTAACTTTGATCGTCACTCTCGTAGTCGAATACCACTCCTTGGATAAGCATCTCATGTGGACCATCCCTTTCGGCGTAACCAAACTATCGTAAGGCTAAGCATGGGTTGTAAGTGATACCTCCTCTACTGCCAAGCAAGGGTACATTAGGGAATTCTCCACAACGGTCGATGATAGTAACATTCTCCAAGGATCTGGAACACCAATGAACATTTGAATGTCTGAGCGTCATCAACCTATATGACCACCTTGAACCTTGCTCGTTCTTCAACACAGACCGGGAAAGATGCGAAATAAACCATCTTTCCAAGAGAGGAGTGCAACACATGAGGATTCCTCTCTTCCTAATAGTGCGAGAGTGAAAAGAATGTAGGATATCTCCCAACAAAGTAGGCATCGGGTTGCGAGACATGAAGATTTTGACAGCATTTACATCTATGAGTTGGTCAGGGTTTGGAAACAAAACCATCCCATATATGAGAAGGGCCACAATTTCTTCAAAAGCTTGTAAGTCCAAGGAGTTCCAACAATCTTGAGATTTTTCAAACAAGAACTTGGCTAAGAAACCTTTGACACCACTCCTTGTTTCCCAATTAGTTGTGATAACAAATTGTTGCAAGTGTAGTGCTTGGGCAATCTCCTCAGGTTTTGGATCTCTTTCCGTACCGTTGAAGGGTAGTTGATTAAGAATGGGAATCCTCAAGAGTTGTGAAAATTCTTCCAGAGTAGGCACAAGTTGATAATCGGGAAAAGTGAAGCAATGGTGTAGAGGATCAAAGAATTGGAAGAGCACCTTCATCATATCTTCATCAGTGTTAGAGGTAACCAAGTTTAGGAGGAGACCATGTATTTCGGTGAATGAAGAATTTTCAGGGACCCTTGATGCTAACTCTTTGAGTTGAGGAGGAATCCTTACGAGATTGACTTGGATAGTATTCCTGCAGATAGAATCCATGTCCTACAAAACAGAACAAAGATAAATCCCAAAAATACTTGAAATGGTTAGTGAGAATGAGTATGATGTTATGATGTTTATGATGTCATGTACAAGTAAGTATATACAAACAAGGCAAACAAGTCCTTAGGTTTAGGCTTGCATGGAGTCTCATAGGTAAGTACCCTCTTGAAGTTTAGTTGGCTCAAACCTGTCCTAGAAATAGTAACTGGGTTCTAAAGGATCCCAATATCACTGGTCTGTCTTCTCGGGCATTGTTTCAGCGCAAGCCTCTTTCACGGCGACCGAAATATCCCAAAAAGCCAAACCTCAATGAGTGTAGTATCGAGTATCTACCAACTTTGGATTGCACCAAAGCCGATCATCTCATTACGTCCTAATGGCTAAGTTCGTCAAGTAAAGGTTCTAAAGTAAGTTAGTGTTTCATGGCATCACTCAGCGGCCCCGTATTCTCCTTGACTACTCAAGGGCTACCGATACCCAAAAATATGTCACACTAACGTAGCTATTTCTTAGACCATTTCAGTATACCCCGCATAGTTTCCACAACGTATTGCTACTTACCTATAAGGTAACCCAAATCCGGGTAGAGGATTTAAACAAGCCCAAACGAGGAACCAAAATGTAAAGTAATCAAGTTAAACAAGGAAAGTAATTAAATATGATCTAGCCCTAAGGTAACCCCACTTTTAAATTTTTCCCCAGCAGATTCGCCAGTTCTGTGATACGGTGGGAGAACTGACTTGGGTGTTTTACGTTTTATCGCAAATGTTACGGTTAACAAGAGTCGCCATAAACTTTTCTTTTATCCAAAAAGGAAAGGCTGATAAGAACAGGAAAGACCTTTGAGATTGTTTCTTGAGTTTGGGGGGTAGATTATGAAAAGGGAAGGTATTAGCACCCTTTTCATCCATAGTTATCTATGGGATCTTAGTTTCTTGCTAGATCACTTGCTTTTGTTTGAAAATGTGCTTTGTGTGGTTTTTTGAAAGTATTTTGAAAAGGCGCCATCGTTTAGGGAAACTTTGTAATGGTTCTCGTTTGTAAGAACGTACACAAAGTATTAAGCTTTTGAAAATGTTTCAAGTTTGGAAAATAAGCAAGAGTGTTTCATTTGAAATTGAGCAAGCAACTAGGAACAATCTACCTACTCAAATATCTTAGTTCATTTCTTCCTTTCCTTTGATATTGCTATCTTACCATTTATTTGGTAAGAAGCCTTATCTTTGGATGTAAAGGGACGGGCGTGGGTCATCGTATAGCCATGATAGCAATGTTGTGAAATATCTTAGCAATTCTCTTTGATGGACTAAGATGATTTTGAAAGGAAACATTTGATAGCATCATCGAGGGACTATGATCTTGTATTTTGATTGCTTTTTGCTAAGATATCCCACATGCATGACATGGCCATTTTTATAAGGCAACAAAGTGGAATTACCCTAAGGGTGCAAGTGTGCAAGTGTGTTTGATTTACATGCATGTTTATCTTGAATTAAGGTTTGCTACTTGTTGATTTTATCTTTCCATACAAACCCTAATTACTAACATTTATATAAAGCGATAAATTGTGGAAAGTAAAATTACTACAACATTACATCATTAGGGGGATGGGGTATACAAATTTATAAATGGGGATGACAAGTAAAATAAACCAAAATTACTATTATAAAGCTTTGACAATTACATAATTTATAATGCAAAGATAGTAGAATATGCAAGAAGATGTAAAGTGAGAGAAATTGTTCTTTAGGGTTTTTTATAGAAAAGGTTTTGTAATTAATTTCATTGGAAAAAAACCTAAGTCTAAGTTAACTTTAAAAAAACTACTTGTTTAGAAATTTTTTTTTGAGGTTTCATTTGAAAACAAAGTTTTTATAATGTTAGGTCATTTCTAAGCAATGCAATATGTCCAAAATAAACTAAAAAATCTCCAAAATCAAGAAATCTGGTGCCTGAGTTGACACGGGTTGTGTCAGTGGACACGGGCACCCGTGTCAGGATCTGTCCATGACTTTTCTGCACTTTTTTGTTCCAGCCAATCTGACACGGCCGTGTCTCGTGACACGGGCGCCAGTGTCATCCCATGTCCATCTTTTTTGCTCGTTTCTGAACCAGTAACACTGACACGGGCCGTGTCGTTTGACACGGGAACCCGTGTCATCCCCTATCCCTGCATTTTATTATGTTTTTAAACTAACTTAAGCTGACACGGGCCGTGTCGTGTGACATGGGCACCCGTGTCAGCCTCTGGTCTGGCTTTTTGCTAGTTTTTTTCTCTTTGATATGTCTTGTTATATCTTTTGAACGCAAAAGAAAATGATGTATGAACAATGATATCACAGTTTGAGAAAGTTTACCTCTCGAAGCGGAGGCTTTAGAACATGTATGGATGTTTTTGGGTGCAAAGTGGTGATTGATCTAGCTCCTTTGAATCTTCTTGAAGTAGCTCCAACCTTCCTTTTGTGCTGAAAATGGTTGAACCGCTCCAACCAAGTCAAGTTGCAATGTATGTTTTTTTGAGTTTGGAAGATGGTGATAGTGATGTTACAGAAGTTATTATTATATTTGAACAAGTTCTATATGGTGTATGTGAAGTGTTTGGATGGTTTGTTTGGAGAACACTTGCAAGGTATGAGATTCAAAGATTTGGACTTTAAAGCTCAAAAATGGATGTTTTATGGACAAATCTGGTTTTTTGACAGCAAAAATGATTTTGAGTGTTAGTTTCTCCTTCTATTTTCTGGCCCCTTTCTTTTGCAATTGGCCTCTTTATTTATAGAGAAGGTTTGAGGCTTGAAACAACCTCAAATTTTTGAATCACATGTTATGGCTAGGTTAGATTGTACATGAAGCAAGCTTGAAGATCATAGTTCCAATGCTTTGTACTTTGTTGCATAGAGCTGTTGGATACTTTAAGCATGCACTTATGATTTTGTATGTTGAGTGTGTGTATAAGGAATAATTTAGAGGCTCAAGGAGAGCTTACTTTGTGATTAAAGCTACTTTTCAAGAATGGCAATGTCAACTTTGTGGAAAAAATGGAAAGATTACTTGGACAATGCTTAAACCAAATGGACCATAGCTCAAAAGTTTGTGTAAACATTAAATTATGGTAAGATTTGAAAGTCACAAGGCCTGCAAAGTAAGATTATGCAGCACATCAAGCCAATTAGATTATGTGTTCTTCAACAAAAGTGGCTTGCAATTCAAGAATGAATGCCCAACTTCAGGCCCTTGAATCTCCTAGCTCAAATATGATAAATTCATGCTCTTAGATGTTTTGGAAAGCTTGAAAAACCCTCTACAACTTTCATGTTGATCACTTTTATTAAATCAAATTGGAACTTGATGAAAATTGGATAAGAAGTTTGGATAAAAACCTGACCGAATTTATAACTTAAAATCCAAACATTTCTAGAAAAAGTCCTTATCTACATTGTTTTGTATCTCATTTAGATCTATAACTTTCAATTTGGAAGTTTCCTTTGAATCGTCTTGCATCATGGTGGAAATTTGGCTCAAAGTTGTGAAAAAATATAAATTTTCAACACTTAGAAAAATTCTAAGTCTTGGAAATTTTGACTTTTCAAAATGAAATCTTGAAATTTTGATTTCTTGATGAACAAGTTTCATATTTTGACAGGTCTAGATGAATTGTGATTTGTGATACTTGATTTTGACCAAAAAGTCAAAGTTTGACTTTTTAGTTGTACAATTGACTTTTCATCAGTTGACTGAAATTCAACTGTCAATCAATTGAGCTTGAGAAATGTTTTGAGCCATGCCATTAGGTCAAAATGATGCAATTGAATCCTTGAGATCATAACATAAACCAATCTGTTGATATTTGTAAATATATAATGTTAAGAATATTTGTATGTAGAACAGTCCTACATCGATTATATAGTGTAATTAGTTGTAATCTCTCTATATATAATAAAGTCTCCGTAGTTCTTTCATGACACACGGTTTAACCTAAATGTCTCTTAGTCTCTCCTAATTCAATATGGTATCTAGAGCCTTCTAAGAGGCAATTCTTTGCCATGCTTTACCCGGTTGACCCACTGTCTTCTGATGAGAAATTTTCTTCTACAAACCGTGTCATCATTCCGGTTTGCTTCAACTTTTTTTCCAGTGACCTCCACCAAGCACGGTCCATGAAATTTTTTTTTGGAGGACTACTGTTCACCGTCGCTGCACTGTTCACCTCCTCCGCTACTGTTCACGAATTGTTTTTCTCTCTCTCAGAAAATTGCCTTCCTCCTCCGGTTCCAGATCCGCCCTCGGTTTTCGTTTTCGATTCACAAAAAGTCATACTCTCGGAAAGTCGTACACTATGAGACTTCACCTTCTCTTCAGAACCCTACGCCAAGCTACGAGGATTTTCCCAGGTGGTGCCAGACTAACCAGACCTCTGGTTCCACGACTTCGATTGCACACACTGGTAATTCATCTGTTTACGTTTCTCAATCATCTCCTCCTGGTCCTTGGGTCCTCGACTCTGGTGCGTTTGATCATGTTACCGGTAACAAAAATCTTTTCTCTTCCCTTTCTACCTCTGGTTTCTTACCGAGTATAATTGCCGCAAATGGTTCTCAAACCCGATCCTAAGGGATCAGTACTGTTCAAATTCTACCATCTCTCTTTGTTACTTCTGTCCTATATATACCTAATTACCCATTTAATCTACTGTCAGTCATTCGTTTAACTCATTCCCTTAATTGTTCTATCACTTTTACTAACAATGATGTTATTCTGCAGGATCGAAGTTCGGGATAGACGATTAGCGTCGGATGTGAGTCGCAAGGCCTCTACTACTTCTCTATGTCATCTACCATATGCTCCACCACAGATTCTCCACTCATTATACATGCGCAGTTAGGTCATCCAAGTCTTCCCAAGCTACAAAAGTTGGTGCCCAGTTTATCTAAATTATCCACTTTACAGTGTGAGTCTTGTCAATTAGGGAAACATACTCGTAGTCACTTTCCTGATTGAGTCAATAAATGGGCTGCATCTCCTTTTTCTTTAAATCACTCTGATGTTTGGGGTCCATCGCGTACTGTGTCTACTTTTGAGTCTAGGTATTTTGTAACATTTATTGATGATTTTTCACGTTGCACGTGGCTATTTTTAATGAAAAACATATCTGAATTATTTTCTATTTTTGAAAATTTTTATCGAGAAATAAGAACCCAATTTGGTTTTTCGATTCGTACCTTAAGAAGTGACAATACTCGTGAATATTTATCCCAACAATTTCAAACTTTTATGTCATCCAATGGTATTCTACACCAAACATCTTGTCCTCATACACCTTAACAAAATGGGATAGCTGAATGCAAAAACCGGCATCTCGTAGAAACCACTCGGACTATACTTCTCCATGGTAATGTCCCTCTCAGATTTTGGGGGGATGATGTGCTCACAACTTTTTATCTCATAAATCGCATGCCCTCATCTATCCTTAATAATAAAATCCCTCATTAAATCTTGTTTCCAAACTCTCCTCTTCATCCAATTCCTCCTCGAGTCTTCGGGTCTACATGTTTTATGCATAATCTCTCCCCCGGTCTTGATAAACTATCAGCTCGATCACTAAAGTGTGTCTTTCTTAGTTATCATCGATCCAAAAAGGGTTATCGTTGCTACTTACACACTCTGCAATGATACCTGATATCGGCCGATGTTACCTTCTTCGAGTCTGTGCCATATTTTACGTCCATCCAAGTCACTCCGGAACCCCTTCAGGAAGGTACTCCCACACCTCTTCCGGACGTCCCATTTCCCATTATTCCCCATCATTCTAGGGAACCTGTCCCACGAGAAACCCTTATGGTTTACCCCCCCCCCCCCCCACTTCTCTCCCATTTCAAACATATCAGCATCGTAAACTAACGTATGTCATACTTGTCCCTGAGGTTGTACATGTCCCTGAGGTCGTACTTATCCCTGAGGTTATTGCAGACTCTCCTCCGACGCTATCGCTATCACCAGATTTGATCCTTTAACCTGAGTCTGATCTTCCGATTGCCCTTCGCAAAGGTATACGTCAAACACGAAATCCTTCTCCACATTATATTGATTTATGTTATCATCGTATTTCCCCTTTGCAATATACTTGTTTGTCCTCTTTGTCTTCTATTTCTATTCCTAAATCTCAAGGTGAAGCATTATCTCACCCTGAGTGGTGGCAAGCAATGATTGATGAAATGTGTGCTCTTCAAAGCAGTGGTACCTGGGAATTGGTTCTTCTACCCACTGGAAAATATTTAGTAGGTTGTCGTTGGCTTTATATAGTGAAGGTTGGCCCAGATGGTAAGATTGATCATTTTAAAGCTCGCTTGGTAGCCAAGGGATACACTCAGATTTTTGGGCTGGATTATAGTGATACCTTCTCTCCTGTAGCCAAGATGGCATCTGTTAGACTTCTTATAGCAATTGCAGCCATTCGACATTGGCCTCTTCATCAACTTGACATTAAAAATGAATTTTTACATGGTGATCTTGAAGAGGAAGTATATATGGACCAACCACTTGGGTTTGTTGCTCAGTGAGGGAGTCATCGAATATCTTTTGTAGGCTACACGGTCTCTTTAGGGTCTTAAGAAATCTCTGAGAGCTTGGTTTGGCAGATTCAGCATTGTAGTACAACAATTTAGTATGGTCTGTAGTGAAGCTAACCATTTTGTCTTTTATCGTCACTCAATACAAGGGTGTATTTATCTTATTGTGTATGAAGATGATATTGTCATAACTGGTAGTGATGAGTCGGGAATACTCCAGTTGAAACAACATCTTTCAAATCAATTTCAGATAAAGGATCTTGGTAAACTCAGGTATTTCTTGGATATTGAGGTAGCCCAATCTAAAGATGGTTTGGTGATTTCTCAGCGGAAATATGCTAGGGATATTTTGGAAGAAACAAGTTTTTTGAATGCTAAACCAGTTGATACTCCTATGGATCCAAGTGTCAAACTACTACCCAATCAGGGGGAGCCTCTATCAGACTCGGGAAGGTATAGGAGATTGGTTGGAAAGTTGAATTATCTCACAGTCACTCGTCCAGACATTTCTTTTGCAGTCAGTGTGGTAAGCCAGTTCTTAAATTCCCCTTGTCAGGAACACATGGATGCTGTTATCCGGATTCTAAGATACATTAAATATGCTCTAGGAAAAGGTTTAGTGTATGAAGATAAAGGACATACTCAGATAGTTGGATACTCTGATGCTGATTGGGCAGGGTCACCAATTGATAGACGGTCCACCTCTGGGTATTGTGTACTTGTTGGAGGAAATATTATATCCTAGAAAAGTAAGAAACAAAACGTAGTTGCAAGATCAAGTGCTGAGGCAGAGTATAAGGCCATGGCAATGGCAACATGTGAACTCATTTGGTTAAAACAATTTCTCAAAGAACTTAAAATTGAAGAAGCAAGACCAATGACACTTGTATGTGATAATCAATCTGCATTGCACATTGCTTCAAATCCAGTTTTCCATGAGAGGACCAAACATATTGAGATAGACAGTCACTTTGTCAGAGAGAAGATCGAATCTGGCGACATCGTCACAAGCTTTGTCAACTCTAATGATCAATTGGCAGATGTGTTTACAAAATCTCTACGAAGCCCCAGAACTAATTATATATGTGGCAAGCTTGGTGAATTTGTCTTATATGCTCCAGCTTGAGGGGGAGTGTTGATATTTGTAAATATATTATGTTAAGAATATTTGTGTGTAGAATAGTCCCACATCGATTATATAGTGTAATTAGTTGTAATCTCTCTATATATAATAAAGTCTCTGTATTGATTTCATTACACACGGTTTAACCTAAATGTCTCTTAGTCTCTCCTAATTCAATACAATCAAACATTTGCTAAGTAAAAAATCAAAAATTGCACATTCTCAGTCAAAACCCTAATTTTGACCATTTTGCCCTTTTGATGATCTGATCAAATTTCTTGAGGAATTGTGATCCAAACTTGATCATATGACATATATGAGTTCATAATGTTGATATGGATAACAAATTATGAAGTTTGACTGTAAATTGACCACAGTTGACTTTTTCCCTAATATAGTTGATTTTAGGTCAACTGATCAATTGATTGAGCAAAAATGTGATCCAATACTTGAAACTTGACATGAGCAATCTTGAGAGTCCAAAATGATACATGAAAGTCATATGGGGCATTAAAAGTCAATTTGTCCTTGTGCAAACTCAAACCCTAATTTTCAATCATCAGTGCTTGATGAGGTGTCTTGAGCTGATCAAACCCCGTGCAGTCTTGAATCCAAGGAGATCTTGTGAGAGATTTCTTGAGAAATGAGAGGGAAAATTTTGGGGTACAACACCTTGTTTATCTTCAAAATTCTTATTTTCTTTAAGCAAGTGTTTGTAATCACCCATGTAAGAGAAAATCTTGGAAAACATGAGAGGACAAATTTTGGGGTACAACATAGTCTTTGATATTTTTCATAATTTTTATTTTGTTTGCCTTTTTTTTATTATTTTAAAAATACTTCTTGGCATTTTTTAAATTCTAAAATTTTTTATCAAGGTCACTTTTTCTATTTTTGACTTTTCTGAAATTTTTCTAGAATTTTATTTTGACTTATACTATTTTTGATCTTTTTTTAAACTTATTTGAGTGATTTTAATTAGTTTAAAAATGATTTTCTATTTTAAAGAATTACTAAAAAATTTATAAAAATATTTGAGATCATTTCTGACTTTTCTATGGTCTCTTTAAAATTTTCTTTAATACTTTGAATAAAGTTTGATATTTTGCCTTTTGTTTCCATTAAAAAATTTAAAAAAAAATCATTTTTCTACTTTTTATTTTGTTCATTAAATGCAATTTTTTTTTAATATATTCTGACTATATGATTGTTGATCATGAACTTCATTAATATCATTGGATCTTGAGTGTAGAGCTTAACTCCACTAAAATGGATGGATGATTTTAATGATAGTTTGATTAAATCTTTTGATTCAAATATATCTCCCCCCTCTTCATCTTATACCCTTCTCCTTTGTGCTACATTTTGTTAGAGGATAATTTACATATCATCACTCCAAACATATGTCACATAGATTGCTATTGACCGGCCTCAAAATAGGTGTGACTTCTATATAAGTCCACTTACGATTTCTTAACATAATGCTAAATTTTATCCCAATTTGAGAAATGATCATTCGTGGCCCAAGCCTGTGTTTGCAAGCCTAAGTATGTTTAATTTAAAACCTTTGATCCAATAACCTTGAGGTTCATTGTTAGGAGGCTTTGGTCTTTTCAATCCTCTAATGGACTTTCATAAATTTTGGACTAACTGAATCATTTAAACATCGTTGATCATTTGTTATTGCCTTGAGAATTTGAAATGAATTATATACTTGACAAAAAGCAAATAAAACTTGTTGTTGAGAGGCTTTGATTTTATCAATCTTCTACTGAGTTTTTAAATGCAAGATTCAAGATGGTCATTCAACTAACCTCTAATTTCTAAACCATTAACAATTGACTTTTATTTTTATGCTTTTACTTTATGTTTTTACTTTAAGCACCATTTATCTTAGCATTTTCATTTCATTCTATTTTCATCTTTGCTCACTTGAGAATTTATCTTTATGTCATTTAGTTTTTCTCACTTGAGCTTTTCATTTTCTTTTTGAAGATACTTAATAACCAACTTGAACAATAAATAACTTTAAGGTTACTTGGACTATTTAGTTACTATCCTTGGCATTTTGGAGTTATGGACTTCTTGGACTTAGGAGTAGAGACCTTGATCACCTTTGGGACCATGTGACTTTTATTGTGATTTTGTTTGGAGTTCTTAGGGTTTACCCCAAGACATTGGGTTATTTGTTTTCTTTGTGTGCAGGTTATTCTGATTATGTGCTTTGTCTATGATCGGGAATTCATCTGTATACAATCGTCACTCTGCCTAATTTTTGTGAAGACTTAATGCATTTGAAGCTTGGTTTTCTTAATAGGTTTATTATCTTTGCTAGTTCGGTTTCAATCCAAAGGATGGGAATTCTACATTGACTCATTATGTCAAGTGTTAGCTTCTTGTTGGTTATACGGTTCTTTTCCCTAGTTTTACATTATGCTTTAGGATATTCCCTTCATCTCCTCCCATCTTCTATAATTTCAAAAAAATCTTCTCTCTCCTTTTCAAAACTATTCTTGTTTTCTAAAACTTGAATCACTTTCACAACAAACTTGGACTTAGGTCCATGCACTTTTCAAAAACATTTTCTTTAATCAAATTTTAAACAAATTAACAATATTTTGACATTTTTGTGAGAAGACTAAAAGTCAATCAATCGCATTCAAACCATTTTTCCACTTTGTCTTTTTTACTTTAAAACTTTTCTGAAAAGATTAGACTCTTGTCAATCCTTGTAGTGATGCGGAATACTATACTTCTATGATATGTAGTGAAGTGAGATATTTTCCACTTCGGTGTTGAGGGAAGCTTTTGTTGATTTTAAAATCCAAGCTATATCTTCCACTTTAAGATGACGCAAATTCTCCTTTCTCATAATCGTGGGTAGTAAGTATGTTCTTTCACTAGGATAAGACGGTGATGTCTCGTCTCTTAAAATTAACCAACACACTTGTGTTTTAAAATTTTTAAAGGTGAACTACGAGTACTCTGACCCCCTATTGCACGGAAGGTGGTACATAGGCACTAAAGTTTCACAACCGTGGCGGGTGTAAAAATTGTAAAAAATACTTCTTTTCTCATCACCACAATCTATTTTTGTATACAACTTTTATAGCCAAAATGAAAAAAATTTCAAAGAGGTTCCTGCAGAGTACCGTAGATGTTTAAGGTGCTAATACCTTCCCATTGCATAACCAACCCCTAGACTTAGATTCTCCCCACCTCTTTTTTAGGTTATTCGCTCTTTTCCCATTCTTTTGAAAACAATAAAGCACGGTGGCAATTTTTATTTGATATGTGCGAGTTAAGTCAACCCAATGGCTTAGTCTCAATATTTCTACCGCTACACTCGTGTTCTTCTAACTTTCCAAACAAAGCGGTGAGATCAAGTGTTGCATGATTATTGTCTTCCTTGATCATGGTGACTTTTGGTTGCCAATTTCTTGTAAGACATCTCAACACCTTGTTAGTATCAATAGCATTGGAAATAGGATTGCCTAGTAAATTTAAACGATTAATAAGATGTGAGAACCTATTTTGCATTTGATCAATGGTTTCCCCTTTCTTCATGCGAAAGAGTTCAAATTCTTGATTAAGTTTATTAATTCTAGCTTGTTTGACCTCATTAGTGCCCTCATAGGTAACTTGTAGAGCATCCCACATAGCTTTGGCGGTTTGACAATGGGAAATCTGATAGAACTCATCAACACCAAGAGTGGATACAATGATGTTCTTTTCTTTCCAATCGTAAGATCACTTGTTATTATTATCCTCATTCCATAAGTTTTCTGGCTTTGGTATGTGTAATACGATGGGAGAACTGACTTTTGGGTTTTGCGTTTTATCGCAAATGTTGCGGATAGCAAGAGTCGCCACCGACTTTTCTTTTATTCAATAAAAGAAAGGGTGAAAAGAACAGGAAAAACCTTTTGAGAATTTTGAGTTCGGGGGGAAGGTTATGAAAAGGGAATGTGTTAGAACCCTTTTCATCCATAGTTATCTACGGGCTCTTAATCTCTAGCTCACTTTTTAGAAAATTCTTTGTGTTTGTGTATGTTTGCAAATATTTTGAAAAATGCCTAAGTGCGGTAATTTTGTAATGATTCTCGTATCGTTGAATGTATACAAAATGTTTATTTTGAAAATATTTATCGGAAGAAGTGTTGTTTTGTGAAAAGTGTTTTGAAGATACCAATGTAAGACAGTCTGCTTGATAATAACCCTTGTATCAGTCCTCAAAAGTGTTTATTAAGTGTTTTGAAAGTAGTTATTTTGAAAGTGTAAGGTGTGAAAATTGTTTTAGTTTGTGAGCAAGCGATTACGAGTGATCTACCTACTCGAAAAGTATTCGTTCTTTTCCTCCTCCTTTAGATGATGATATCCTACCATTAGTTAGTAGGAAGCCCTATTGTTGGACGTGAGGGACAGGTGTGGGTCATTGTACATTCATAGAAGGAAACTTCCAGGACGCTTTAGCAATTTTGTAAGGGACTAAGATCGTTTACTGAAGGCAACATCGAAGGGTCGTCGAGGAACTACGATCTTTTAACTGAGGGTCTTTGCTAAAGCATCCCATGTTCGAGGAACATGACTGTTTAAATTCGAGGCAACAAGTGAGGGTCACCCTAGAGGTGCGTGTGTGCGAAATGTCTTGATTTCAAGTATTTGTCTTTAGATTAGGTTTTCTAATGTTTGTTCTTAGTCTTGCCATACAATCCTATTAAACTAACAGTAATAAGGAAAGCAGTAAATTATGGAAATTAAATGTTCTACACTATTACAAGGCTTCGGGGGTGGGGAGTACAAACCATAAGAATGGGGAGAAATGTAAAGAAAATCCTAATTTAAACTATTACATCCCTTAATAGTTACATAATTGTATTAAAGAGAAAAGTAAACAAACGCGCGGAGATAGTGAAAAGGGAAATAAATTTAACACCCTAAAAAATTTCTAAGTGTTTAGAAAATATTTTTTGATGTTTTTGTTTAGAAAAGTAATTTATAATGTGAAATAATAGTAAAAACCTAATTTTAATTAATCTACTAATTAATTAAAAATAAAACTAAAGTGTGATTAAGTTAAATTAATTTATATTTATGAAAAAATTAATTAATTAATTAAAAACCTAAATCTAAATTTTTGTGGTTTTATTATTTTTCTGATTAAATAAAAATAATTTAGAAAAGAAAAAGTTAGTTAAAACAAAAAAGAAAATAAAAATGGGCCTGTGTTTGTAAAATAAATTGGGGGGTGAGAAACCAAAAATTCCAAGCCCAATAACGAGAGAGTCCAGGTGTTGTGCTGGATCTAGTGAGGGAGACCCATGAACACTCATGGTGAGGGCGCTGATCTGGAGCGTGGGATCTGATTTTATGATGATATGATGGTGTTGATGAGGGGGTACATGATGAGCGTGTATGCTTGGTTCACACTGAATCTGCAATGAAAATATTAGAAAATAAAATGCCCTACGCCAGGATCAAACCCAGGACTGGCCATAGGTATGACTTAAGAGCAAGTGTGTTGCCACTGGGGTGGCTGTTACATCCGGTTATAAAACATGTTGCATTAAATATAAAGTAAACTCATTTTTGAAAATTTGAAGATGAACTTCATCTTCTTCACGCAGACAATACCATCACCAAAATTTTTGAATTTTGTAAAACCTTCATTTCTCAACCACTTCAAAAACTGTAAACACCAAACTTACTCTAAATTTCACCATGAATTCAACCATGCCATTTGAAGGAAAATTGCGAACAAAACGCAGCAGAATATAAAAATTTTCCTTTAGCGATCCTTACGAATGAGCATGGTCAGTGATAGAAATATTTACCTCTTGTGGCGATTCAGAACTTTGATGTTGTGATCACGAGCGTTGATGAAGAACAACGCCTCTACTCAGTCCACACGAACAGTTCACTTCCGGTCACAATGCTAGCTGATCACGAACGGAAACCTTGAGTGAGAGAGAGAGTCAAAAACGAAAATGCATCAAGTGAAATTGCTTCATCACAAGGGATCTATTTATAGAATCACTCGTGTGGGCTACAAGCTAAAAGCCCAATTAAGGCTATAAGCTAAAAGCCCAATTAAGCTTATGGACATCATACCTTATGATGTACCATATATCACTTATCCACGTGGTACCTTACCATTTTCCGTATTACACTTAAGTGCACCGTACCTTACGATGTTCCTTATTTATTCTATCTCTCATCAACCCGTCCTTATGTGTGTGACCCTATAGGTTTTCGCGACGTTGGCAATTATATTAAATCACACATTTAATATAATAAACAGTGAGCGGTATCTAGAAACACATCACTGTTACCCAAGTCATGAAAATTTCATGTGATCTGACCAAACCTTTTCCGTGATAATATTTGTGTTGTACAATTACCCTTTTGCCATCATGTCTATATTGAACACAAGGCATACACTGTGTCACCCTTGTCCAGTTCAATATTGGGCCCTTAGACATTTATCCTGTTATGCAGGATGAGCAAATTCCATCTAGGTCACTCATGTCCCTTAGCATGCTTTGTGAAGTACCCATCAACCATCTTTATAGTCATCCAGTTACGGATGACATTTGATCAGCAATAAAGTACTTGACTCTACATCTAGGGTTCATAGTGGTTTCAGGTCAAAGGGTGGTATACACCATTATCATCATGAGAATAACTTATGACACTTTGCATAACATTCTATGTAGTATTCTCATAACGGGTCAATCCAGTATAAATATTACTCCTAATATTCATACCTATGTCAAGACTTGATAACTCCTTATCTATGATCCATGAGATGTGATCATCAATCTATCTTCATAATAATCTTAATGCTTTAATGTTATCCCACTTCACATTAAAGCTTGACTATGGATACTTTAAGAATAGTGTCTTATGTTTAATGGGATCTCATGATTAAGTCACACTTAACATTTCATTAAACAAATAAACCATTCTAGGGACTTTATTATTTTGGAAAGCAAACATAATAAAGAAATGCCTTTTATTATTAATAAATAATTCGATACAAGTACCAAAAGTATTGGCCTCTAGGGCTTACACCAACAATCTCCCACTAGCACTAGAGCCAATCAGGCATACCCCTAATACCCATAGATCTAGCATGTCCATCATACTTCAGCTGCGCAAGAGGCTTTGTTAATGGGTCAGCAACATTGTCAAGTGTAGGTACTCTGCATATTTTCACATCTCCCCGATCGATTATCTCTCGAATGAGATGATAACGCATAAGTATGTGTTTGGATCGTTGGTGAGATCTAGGCTCCTTAGCTTGTGTGATAGCACCATTGTTATCACAATAGAGATCAATGGGATCCACAATGCTATGGACTATGCCAAGTTCACTAATGAACTTCTTGATCTAAACAGCTTCCTTTGCTGCAGTTGAGGCAGCAATATACTCAACATTGGTTGTAGAATCAGCAACTGTATCTTGCTTTGAACTTTTCCAGCTCACAGCGCCACCATTTAAACAAAACACATAACCAGATTGCGATCTAAAGTCATCCTTATCTGTCTGGAAGCTAGCATCAGTGTATCAAATTACAGCAAGCTCTTCCTGACCTCCATATATCAAGAATGAACCCTTAGTCCTTCTCAAGTACTTAAGGATATTCTTGACAGCTACCCAATGAGCATCACCGGGATTAGACTGGTACCTACTTGTTGCACTTAAAGAATACGAGACATATGGTCAAGTACATAGCATGGCATACATGATAGATCCTATTGCAGATGCATATGTAATCTTATCCATGCGATCCCTTTCTTCCTTACTTGAAGGGGATTGTGTTTTTGACAGACACATGCCATGTTGCATAGGTATGAATCCTTTCTTGGAATCATGCATATTAAAGCGTCTCAACACTTTTTCTATGTATGTACTCTGACTTAGGCCAAGCAGTTTTTGTGACCTATCTCTATAGATCCTGATTCCTAATATATAGGCTGCTTCACCTAGGTCCTTCATTGAAAAGCATTTCCCTAACCAAGTCTTCACTTGTTGCAAGGTAGGGACATCGTTTCCAATGAGTAATATGTCATCTATATATAATACCAGGAATACGATCATGCTCCCACTAACCTTCTTGTAGACACAAGGCTCATCTTCATTCTTGATGAATCCATATTGTTTTACTGTTTCATCAAAACGAAGATTCCAGCTTCTGGAAGCTTGCTTCAATCCATAAATTGATCACTGTAACTTACATATCTTTTGGGCTTCCTCTGGTATGTCAAATCCTTCAGGTTATGTCATGTACACATCCTCAAGAAGATTCCCATTAAGGAAAGCAGTTTTGACATCCATCTGCCATATTTCATAATCATGATATGCAGCGATAGCAAGTAAAATCCGAACAGATTTAAGCATTGCAACTGGTGAAAAGGTTTCATCATAGTCCACCCCATGAATTTGTTTATAGCCTTTTGCAACCAGTCTTGCCTTATAGGTATGTACCTTACCATCCATGTCAGTCTTCTTTTTGAAGACCCACTTGCATCCTATAGGGTTAACTCCTATAGGAGGCTCTACCAAGGTCCAAACCTGGTTTGTGTACATGGAATCCATTTCATATTTCATGGCTTCTAGCCACTTCTCAGACTCAGGACAGGCTCATCTTGATCCATGAGTAATACATCACCCTGATCACTTATGAGATATCCATATCTCTCAGGTTATTGACGTATCCTGCTTGACCTACGCTGGTCTTGTTCTACTTGAGCAGGTTGCTCTTCCACAACTACTTGTGTTTCCTGCTTTAATTCCTCCATAGGTGTATCAATGCTTTGTGGTTATTGAATTTCTTCAAGCTTATTTTCCTCCCACTGATTCTTTTGGAAATAAAATCCTTTTCCAGAAAAACTCCAGTTCGAGCGACAAACACTTTGCCCTCAGAGGGATTGTAGAAGTAATACCCTCTTGTTTCTTTAGGATACCCCACAAATAAGCATTTGTCAGATTTGGGCTCAAGCTTAGTTGAAATTTGTCGTTTCACATAAACTTCGCAACCCCAAATCTTCATGTAAGACATATGTGGTTTCTTACCACTCCATATCTCATATGGTGTCTTCTCAACCTTTTTGGATGGAACCCGGTTAAGTGTGTAAGCTGCAGTCAATAGTGCATGTCCCCAAAAGGAGTTCGGAAGATCGGCGTGACTCATCATGGATCGGACCATGTCTAACAAGGTTTGATTTCTTCTCTCAGATACACCATTCCATTGTGGTGTTCCAGGAGGAGTAAGTTGGGATAAAATCCCACATTCCTTTAGATGGTCATCAAACTCTAGGCTTAAATATTCACCGCCTCGATCTGATCGAAGAACTTTAATATTCTTACCTAGTTGGTTTTGTACTTCATTCTTGAATTCCTTGAATTTTTCAAAGGTTTCAGATTTGTGTTTCATTAAATACACATAACCATATCTACTGAAATCATCAGTAAATGTGATGAAGTATTGAAAACCTCCTCTGGCTGGTATGTTCAGTGGTCCACATACATCAGTATGTATGAGGGCCAAAAGATCATTAGCCCTTTCACCTTTTCCTGTGAATGGGGACTTTGTCATCTTTCCAATTAAACAAGATCTGCATGTATCATATGATTCATAATCAAAAGAGTCCAAGAGTCCATCTTTATGGAGTTTGGAAATGCGTTTCTCATTTATGTGGCCTAAGCGACAGTGCCAAAGGTAGCTTGGATTTAACTCATTATGTTTAATCCGTTTAGTATTAATGTTATAAATTGGCATTTCAAGATCAAGGACATATAGCCCATTGTTCATTTGTGCAGAAGCATAGAATATATCATTTAAATAAATAGAGCAACAATTGTTCTTTATTATAAATGAAAAACCAAACTTGTCCAAACAAGAAACAGAAATAATATTCCTACTAATTGCAGGTACATAATAACAGTTCTCTAACTGAATTATTAAACCACTAGGTAAAGTCAAAACATAAGTTCCTACGGCTAAAGCAGCAACCTTTGCTCCATTTCCAACTCGTAGGTCAACTTCACCTTTTGCCAAATCTTTACTCCTTTTTAGCCCCTGCACATTAGTACAAATGTGAGAACCGCATCCAGTATCTAATACCCATGATGCAGAAGTAGATAAATTAATTTCAATAACAAAAATACCTGAATTTGAAGTCCCTACTCCATTGTTCTTATCTTCCAGGTACTTTGGGCAGTTTCTCTTCCAATGTCCGGTCTTACCGCAATGGAAGCAAGTGCCCTCCTTTGCTATGCTTCCACTAGGCTTCAAAGCAGGAACAATAGGTTTAGGCTTGGCAACTTCCTTGCCTTTCCCTTTACCAAACTGCTTGGTAGGCCTCTTGTTCAGCTTCTTTCCATTACTGACCATCAGAATGGACTTCCCTTTTGTCTTCATATTCTGCTCAGCAGTTTTCAACATGCTTAACAATTCTGGAAGACTCTTATCCATGTCATTCATGTTGAAATTCATGACAAACTGATTAAAGCTATCTGGCAACAATTGCAAGATAAAATCAGTTGCAAGTTCCTTTCCAAGCGGAAACCCTAACCTTTCAAGGTTCTCCACATACCCAATCATTTTGAGTACATGGGGACCTACAGGGTTTCCCTCAGATAACTTGCTGTTAAAAAGGGCCTTTGAAACCTGAAACCTCTCATTTCTTGCCTGCTCTTGATAGAGCATTTTCAGATGTCCGATCATATCGAACGCTGACATGTTCTCGTGTTGCTTTTGCAACTCCGAGTTCATAGTAGCTAGCATGAGACAAGCGGCTTCGTTAGCATCATCAAGATGCTTCTTATAAGCATCTCTTTCTGCCTTAGGTGCCGAACTGCGGTTCCTGTTCAGGAACAGGTGTCTCCAAGACATACAGCTTCTTATCGTGCTTGAGGACAATCCTCAGATTTTGGTGCCAATCCAGGAAATTTGTCCCAGACAATTTTTCCTTATCTAGGATTGATCGCAAAATATGGTTGTTTGTTGTCATGGTAATCTACAAAAAAAATGAAAATATAAGTATCATTAAAACAACATATTTAATTATGCCTTTAATCAAATATGCTCCCACTATTTTACTCAAACCAAATGACCCTCATCATTTGATTCGGAAAATCCCGTTGGAAGACTTTCTAGTGGGTCGAGATCCACATTTCACTTCGTTCTAAGTCAGCGTTAGGCTGATTACACAAAACTAGGTTATTTAGGTAGGAACTCCTTCCAATTGTATCTCATACAACTCTCGAATATTTTCAGTTGGGTGAATAACTCCTTATTCTAATTCATCATATGAATCATTCCCAACTCTTGCTTCTAAACATGTATAATCTTATTATAATGTGTTTAGTTAAGTTTGACCCATTGTTTTAGCAGTTGGATATTACAATTATCCCATCGCACCTTACTAATATAGAACATGCACCTCGCGTAGGCGAAACCTACATTGTTCGATACTAGTCTTGATGAGTGCTAAAACTTGGAAAGCATGAACTTAATATTTAACGTGAGGGATTTTGTTATTAGTTTGATCTCACCGGCTTAACATGCAATTCGTCTCTCTCATGCATCAACATACAAACACATGCATCAATATACATAAAAGGATACAGTTATGGCCCCTAGCGCAATTGTTCTCCCAAGCCAATGAGAGAACCTAAGCTAACCTAATAACGATCTAAACTTCTCCAAGGTTATCCTCCTTTGATATTGTATTCTTCTCTTTCTTCATAACATTACATTACATAAAAGAAACTCGTTTTACATACGAGGGAGTGAGATGAGAAAAGAAGTTACATTAAGAATTTTAGAGAGAGGCACGACACGCAGGCCGTATTTTACAATCCCAAAACAAAATAAAGGAAAAAACTAAGGCCATAACTGATCACCACAAGACAATAATAATAAACACACTTTTATTATTAGTTTAAATTTTGTTAATAAACAATTCATTTGAAATCGGCGTCATTTTCACACAACTCTTGTGCATTCACAACCCTAATCGCATAACTCTGCAACAACACAACCCTTGTGCCGTCATGAACCCTAATGCAACAGTTTCATGCTGTCAAACACATCTCGATTGATAATTCAGTATGATTAATCACATGCCATTGCTTCACCATACTAATGTCGGATTCCGAAGCATATGAACAGTGATCGGTCAAAGGAATAACAATCATCAAGTGTTTGAATGAACGAAACAGAAACAGTATATCACATATACCATCGTTGCATCAGATTTACTTATATCATATATAAGAGTGATCGATCTTATTTGTGTAACCTATGGACGATCGATGTATCGCTGCTTCACCATACTAATGTCGGATTCCGAAGCATAGTCAACATAAATCATCCAAATCGTACACAACAGATGCCAAATTTAATTAATCGTTTATTATTCAATTCATTCTGGTTTTAATCGAATCAAAACAGAAAATATAGAACATAAACAACGTTCAGATCCATGGTTTCGTAAGTGGCTCTGATACCACTGAAGGAAAATTGCGAACAAAACGCAGCGGAATATAAAAATTTTCCTTTAGCGATCCTTACGAATGAGCATGGTCAGTGATAGAAATATTTACCTCTTGTGGCGATTCAGAACTTTGATGTTGTGATCACGAGCGTTGATGAAGAACAATGCCTCTACTCAGTCCACATGAACAGTTCACTTCCGGTCACAGTGCTAGCTGATCACGAACGGAAACCTTGAGTGAGAGAGAGAGTCAAAAACGAAAATGCATCAAGTGAAATTGCTTCATCACAAGGGATCTATTTATAGAATCACTCGTGTGGGCTACAAGCTAAAAGCCCAATTAAGGCTATAAGCTAAAAGCCCAATTAAGCTTATGGACATCATACCTTATGATGTACCATATATCACTTATCCACGTGGTACCTTACCATTTTCCGTATTACACTTAAGTGCACCGTACCTTACTGTGTTCCTTATTTATTCTATCTCTCATCAACCTGTCCTTATGTGTGTGACCCTATAGGTTTTCGCGACGTTGGCAATTATATTAAATCACACATTTAATATAATAAACAGTGAGCGGTATCTAGCAACACATCACTGTTACCCAAGTCACGAAAATGTCATGTGATCTGACCAAACCTTTTCCGTGATAATATTTGTGTTGTACAATTACCCTTTTGCCCTCATGTCTATATTGAACACAAGGCATACACTGTGTCACCCTTGTCCAGTTCAATATTGGGCCCTTAGACATTTATCCTGTTATGCAGGATGAGAAAATTCCATCTAGGTCACTCATGTCCCTTAGCATGCTTTGTGAAGTACCCATCAACCATCTTTATAGTCATCCAGTTACGGATGACGTTTGATCAGCAATAAAGTACTTGACTCTACATCTAGGGTCCATAGTGGTTTCAGGTCGAAGGGTGGTATACACCACCCTCATCATGAGAATAACTTATGACACTTTGCATAACATTCTATGTAGTATTCTCATAACGGGTCAATCCAGTATAAATATTACTCCTAATATTCATACCTATGTCAAGACTTGATAACTCCTTATCTATGATCCATGAGATGTGATCATCAATCTATCTTCATAATAATCTTAATGCTTTAATGTTATCCCACTTCACATTAAAGCTTGACTACGGATACTTTAAGAATAGTGTCTTATGTTTAATGGGATCTCATGATTAAGTCACACTTAACATTTCATTAAACAAATAAACCATTCTAGGGACTTTATTATTTTGGAAAGCAAACATAATAAAGAAATGCCTTTTATTATTAATAAATAATTCGATACAAGTACCAAAAGTATTGGCCTCTAGGGCTTACACCAACACCATTAACTTTAATTAACACTCAAAGATTAAAAGGAATTTATGTTGATATCAAAATGAAAACCTAACTGGTCAGAGCTAAAATTCCCATCACACAAGAAATATAAATGAAAACTAATCACATGGTTAGCTTCAGGGAATTGATATCTAAATTTTATCTTTTGAAATCAAACGCAAATGATGCAGGGATAAGGATATCACAGTTTGAAATTTTTACCTTTTGAAGTGAAAGTTCAATGCTTCTTCTAGCTGTTACAGAAGTAATGTGGTGATTGGTTAAGCTTCGTAGGACTTCCTCGAACGTGTTCCAATGCTTACTTTATACTGAAAGTGGTTGAATCACTCCAACCAAGTCAAGTTGCAATGGTGAAAAGTGGAAATGGTGTATGATGATGGAGTGATTAAAAAAGTTTAACAGGGGTGTGGTGATTTCTATATGATGTTTATGAAGTGTTAGGATGATTTGTTTGGACAAAACTTGCAAGGTTTGAGAGATTCAAAGATTTGGACTTCAAAGCTCAAAAATGGAGTTTTGTGGATAATTCAGATTTTTGAGAGTATGAGAGGTTTATGAGGCTTGTCCATTCGTGCTATGGCTTGCTAATGACCTATTTATTTATAGGCAAGAGGTTTGGAAGACTCAAGTAACCAAATTTTCAAGATAGCATGTTATAGTTTGATTGAAAGTTTTAAAGTAATTTTAGAGAACATGGTTCCAATGCATTGTAGGGTGGTTGGTAGGCTTAGAGATGTTGCTTATGAGCATTCATGTTGAGTATGATTAGAAAAAATAAGTTAGAGGCTCAAGGAGTGGAATTTGTGATTAACATGATCTTTATGCAAATGGATATGGAGCTTTTTGCAATTTCATCCAAAAATGGTATGATCAAGTGGGTAAAGCTTCAAATCTTTGTGTAATGCACCATAATCTTGTGTAAATATATGATTATCGGGAGATTCATAAGTAACATGGCCTGAAAACTGAGATTGAATGGTAAGGTGTGAGATTTGGCCATAAGTTTTTCAAAGGAAATGACATATAATTCAAGCATGACAAGCCTTCTTCATCTCTTCAAAACTTCTAGCTCAAGTATGATAAATTTGTGTTCTTGGACATTTTGGAAAACTTGAATCAAGATATACAACTTTCAAGTTGTGAGTTTTTGCTGAATCAATTTGGATCTTAGTGAAAAAGTTCCATAAAGTAGTGACTTTGTTAAGAACAAAACACTTAAAAAAATTTCTAAGTGTTGGGTAAAAATAATCAGAACTTCATGGGCCCATATTTCTTAATCCGAGCACTTTTTGAGGATCATCTCACATTAACAAAGTTCTAGAATTAACTAATCCCTATAACTTTCATGTTGAAAGTTTTTCTTGAATCAACTTGTATCTTGAGGAAACTTTCTTGTGAAGTTAGGGTTTTTTAGGTACAAAACACTTGAAATTTCTAAGTGTTTAAAATTCTTTCAACTTTGACTTTTGTTGACTTTCTTTATTCTTGATGAGAAAGTTTGATAGTTTTGAATGTTTTGATGATTCTTAATCTTTGAGTTCTAATGTTTACCAAAAAAAGTCAAAGTTTGACTTTTGTGTGACTGTTGACTTTTCATCAACTGATTCAATTTCTCAACTATCAATCCCTTGCATCTTTGGAAAGGTCTTGAGCCATGTAATTAGGTCAAGATGTTGTATTTGAGCCCTTGAGATCTTGTTTTAAGCCATTAGGTCATGCACTGGGTCAAAAGTCAATGATCAGTCATCTTCAATCAAAACCCTAATTTTGATCAAATGATGAATATCACTCCAAAATGTTGATGTTAACCAAAAATCTTGAAGTTTGACTGTATGTTGACCATATTTGACTTTTTATCCAATACAGTTGACTTTCAATCTTCTGAGCCATTTACTGAGCAAATATGTGAGGCAGGACTTAAAACTTGACATAAGAATTATTGAGGACCTATGATGAACCATGAAAGTCATTTGATACCCTTGCAACCTAATCTTCTTTGAGAAGCACCAAACCCTAGTTGAAGACCCCTGGCTTAGGAGGAGGTTTGACCAGTCAACTTTGAGTGGCTAAGAATATTTGAGACCTTTTGTATGCATGTTTTGAAGAAAATGAGAGGGAAAATTTTGGGGTACAACAATACGGTAACACCATCAACAACTTATGTCACCGATGTTGGACCATTTTGAATGGATCCCGAGACACCTTTGTCATATGAGTTGACATGCATTTGCATACAAGCTTTTCAATAACTATAATGTTCTCTCGTGAAAATTGGGTCTCTTTTATAAAACCTTTAGGTTCGTAAGCCATTTTCTAAAAAGTGTCAAAGCCGAAATGAACCGAGATCTTGATGCCACTTGTTAGACGACATCAACGTATCTAGAGGGGGGGGGGGGTGAATAGATACCCCTTTGAAAAATTTCAAATAAAATTTGGTTTTGAAAAACATATTTTATCAAAGTACGATGCAAAATCTTTTTCAAAAATGTCGTCTCTACGAATGTTATTAGAGGCTCACATATACAAACTGTAGTTAATAAATTCAATATGAAATGAGAACAGTAAACTGAACTAATGAACTTGAATCAATCAACAACTTATTTATCGTTTATTAAAAGTTACTTGAAGGCTATTTCCTATGGCAATATTAAAAGAGCTCGTTGAATCAATTTATCAAACACTTGGTGTGCAAGTGAATTTTTTAGAATTTTTCCTTTTGTTGTGTTGATACACAAAACCACTTATAATCAAAAGTGATTATAAGCTATATCAACACTAAATTTAAAATAAATTAAAATTATTCGGTAAATTCTTATAATTCAATTGATAATGCAATATTATTTGATAATTTGATCAATGAAAATCAAAGCAAGTAAAAGCAAAAATAAAAGAGACACAGGGAATTTTTCTTTGCAGTTCCCCACAATCATCCTCGCATGTGGGTACATCTGCGCCTAATTCCAATGGAATTATGATAATTCTTACTATGCAAACTTGTTTATACAAGAGAAGTGTTTAAGAGAAACTGCATAAACCCTAAGCTTGTTGTTGATTAAACCCCTTCTTCTCTTTTGATCTTGAGAAATACCAAGACACAATAGATGCAAATTGACTATCTAGATCTTGCTACTCCTTTGCATTCTTTATCTCCAAAGCTTTCGTGAACCATCAATTTCAAACTATTGCAACACAAGACTTCAATTGTAATCCACTGTTCTTGTGCTACATCCTTTGCGTTATTTATCTCCAAAGGATCCCTTGTTTTCTTTATCTCCAAAGGACTTTACTTGGACGCAATTACCTCTCGAACTTCTTGCATGAAAACCCCCAAATTAACCAATGATTTTGAAGGACAAACTCAATGCTTTTCTTGGATGAAAAACCTTACAAAGATCAACCCAATATAAAATTGGACACTATCAATTATCATCTAGATGGCACCCCAATGGAACATCGCTATAATTTAATGTCAGTGTGTATGCATAGATTGGAGGTTGAAGATGAAGAGAGAAATATGCTAATTTTAAGGTTTTACCAAGTTCGGAATAAAAAGATTTTATGAAAATTTACTAAACAAATAGTATGTGTCAACCTAAGTATCGTATGTGTCGACACATAGTAATTTTAAAACTGTATGTGTTGACCTATAAAAGGCTATGTGTCGACCAAACTAAGTCAGAGGCTACAGGCTTTAAAATGATAGTAAATGTGTCGACCTAAAAACTTATATGTTGACACATAAAATAAGAATTTCAGCAATTTCAAAAATGCTTCAGTATGTGTTGACCTGAATGATTTCATGTGTAGACCTGTGACTTACAGAAGCTACATGCTTTGAAAATGAGTTGCCTGTGTCGAATTGAAAAGTGGATGTGTCGACACATGCAGTAAAAAATTATGCAAAAAACTATTTTTAATGGCTTGGATCAATTTCAAAATGATTTTTAATTATTCTTAAGACCTCTGATGAAGAGGAGTGCTACAAGACATAAGAATATCATCCAATATTCAGAAGTGCAAGCTCTTCCCAATTTTGACATCATTCAAAACATTTTACGATGAAGTTTGTACTCACAAAATCATCAACAACATTCAATATTTAATAGCCATAACATATTACCATCATAGTATTCATAATTCATCACAACAACCAACGCATTAAAGTATCAACAATTCATCATAGCGACATACATCACGATAGACTACCTCATTAAGATTATAAGTCTACCTTAGCTTAGGTGCTGGAAATATACATATTTTTGATCATTTTATTCAACCCACGTGTATTTAATTGCATTAGCTATTCAACGCTTCAAACTGCACCTCAAACAGAGTTCTAAAACTCAAGTTATGTCCCTTTAAAAATCCTACTGCTATTCATCGCCTGATGCTCGCCCAACGAAGCAGTCTGCTCGCCTGAGGCTCGTCTGGCAATGAGGAAGCAACAACACCACCATTCTCCTCTGGTCTCCATCATCCAACAAAGCTTCTTACTCGTCTGGCGATGCACCTCCTGCTCCTGCATCGCCCAGCGACGCGCGAGCGAGGCGACCTTCTCCATACAAAATCCAGGAGCACCACTTTTTCCCCATTCCTTCGCTTCTCAGCTCTCCCGGAAAAGACTAGGCGTTATTGCATCATACAATGACACATTCCTTCACCTGACAATGCGTGGAAGATAACAACTTCTTGTTGCGATTCTGCACGTGTTCATCGCCAATTCCTCTTATAATTTCATGCCAATACAATCCAGATTCTCATAGTTCTCAATACATAATCATCAAATAATAACCATACAATATTATAGGCATTATCTACATGAACTCATGGAAATTCAACATATTTCCATCAATTTCAACACAACTTAATTACAATACACCATATCATCAAATAATCAAAACCCCGATAAATCCTTACATACCTCTAAATCCCAAATCAATTATAATGAAAGATCACCCCCTTACCTTAAATTCATAGCTTGGTTCTCTTCTCTTCACGATCTACCAAAATTCCTTTGTGTTCTTCTTGCCCTAACTTTCTCCTCTACTCTTCCAATGTTTTCACGATCATATCAAATGGAATATTTTCCCTAATTCCTTGTTTAACCTTTAGACCCCTAATATGTTTTGCCCAACTTGTCCTCACTTAGTCTTTCACCAATTACCATATTGCTCTTATCTTTTCTACATCAATTATTCCTCTATTTTATTATTAATAATAATTCTAACTAATTTTAAATAATTATGAACTAATTATCTAAATTACTAGAATACTCCTTACTCATCAAACTTCCCATTATCCCACCATATCAGTACATCACACATCATACTCAACAAAATATCATATATTCATCAATACTTTATAAGTACTCACAATTAATTAATTAAATAAGTAATTAAGAATTTTTGGGTTTTACAAATTATTTCTCCAATGATAGAGTCCCTATAAACCTACCAACTCTTGATGCAAAGAATTGTGACAAATGGTGCAAGCAAATGAAGGTGTTGTTTTGCTACCAAGATGTTCTTGAAGTGTTCAAGAATGGGGTGAATCCCCTTGTCAAAGGTGCAACTAATGCACAATAAGAAACATAAAAGGAAGAAAAGAAGAAAGATTATAAAGCTCTTTTTCTTATCCATAAGTGTGGAAGTTGGTAACTTTGAGAAAGTTGGCGATTGTGAATCGACAAAGGAAGAGTGGGGAATATTGTAAAAGGCATATGCATGGGCTGATAAGGCAAAGGTTGTGAGGTTACAAACTCACAAATGTCAATTTGAATTTCCATTATATGACGCAAATTACGTGATTGATGAACCAGATAAAGTCTTGTGGAGAAACTATTTTTGTGCAGAATATTGTGTCGAAGATCTTGCGTTCTTTGACGACAAGATTTGACAACATTGTGGGGGTGATTAAAGATTCTAAGGATCTTTATAATTTTATAAACATGAGTTTAAAAGCTCTCTTGGGGCTCATGAGCAAAGGATGAAGGAGATAAATAACGACAAGGAAATGGTGTAGATCACTTTGCAAGTTTGATTCAATGAGAATAACAAGAAGTCGAAAGGAAAATGTCCCATGAAGAGTAAAGGGAATTTTCAAAATTTTTGTGGAAAATAGTCTCAAAATTCGAATTGTCAAAAGGGTGAGAGTGTTGCACCCAAAAATTTACCCTCTTTATTTAGGCTTATGTTTCATCATGAACATCATAGTGCATTGCATTCATACATTGTGATAGGATTAAAGTACTTTGGTTATCAAGTTTTCCTCAAGCTTTGAAGGTTGATTACATGGATAAGTTGCTCAAGTAGAATCTTATTATCTAAACCTATAGATTCTTTCAAGCTCAAAGGTTATTGCATATCTCAAGATATTTCATCCATCTCTTTGGATCATCAGAGGATTGAAGTTTGTGTTTGACTACAAGGGGAATCACTCTTTTGATTCACCAGTCAAATTAGGGTTTTGCTTGATCAAGGATATTAACCAATGTACAAGTCTTTATTTGGAAGCTACAACATCTCATTGGTATTTGGGAAGTCTTTGCACAAGGATTTGGTCATGATACCCAGAGGATCTGAAGTTTTGAAGATGATTCATCAGTCTCTTGAGATGTTGATCAAAACAAGGGTTTGAGTTTTTATCAGGTTTCTTTGAGAATTTTGAAGTGAAACTTTATACATGGCTTCTATATGTTTGAAAGATCTTATGTTTGAAGTTTTGATCATTAATTTTGAAGGGAAGTGGATCAATTGATTCAAAGGGGCAAAATGGTCATTTTGGTCAAAATCAGTCAAAGTCAAGGAGGACCAAGTGAACGTTTGGTCAACCACCAATTAAAGGTTGTACTTTTCATATTTAAGGTTAATTTTGGTCATTGGATCAAGGAGATTGAGGTTTGGGTTGAAACTTGTTCTTGAAGAAACCCTAAAAGTTACTAATTTTGGAAAATAAGGGCTTAAGTTCAAAAATTCATATTTTATTCACCCTTGATCAAGAAAATGCAAATGAAATATGCTTGGAAATCTAAGGGAATGATATTTAACTTCATTTTGGTCTCATGTCCAAATTGGCAAGGAATCAAGAGTTATGGTCTTTTGAAGTTACAAAATTATAGGTCATTTTTCAAAATTAATGAATTTCAAGCCAAATTTTGAGAACCTTAATGGATTAATTTGCAAAAACTCTAAACTAAGGGTTTGTAGATATTTTCAATACCTTTCCAAATTGTGCACATTTGTGTCAAAATTAAAAGCATGAGCAAGTTATGAGTCTTGGAATTTTGGAGCATTTTATTGAAATTTGGCAAAAGTGCAAAATGGTCAATTCTTGAAAACTCAAGTTTCATCCATTCTCTTTGTTCCTAATCCAGCCCATGAACAATTTGTGACATGCTAAGGCCCATTACACTCACCATTTCGTGCCCATGTGCTTCATGAACTTGATTGAATCAAAAAATACAAAACTTGCTCAAAATTGCAAATTCACCAACACTCTCTCATTTCAAGTAATCATGGGCTGGCATTTTGAGCATGCATTTCTGACTTCGTTTGGCCTACAAAATGCACAAAAGGCAAGCAAATGCATGAGCAAATGACCTGATCTTATGCACACTTCATTTTTGGCCAAAACTTCCAATCCTGCTCTCCAACGGCTTTAAGGACAAACTTCCACTTCTATCCTTCTCTACAAACTCTATATAAGAGGAAGCAAGCAAAGAGAGAGAGAGAGAGAGAGAGAGAGAGAGAGAGAGAGAGAGAGAGAGGACGCGCCATTTGCAAGAATTCCAGATCTGAGATTTTCCTTCTTCTTCTGCAACTTGATTCGATTCTCTCAATTCCTTGGTGTTTTCTTCAAAATTTTTGTGGATTCAGCTTCAGCAAAGTGAGTAGATCAAGCTAGCACCATTTGTTTGCATCTGGAGTGAACGAGACAGTAGAACACTTTTCGCCTTGAGGTAATGATTCCAAACTTCAATTTCTGAGATGCGCTTGTTTATTGAGGTGTTTGAGCTTGGATTCCTGTTCAATGATGTTAATGGAATGTTTCTGAAGCTTTATAGCACTTGATTTGGTGAATTATGCATGATTGGATACTCTGAAACTCGTGATTCAGAAGGATTTTGCTCAAATTCATGATTTGATTTTGAACAATGTGGTTGATGTTTTGATTTGATTCCAATTGCAATGTGAAGTATGAAATGCTAGCTTTGATTTGCCTTTGATTTCATGAAAAATGATGCGAAATTGAGTGTGTTATGTTGGTCTGAACATGAGCCCTAAGCCTGAGATGTTGCGCGTGTTTTTGAAATGTCTAGAGGTTAAAGATGATGTGGTGGCACATCATGATTGGTCCGTTTGAATTTTTGGCTTATTTGAATTTTTGTTTTATTTGACATTTTGTTTGATTTTATTTTCTGATCAAAACACTTTCAAAAATCTCAAAAAATGTACCACAGGTCAATTTTATTTTCTAGTATTTGTCATATTTTTTTGTATTTTTTTTAAAATGATTTGATTGGTTTAAAAAATTCATAGGCTTAATTAATTGTTTATTTGAAGATAATTATTATTTTAATACTTCTTTGATCCAAAAAATTCCACAAAAATTGTCCTAGACTCCTAAAATAATGTAAAAACTGATTCTGACTTCGGTTTATCATTTTATTTACTTTTGATTTAAAATTTAATTTCAAAGGTTATTTGTAATATTTCTTTGTTTAATTTTTAATTCAATATTTCCCTTAATCAAAAAAATAAAAAAAAAAAATCATGTAAGCTTGTTTCTAGGCATGGAGTCAGAATATAATTTCACTTTTGACCTTTTGTTGATTTTTGGTTAAGATTGTGTTTTTCCATTTAAATAATAGTTTAATTGATAATTGTTTGTTTTTTTATTATTTTAATATTTCCTTTAATTCAAAAAATTCCACAAAAATGCAGGGATGTGTGTTTTTAGTTCTAATATTTGAATATAACTTTTGTTGGGCATTTTTCTGAATTTTTTAATTAAATATTATTTTGATATGTGAATATTTGTTAATTGAATAATTGCTTGATTTTAGTTTCATTTTTTATTTTTCCTTAATTAAAAAAAATGTAAAAAAATATATTTTCTGACATTTAGGGTTTCATGATGATTTGTATGATCTTAACTTAATTTGTTTGAATTTTGATCTCATTTAATCAATATTTGAGATTAAAAGTCAAAAATTAGGGTTTTGTTGCTTATGGTGCAAGTTTCATTTTTAAAACCACCATGCCTTGGATTTTTATTAGGATTCAAGTCTTGATTAGGGTTCATGAATGCATGGAGGACCTCAAAACCATTCATCTTGATTTTTTAACTTGGTTTGACATTTTTCCACAAATTATTTTGAAAACTTGTCTAGCTTGGTGGTTTTGCCAACTAGTCTTGAACATTGGGCCTCATTTGATCCCATCCTCAATCATTCATTAACTTAGGGCTTGCATTATGACTTCTATACCTTTCAAAGATGCTAGTACCTTTTTTGGTTAGAATTATGGACCATTATTTCTATTTTTGATGTAATTTTGAAGTGAAGGTATCCAATTATGTTTGCATGTCCTGTTGCCATTTGTTTGATGGCCAATGAACTTGAGTGAGGCCTATAATTTAGAACCTAATGATCATGTTGATTCTGATTGTCTATGTTAACTTAAGCCATTTCATTTGAATGCTTTATGTTTGAGTGTTTGAACCTTCTAGGGCATTATGTAGGTTCCATCTTTTATTGTGTTCATGGAGTTGGGATTGAACTAATTGTGGATGATCAAATTATGTTTGCTACTGACCTTCATGGCCTTTGTTCATTTTATTCTCAAGCTCTTGTGATCCTTGGTTGACATTCAATTGTCAACTCAACATGGTGATAGAAAGGAGAAACATTCCTCTATTTCTTCTGACCTAATTGTGCATAAGCCTGTTTCCTCTTATTTGTCATGTCTAATGTTTGATAATTGTTATCATGTTGTTATCACCTCATCATGTTGCATCCATCCCCTCTGTGAGCCATCATTCACCTTATGGAATACTAACTTGGTTGTTAAATGTGCGAGGTACTCTGAGAAAGTTTCTACTTCTGGCCTAAGGATTTTGTGTTTCACTTTATTTGTGAAACACAACTTGTTATATTGGCACTGCTATTGTATTTGGCATATTTGATACTCCATGCAGGACATATACATTTGATTGTGAATGTTGCACATTGCCCCTGGGATTTGTTCATATTTGATAAATTGCTTACATCCTGATGGTGCAATGTCTGACTCAATTTGTCTACTGATGCCAGCTTGCTTGAAGTTTATCTGGGTTTCTTTTATTCTTCCTTGACTACTACAGATAGTTATCTTTTTGGTATTATATCACATCCTTTCTCCCATCTTCATTTTGCATAAATCTCAGACTGCATGATGGGACCTCTGTTGCTGATATATGTCACAAGGCCCTCTGGTTTTTGTCTGATTTCATGTTTGTGTTTGTTTTGATCGATGAGTCACTCAATTTAGAAATTGAGATCACGACTTCGCTCTCATTGCATGTTCCCTATAGGATGTTTATTGATTTTCTTCTTTAATTGTTGATCGATAAGTCACTCAATTTAGAAATTGAGATCACGACTTCGCTCTCATTGCATGTTCCCTATAGGATGTTTATTGCTTTTCTTCTTTAATTGTTGATCAATGAGTCACTCAATTTAGAAATTGAGATCACGACTTCGCTCTCATTGCATGTTCCCTATAGGATAGTTTTGTTAAGCTTCCTTTAACATGTTGATTAAGGTAGGAATCCATGTATGCTAACATAGGGTAGGACTTTTCTTTATCCTCAACCTTAGGGTCAACCATGGTATGATAACACTAGGGATAGTACTAGGTTAGTTTCCCTTAGTCATTTTCCCTTTCTATGCATTCTTGCATCTTAAAACAAAAATCTGTTTTCTTGGCAAATCATAAGACATTTCTAATGAACTCAAACCCTTCTTCAAAGTAAAAGATACAAACCAATCTTACTTTGTCTGTGTTACCTCGAAGTCGATGTTTCGCCATCGCACATGTTTGTTATCCTACTTTGATTCTCAATATCATTGTTAGGTGTGATGTTTTGTCATCCATTTTATCGATGTCTCACCATCTTTGCCATGATATCTTGTTACCTTGAAGCCTATTTTTCGCCATCGCACATGTTTGTTATCCTACTTTGATTCTCAATATCATTGTTAGGTGTGATGTTTTTTCATCTGTTTTATTGATGTCTCGCCATCTTTGCCATGATATCTTGTTACCTTGAAGCTGATGTTTCACCATCGCACATGTTTGTTATCCTACTTTGATTCTCAATATCATTGTTAGGTGTGATGTTTTGTCATCCTTTTTATTGATGTTTCGCCATCTTTGCCATGATAACTTGTTATCTTGAAGCCGATGTTTCGCCGTCGCACATGTTTGTTATCCTACTTTGATTCTCAATATCATTGTTAGGTGTGATGTTTTGTCATCCGTTTTATTGATGTCTCGCCATCTTTGCCATGACTTTGTTATCTTTTAGCCGATGTTTCGCCATCGCACATTTGTTTGAAGCCGATGTTTCATCATCGCACATGTTGGTTATCCTACTTTGACTCTCAATGTCATTGTTAGGTGTGATTTTTTTATCATTTGAGGTTTCACCATCTTTAACATGTTATTATTTATCCGATGTTTTACCATCTCATTTGTTTGTTGTTTTATTTGATGTTTTGCCATCTTGACTGTTTTTGTTGTCTTAACTAAAAAACACAAACCAACCAAAATACATAAGCCGAACTACGACTGCTCTGATTCCTTAAAAGGGATATGTAGGCATTAGGGTAGGGCCCGATCGAGCACAATTTCTATTTTCCCTATATTATTTTCTTTTTTTCCTTTCGCATGCATTCCCTTTTCAGTTTTAAGCCATAGACATAGGATTTGACCACACCCATTTAGATTAGACAACAGGAGTGGATACCGTAGAGTACTACGGGCGTGTGGGGTGCTAATACCATCCCCTCGCGTAACAGACTCCCTTACCTGATCTCTCGGTTGAAAGATCGTGATTTCTCCCTTCCCAGGTTTTCTTGATGTTTACCTTTCCCTTTCGGCGAGATAAAAGATGTTCGGTGGCAACTTCATTGATGTTTCATTAACATCCAGATGACAGGTTCTGGCCGCGTGGTTTCAGCTGGCGACTTCACTGGGGACAGGTTGACCTTTTGCTGGTCCATCCCGGAGTCGATCCTAGCACTTGTTTGTTTTCTTTTTGGGTGTTTATTTTATCGCTTTGCATATTTATCTGTTTGCATTGCATCCTATGTGCGCTTTACTTTCTGCATACTGGATTTGGCTGGATTGTTTGGATTTTCTTGGTGGGTGGGTTGTTCCATGAGGTAAAAGGCCTCGTACCCAGGCTATGAGTGAATTCCATAGGAACTAGGAATAGAGTGGCAATGGCAGCTATAAGGCGGATGCTTTGTAGACCTGACCACGAGACCCATGATTTCAGAGGTAGTTCAGATAGGTGTTATCGTATGATGATACCGACATTCGAGCTCCTGTACTCTGATTTGGCTTTTAACCTTACCTTGACCTAGACTACACCCGTGAGAGGGGTGGGAAAAATTTTCTTACAGGTACAGGTACTGTTGGTGACTTTGTGGTGCAAAGGTGACTCAGGTTCCCATGTTAGTTTTGAAGCTTCGGGATTTTTCTTTAATCTCGAGTGGTGTTGTTCTGTGATGGTCCAGCCATGATCCAGTATGAAACTTTGATCCTGTCATGTTGCATCATAGCATATTTAATTCTAAAAAAAATGGAAAAAAGATGTATAAAAAATAACTAGCACACGCATGTCATTTTCCAGGGACTTTCAAGGGTATTCTTTCCATCAAAAATGGCTGGCCTCCCGTCAGATGAGTTTGATTCAGTTCTTGTTAAAGATCCCACCAGGCATACTTTCTCTTATCAGATTCCTACTATTGATGTGTCCAAATTGAAGAGGTTGAGTTCTTATTTGAAGAGTGATGTTTTGAGTAATTTCAACAAAAATTATGGCAATTTGTTACTAATTCTTAACACTCTAGTTGACCCGATGACTTTGATCACTCTCTTCCAGTTCTATGACAAGGAATTACGGTGTTTTACTTTTCAAGATTATCAACTAGTTCCTACACTAGAAGAGTACGCGTACTTACTTAATATCAAGTTATTTGATGAAGTTCCTTTTGTCCAAGTGCCAGAAAAGCCGAAGTTCGAAGTTATTGCTGAAATTCTTCATTTGAGTTGGAAAGAGGTGAAAGACAATTGGAAATCAAGTGAGGGTACTACAGGGTTTTATTTGGATTTCTTGGTGAAGAAAGCTGAAGACTGGGCAAAGAAAGGGAATTGGAGTGACTTCAGATCTTTGTTTGCTCTCATGATATACGGGATCATCCTCTTCCCTCACAAGAGAAATTTTATAGATTTGACGGTTATTTGTGTTTTTAGAAATAAGAACCCGGTACCTACCCTCTTGGCAGATACTCTTTACACCATTCATTTCAGGCATGGAAAAGGAGGTAATGTAAGTTTATGTCATTCTATGTTGTATCAATGGTTTAAATTGCACCTACCGGTAAGTGGTCCTTTTGTGGATACCAGGCATTATCTTCGATGGTCATCAAGACTTGTCAACCTCACTTCATTTGATATCCAGTGGAATTATGACATGGGGGAAGTACGAAGTATTATCACTAGTTGCGGAGATTTCCCTAATGTTCCCCTCATAGGAACTAAGGGGAGCATCAACTACAATCTTGTGCTTGCTTATCGTCAATTGGGATATGCAATGGATGGACCTCCAAAGGTTGAGGAGGTGTCTGAGTCAGTGTATTTCGCTAGAGGAAGTGATCCTGTGATGTTGAAAAGAGTGACAAGTGCTTGGAAGAGAATTCACAAGAAGGATAGAACTACTTTGGGCAAGAAGGTTCCTATTGCTAGGGTTCCTTATATGGAGTGGGTTAAAGCCAGGGTTAAGATCTTACGATTACCATTTGCAAGGTCGGCTCCTCTACATGAGCAAACTCCTACTATTCTGAGTAACACGGTATCAACCGAGATGTTCACCTAGGTTCATGTTGAGAACATTCAGTTTCGTGCAAAAGACAGTGAGGCGGGGATGAAACTTTATTGGGCAGATCAAGAAAGGGCCGACTTAGCTCGCAAACTCAAAGAAGCTCAAGGGGAAACTTCTGGCGCAACCAGTTTTAGGAAGAGGTCTCATGCTGAAATGAAAGAAGAATTGAGTAAGACTCATCAAGAGTTTCGGAAGCTTCAGGTATCTGAAAATAATTACAGGAAGAAGATTCAAAACTTGGAGAAACAACTCAAAGACAAGGATGCTCAGCTTAAGAAGGAAGTAGCCCGGAAGCGTGTCGCAGAATATTGGTTTCAAGAAAGTAAAGAAGTCACATCTCAACTTTTGAAGGAGAAAGCCAGACTTGAAGAGTACTGTCAACATCTTGAAGCATGTCTTGTTCCGGAGATTTAGTTATGTTTTTTACTTTTGGTGTATTAGGTCACCCCCAGAATTGTTGGAAGGGACCGTTTGTTTTTTTTATCATTCAGTTCTTTTTACTTTACTGTTGAGACATGTATTTAGTTGTTTACCATTATACTCTTAATTTCCCAAATTCACCCGAACATCATTTCTTTTGTTTGTAAATAATTGAAGTGTTTGTCTTATTGTCCTTTTTTCCCTTTGATTGTATGTTTGATCTTTGGCTGCGCGCCGTGACTGATGAATAAAAGGACTCTTGAATACCCGGAAATGACAAACATATCATGCACATCATGCATTTCATAACATTACAGGTCATCTCAAACGGTATTCTTGTTCTTCTGCTTTTCTTATTCAGAATTCAAGACGACTACTCATCGGTATTCCACTAGAAATAATTTGCCAAGACAAATGGAACAGGTTCAAGCTGAACTCGCTGAAATGAGGGCCCAGATGGATACTCAGATGACTCAGTTCATGGAGGTCATCACCAATGTGAATCTCCGACAGGAAGAACTAGCTGCTATTGTCAACAACCAACACTGCTATCCAGGGGATGGTGGAAATCAAGGGCTCTATCAGGACGTTTCTGTAGGATTGGGAGATGTGCAAGATCAACCTGCTGGAAATTCTCATGGGATGCCAGGAAACCCTTTCATGCGCAACGTAGGGCAGTTTCCTCCGTCTCCCGGACCTCGTCTTGTGGGGAACATAAGAGTTAATCAGGGCGGTGTAAGGAACTATCAGGAGCAGGATTATGACTTTGACCAGGATGAAGATCAGTTTTCTATGCGGCATTCAGAGCCAAGGGTTCAAATTGAGGATGTGAAGTATCGGTTGTTGGAAGAGCGTCTGAAGGTTGTGGAAGGGAAATGAGTCCTTGGTATGGATGCTAATGATTTCGGGTTGGTGTCTGGGGTGAAAGTTCCTCCGAAGTTCAAACCTCTAACATTTGAAAAGTACAACGGAATGTCATGTCCTATTACTCATGCAACTGCTTATTTCCGGAAGATGTCGGTGCATACTGAGGATCAGGGGCTTTTGATTTACTTTTTCCAAGATAGCCTATCTGGGGCATCCCTGGAGTGTTACATGAAGTTGGAGAAAACTCATATTCGTTGCTGGAATGATCTTGCTCGGGCTTTCGTCAAGCATTATCAGTATAATATGGATATGGCGCCTAATCGCACTCAGTTACAGAATATGTCACAGGGACCAAAATAATCTTTCAAGGAATACGCTCAGAAGTGGCGTGAGTTGGATGCGAGGGTTCAACCTCCACTCATGGAGAGAGAACTCATCGATATGTTTATGAGCACCCTATAAGGGCCGTTTTATGAACACATGATAGGAAGTACTTCGGCATGATTTTCATACTTGGTTATGACTGGTGAAAGAATTGAGGTAGGTTTGAAATTGGGGAAGATTCAGATTGGAGGTTCTAGTGGCTCATCAGGGGGAAATAAGAAACCATTCAACACTTACCCTAAGAAGAGGGAAGGCGATGCGAGCGCGGTTTACTCTCATAGAGGAAGAAGAGAGGATCGTCAGCACCAACAAATCAATGATGTTTCTATTCCTATTACTCCTCCTCCGCAGCAGAGACCAAATACAATGCCTCAACAACAAAGGCAGCAAGATGCTCCCCGTCAATATAATAATCAATAACAGAGACAACTGAGAAAATTTGATCCCTTGCCAATAACTCTTACTGAAGCACTCCACCACCTGCTTGATTTGAAGTTGATCAGTTTGAGAAATATGCCACCGCCACCCGTAAGGCTCCCTGTTAACTATGATGCTAACGCTAGATGTGAATTCCATTCAGGCGGGGTTGTTCATTCTACTTACAATTGCTTTGCGTTGAAGTGCAAAGTACAAGACTTGTTGGATTCTAAGGAGATTGAGTTTACTCCAGTGACTGGTCTGAATGTTACTCAGAACCCAATACCGAGGCATGGGGGGCGTTGTTAATATGATTAATGATAATGGTGAAATGTTGAATTTAATCATGGATGTGGAACAAGTAACTACTCCGTTGAGCTATGTTAAGAGGCATTTTCTTGACAATTCTATTTTCCCGGGTTGTACTTCAGAGTGTGCCAAGTGTAGAGAGAAACCAAAGGGCTGTGATGATTTAAAGGCTGGTATCCAGTTGATGATAAAGGAGGGTTTCTTGCAGTTCTATAGAAAACCGAGTTACCGTAAGGTTACCGGAGAAGATGTTGCTGTGATATCTATTCCTTACACCCCTGCGCGCATTCTTGCCCCATCAAGGGCACCTCCTTTGATGATTACGGTACCTGGTCCCATGCCGTATACCAGTGAGAAGGCGGTCCCGTGGCATTACGGTGTCGATGTCTATTACCACGGGGTGAAGCGGGAGGTAAGTACTCGTTTGTCTGAGGAAGAACGTGCTTAAGATAATGAAGGGGAAGTTCATAACTTTTCTGGTGTGGGTCGAATGACTAGAAGCGGAAGAGTATTTGGTCCTTCTAATGTGCAAGAGGCGGCGGATGCTTCTGCAAGAGAAAAAGGAAAACAACAGGCGATAATTGGCAATCCCAGGGTTACGCCAGCCAATGTGACTCAATCAATTCCGGTACCAGAGGCTTCTTCAGCTCTCGATGAGGTTGAAGAGTTAATGCGAATTATTAGAAAGAGTGATTATAGCATAATTGATCATCTGAGCCATACTCCTTCTAAGATATCTATCTTATCTCTGTTGATTTATTCAGAACCTCACAGAAATGCTTTGATGAAGTTGTTAAAGAATGCGTTCGTGCCACATGAGATAACAGTCAATCAGTTTGAGAATGTTTGTGCTAACATATCTGCCGGGAACGGTCTGGGCTTCACAGATTTTTATCTCCCTCCCAAGGGGCCAGACCATAACAAAGCGTTGCATATTTCGATGGAGTGCAGGGGCACTATGTTATCTCGGGTGTTGGTATATACCGGATCGTCTTTAAATGTATTGCCCAAATCAGCATTGATGAAGATTGATTATTCTGGACTGGAGTTGCGTCCTAGTGACTTGATGGTAAAGGCGCTTGATAGGTCTCGAAGGTCAGTGTTTGGGGAGGTGGAGTTACCAATCAAGGTTGGTCCCTGTACCTACACGGCTACATTTTTTGTGATGGATATATAGCCAGTATATTGTTGTTTGTTGGGGAGACCGTGGATTCATAAAGCAAGAGCAGTCACTTCTACTCTTCATCAGAAACTCAAGTATCATGCAGAGGGAAAGGTGATAACTGTGTGTGGAGAAGAAGAGTACATCATAAGTCATTTGACATCATCCCGTTATGTTGAAGTTGAAGGCGAGATTCATGAGACTCCATTTCAGGCGTTTGAGACGGTTCACGCTGTCAACTTTCCTCCTCTAGAGCAGAAAAGGAAACTAGAAACTGTTATGTCTTCTCTCAAGGATGCGAGAGCTGTGGTGGAAGGCGGTAACCCTAAAGGTTGGGGTCAGGTGCTGGACGTTACCCCAAAGTTTGATAAATTTGGTCTTGGTTTTAGCCCAGGTCAGCAGAGTTCAACTCCCAGAGCATCTAGTTTATCTACTCCTGTGAAATTTTCCCGTCCCTGTGCTACTCAAGAAGGACACGTCAATGCAGTTGGCGACGATAGGTTTGATGGCTACAATGTTGAAGATTGGATTCGTCCGAGTATTCCAGGACAGACACTCAACAATTGGACTTCTGTGGATGTTATCCAAGTTTCAAGCGCTGAGGAGTAATTTTCTTGTTTCTTTTATTAATCATATCATAATTCCTACGCTCTGCCCAAGGAGTAGTGGATCATTTTTGTAGGGCTACCATGTTTATTTTCAAAAGTTTATCATGAAATAAAGGACGTTTTTGCATTCAAAATTTTGCTTCTTTTTTTTTCTTTTTCTTTTTCTTTTTAAATGGCAATGTTTCTCTTTTCACACACTGTCACTAAGAAACACAAAAATGTCATTCATGCAGATGCACTTCCCCCACTGATCATATTGATAACGACTCTGCTATGGCTCATTATGACTTTGATACTCCTTTTTATCAAGCTGAAGAAGAAGTATATGAGGATTGTGATCTTCCCTAGGAATTAGCAAGATTGCTAAAACAAGAGGAGAAAGTTATCCAGCCGAACCAGGATTTGATTGAGGTGGTGAATATTGGCACAAAAGAGGTAAGAAGAGAAGTCAAGATAGGGGCAGATCTCGAAGAAAGTATAAAGGTCAGATTGATTGAGCTACTCCGTGAGTATTCTGATATCTTCGCCTGGTCTTATGAGGATATACCTGGGTTGGATACAGACATAGTGGTGCATCGACTACCGCTCAAAGAAGGTTGTTCCCCTATCAAGCATAAGCTTCGAAGAACCCATCCTGAGATGTCCAAGAAGATCAAAGAGGAGGCCCAGAAGCAGTTGGACGCGAATTTCCTAAAGGTTGTCAATTATTCGCCATGGGTTGCAAATATTGTGCCTGTGCCCAAGAAAGATGGTAAAGTCAGGATGTGCATGGATTATAGGGATTTGAACAGGGTCAGCCCTAAAGATGATTTCCCTCTTCCGCATATTGATGTATTGGTCGATAATACCGCTAATTCTAAAGTGTTCTCTTTCATGGATGGCTTTTCGGGTTACAATAAAATTAAGATGGCCTCAGAGGATATGGAGAAGACAACATTTATTACGCCTTGGGGAACTTTCTGTTATAAAGTGATGTCGTTTGGTTTGAAAAATGTCGGGGAAACATATCAGCGCGCCATGGTCACTCTCTTTCATGACTTGATTCACAAAGAGATTGAGGTATATGTAGACAATATGATTGCTAAGTCTGACACGGAAGAGAAACATCTTGTTCATCTGGGAAAATTGTTCGAGAGACTGAGGCAGTTCTTGCTGAGGTTGAATCCGAATAAGTGCACCTTCGGGGTGATATCCGGTAAGCTTTTGGGTTTTATTGTAAGTGAAAAAGGTATCGAGGTTGACCCGGCCAAGGTAAAAGCGATACAAGAAATTCCTGAGCCAAAGACAGAGAAGGAAGTACGTGGTTTCTTGGGAAGGTTAAACTACATTTCTAGATTTATTTCTCATCTCATAGCCACCTGTGAACCTATGTTTAAATTTTTAAAGAAAAGTCAGACAACGAAATGGAATGAGGATTGTCAAAAGGCTTTTGACAAAATAAAGGAGTATTTGCAGGAACCTCCAATACTCATGCCGCCAGTGGAAGGAAGGCCACTAATCATGTATCTAACCGTGTTAGAAAGCTCAATGGGTTGCGTCCCCGGTCAGCACGACGAAACAGGGAAGAAAGAGCAGGTTATTTACTACTTGAGTAAGAAGTTTACAGAATGTGAGTCGAGATACTCATTGTTGGAAAAGACTTGTTGCGCGCTTGCCTGGGCCGCCAAACGTTTGAGGCAATACATGTTAACTCACACCACCTACTTGATATCCAAAATGGATCCAATCAAGTACATTTTTGAGAAGCCAGCTCTTACAGGAAGGGTAGCCCGTTGGCAGATGATACTCACCGAATATGATATCTAATACACTATTCAAAAAGCAATTAAGGGTAGTGTGTTGGCCGACCATCTTGCTCATCAGCCCATGAATGATTATGAACCGATGAAGTTTGATTTTCCAGATGAGGAAATTGTGTATATTAAGGACTGTAACATACCAGACCCAGATGAAGGACCCGAGCCGGGATCACGTTGGAGCTATTAAGGATTGTGTATATTTATGGGCAACAGTGTCGGAGCTATTATCACTTCCCCTGAGGGATACCACATTCCTTTCACGTCTCATATTTGTTTCGATTGCACTAACAACATGGCCGAATATGAGGCCTGCATTTATGGCATTGAAGCAGCAATGGACCTGCGCATCAAATTCTTGAAAGTTTACGGGGATTCCAACCTTGTTATTATCCCAATTAATGGAGATCGGGAGACCCGCCATCAGAACCTAATTCTGTATCGCGAGCATGTTATGAAACTGATTCCGTACTTCGAGGAGATCACATTTGAGCACATTCCCAGAGAAGAAAACAATCTAGCTGATGTACTGGAAACTTTGTCCTCCATGTTCAAGGTTAAGTGGGCTAATGAGGCACCTTCCATTACTATCAGAAGTTTGAGCGAGCCAACTTTCTGTTTTGAGGCCAGTTTGGAACCAGATGGTAATCCTTGGTTTTATGATGTTAAACGGTATCTTGAGACACAAGAGTACCCTGAAGAGGCATCCGTCACAGATAAGAAGTTCTTGAGAAGATTTTCAGCCAAGTTCTTTCTCAGTGGTGGTGGTGTGTTGTATAGGAGGCATCTTGATGGTCTACTGCTCAGATGTGTTGACAAGAAAGAAGCAGCTAGAATCATTGAGGAGATACATGAAGGTGATTTCGGGACCCATTCCAATGGGCATACCATGGCTAAAAAGATTTTGCGAGAAGGTTATTATTGGTCCACCATAGAGACTGACTGTTACAATCATGCACGGGTTTGTCACAAATGTCAAGTCTAGGCTAATAAGGTGCATGTGTCGCCAGTACCTTTGAATGTCTTGACTTCCCCTTGGCCGTTTGCAATGTGGGGAATTGATATGATCGGCAAGATTGAACCGACTGCGTCCAACGGGCACCGTTTCATTCTGGTTTCCATCAATTATTTTACAAAATGGGTTGAAGTTGTGTCCTATGACAATGTCACCAAGCAGGTGGTAACTCGGTTCATTAAGCACAACATTATCTGTCGCTACGGAGTGCCTGAAAAGATCATTACTGACAATGGGTCTAATTTGAACAACAAAATGATGAAGGAGCTTTGTAAGTCCTTCAAAATCAAGCATCATAACTCTTCCACATACCGACCAAAGATGAACGGTGTTGTCGAAGCAGCCAACAAGAATATCAAAAAGATCATACAGAAGATGGTGGTAACCTATAAAGATTAGCATGAGATGCTGCCTTTTGCTTTGCATGGTTATCGCACCACTGTGTGTACTTCGACTGGGGCAACCCCATTTTCATTGGTTTACGGCATGGAAGCAGTACTTCCGGTAGAAGTCGAGATTCCTTCTCTTAGGGTCATGAAGGATGTTGAGCTGGATGAAAGTAAATGGGTACAAAATTGGCTAGATCAGTTGGAACTTATTGACGAGAAGAGGTTGATGGTTGTATGTCATGGTCAGGTTTATCAGCAAAGGATGAGGAAAGCTTTTGATAAGAGGGTACGGCCTCAGTGTTACAAGCCAGGTGACCTTGTGCTAAAGAGGATAATTCTTCCCCAGGGAGATCCCAGGGGCAAGTGGGTTCCAACTTATGAAGGTCCTTTCATGGTCAGAAAAGTTTTCTCTGGAGGGACGATGATGCTCACGACTATGGATGGAGAGTACTTCCCTCTCCCTGTGAATGCTGACGTAGTTAAGAAATAGTTTGCATAAAAAATAATAAAAACCCGCTAAACTAAAAACCCGAAAGGGCGGTTTAGGCCAAAAGATGGTGTCCTGGTGAATTGAAAACCCGAAAGGGCGATTAAGGAAAAATTTAGGGACTTAAAGCAGATAGCTACGCTCAGCCTGAGTTCCTTTGTTTCTTTCCTTTGATCCATTGCCTGGCATGGGCTCGAGGCTAATCTAAGAAGAATCTCTCTGAAATCCGGAAGATGAGAGTCATAAGAGTCATAGCAGAGTTGGGACTTGATGGATATTCACTTTTTTTACATTGCCATTTGTAAACACTTGTTTGTTTTTAATTGTGTAATTACTTGCTTCTAAATGTAAACGCCTTTTTCACAGGCTGATCTCTCAAATCAATAAAATATCTTCTTTCAAGTATACGTATGCTTTTCTTTTCTCCCTTTTTACTATTTTGTTTGCAAAAACGTCCAATGTTTTGATAAGCATGTGCATATAAACTTCGTGGGCCTTACACGGAAATGGTAATCTAAGTCATGGTTAGGTGATCGCTTGAAATACAGATAACAAACACAATTTCTACTACTTGTGCAAGGGGCATGTTTGGATCTATGATTGATTGGATTTCTCTTCCATATTGCTGGTGGATGCCTTTCCCTTTTTGTTTCACAAGCTCCGTGTTGTTGGTAAAAGTCTTGGAACAGGTTAATATCAAGATTATGGTAGGTCGCCGAGATCGGCAAACCTAGTTGGAAACTTTTCTTCCCCATAATGGATTTTATTGCGTTTCTTTGCCGCACTTTCATGTGTTTTCTTGATTGATTGTCTTAGCATTGTCTGCATATAGGATTTTATTTATGGCCGAATGTCAGTCTTGATGCGTTGAATATTTTTTCCTTGAAAAAATTGTTGTTTCATTTTACTTAATCCATCCAGTATCACTCTTTAATTGATTTTTCGGGCATTTTGATACCAACTGTGCTAATTCTTTTGCTTAGCCAAGAGTTTAGAGGAAGGAGTTTAGTTGAAAACGATGACTATAGTGGTATGCTCTTGAGTAGAACCCAGTTGACGATGTACATGCATTGTTTTAATCCCCAAACACCGGAGATATAAGGGATTTAGACCCTCGTTAACCCCTCTGAGCCTTCGAAGTAGGAGTTTCTTTACCATTAAAAAAAACCTTGTTTTTTTAACCAGGGGCAGGGTAGATGTTCAGTTAATTTGATCAAGCATTCAAAATTCAGAAGGAATGTCCCATCAGAGGATAACCGCATTTTATCTTTCGCATCATGAGATCAAGAAAAATGTCTAAACCACAATGTTCATTTCCTCACATAGTCCTGAGGTTGAGATCAAATCGATACAATAATGGCTATCCCTCGCCGACCAAGGAATGAGACATTTGTTTTCTTCGAAAAAAGGGAGAGAAAGAAAAGGTTCAAAGATCTAAAGTTATACTGACTTGTTCGAGGTGGAAAGCATGAATAAGAAAGAAACAAAAATCCCCGCTAAGCCGAAACTTGAAAACAAATCGCTTAGGCAAAAGTTAGGGCGTCCCGCTTGTTTGCCGTGAAAAATGGTAAACAACCACTGATCTTCCAAAAGGTTACTTATTTGGTGACTCGCAGGATCGATCAGATTGATCCTAAGACATGGTTGATTTTTGGAGTTTAAAGGCTTTGAAATAAAGAGTTTCGACTAATCCTAATGGTGATTAATGCGAGTAAAGTAGAGACACTTTAAATAAATTGCATGGAGACGATCTTGATAAAGTAAATAAAAGCATTAAAGGGTTGTTAAATAAATGTCTTCGACTGAAGTAAATGAGTGAAAGCGATAAATTGCTTGAATGTAAAAGACTTTGATTAAGGTAAATGGTGTTTCACACATACATTCTCAATGATTCTTTCTCTCACGCTGGGTACTTGAATCTAAATGAGTGACTTGTATATAATGATGAACACACCCTAATAACTTTGTGAACACTTAGTATTTATACTAAAAAAAATCCTAAGTAACTGCTGGGCAGTCACACCGCTTCATGATGACACCACATGGCATGCTCACAACCTTCGACGCCTACGTGCATGACACGTTGCGCTTGGTAACTGCTGGGAACCGTTTTCCCTCCAACAATTCAAAATTCAAACTGTTCAATCTTGGGCATAAGGGATCTTGGTCGAAAGGTTGATCCTTCGACATCGAAGACAACATGATTCCAACTTAGAGGAATTTCTCTAAGTATGTTATCATTCTTTGATGAGCCTTCGATGTGACCAGCTGATCGAAGCCCTCTTGTGTAGGAAACTCTTCTGACTCATAATTAATGATCTATATGATAATAGAATGTGGGTGTCGAATTTAGGAGCCAACAAATTGCCCCCCAAGAATATCTTATTTCGAAGCTTAGAAGAAAAAGGCATTCTTTGATATTCCACTCGACACCTGTCCTTCACTCTCAGCCACAAATTAGTTTGTGTGCTTTTCATCTCCTACCAACCATCTGACAATCTCAAAAAATCATCATTTCAACTTTTCCCAAGACGTCACTTCAATAAGGCACCTCGCACGCATGATGGCCTTTCACGCGCTGTCATTATGACCATTCTCTGAAATCGAGGAAGCATGCTGCAACGTTTCCGTTTTTCAGAACGGTTACAGCGCCAAATATGTGCCACGTGCCCCACTCCCGTCTGTGGCATTAAATGACCTCGAGCCCTATGATTTTTTCAATCACTATAAATAGCACTAAGTGCCTCAGTTGGACTCTTTACGCTTTCTTGCATCCAAACCTTCGATCGAACAAAATTTTCTGCAAACAAAACTTTGCTTCTTCCTCTCCAATCCCAGTAATCTTTATTCTTCATCCACCCTCATCTCAAACCAAAAAATGGCTTCACGCACGCGTGCTCCCAATTCCCCAAGAGCTAGCAATCTCTCCAAGACTGCTCGACCAGAAACTTTCTCAACCGCTCCGATAGTTAATTCTATGGGAATGCGAAGGGTTCCTGAACCCACGGGTGAGGCTGAACGCGAAACCTATGGCTCTCAACTGCTGATTCCCGTTGGATATTCCAACCAGGTTTTTGCCATGTCAGGCCCTCTTTCAACATGCATTACTGACCCCCACAAAAATTGAGGGTTTCTTCCCCGCGCATGCGGCACTCAAACCTATTGGGTGCTCAAAGAAAGCAAAAGATGATACTGAAGATCCTGCAAAAGAGAAAATAGATCTTCGGTTTTTTAATAGGGGGGTTAGGGCTTTTCGGTCTAGCCCTAGTCTTACACCAGAATATGCCGCTTGGCTCCTTAAGATGGAGAAGTGCCAGGCTTCGATTTGGAAAGGCATGGGCATTTATGACCTGGTCATGTTGTCCAAAACTGGCCTTAACTACTTTCCTGACATTTGGGACTACACTCACTATACCTTCCACTTGCCTTGTGGAATGGTTACGCCCACCCTCTTCGATGTGGCCGCCATTACTGGTCTTCAACCAACTGGGGACTACTTCGACCCAGAGGAAATGTCTGAAGACCAGATTGGGTTTTCTGCTACCAAACCCACCTACACCACTTACACCAACCATTACCACGATAAATCGACGTCTGTGGTGACTGATGTGGAGCACATCGCATTTCTAGCCCTATGGCTGCCGCGCTTCGTGTTCTGCACGAAATCCCTGCAGGTGGCGAAGAAGATGGTTACCCTCGCTACTCAACTTCATCACGGCCAAAACATCTGTTTGGCCGAATTAATATTGGCGAACTTGTACGAGTCGATAAGCAGCGGAGCGAATCAGTTAAAAGTAATCGAAAATAGAGCCAGCCTGCTGCTTACTGGTCCCTTCTGGCTACTTTAACTCTGGTTGAATGCCACTCTCGAGTCTTTTCTACCCCAGAAGACTCAAATAAATGAACAGGCTCCTGAGATAGCTAGAAGGCGCGTCGAAGGCACCAGGCTTGCCTTATTGACTCCTGCTGAGGATGGGCTGGAACTACAAAAGACCTTCGCAAACTTCGTTCAGATGTTTGCGGGGAGGAAGGAATTTACTTCGACCATGGCCGCTTTCGCTGGTCGGAAGTGTGGTCCATGATGGTTTACCAGGCCCCATCCTAAATCACCAGAGGATCCTCACTTCGAAGAGCATACAACAATGTGGGAAGCGTTTCTCACTCCAAGGATAATGCTATTGCGTTTCAAGAGTTCAAAGAATTAGCTGAGCCTGATTTCCTACCAGCCGAATCTTATCTCTCGACAATTTGGCATTATCCAATCGCTTCCTTCTCCAATTTATCCTCGGGAGAAATCATTGTTGTTCTTTTCTAATGACTACTCTGAAGACGCCGCTACTAGGCATATTAGTAGGTACGTTGGTGGGACCGTACTATCGTTGTTCGACTACCAACTCAACTTCCTCTGTTCACCAGCTTTTGAAGACTGGTGGAAGAGATATTATGTCGAAGAGTTCCTCAACGAGAAGGACTTTGCAGACGAACTCAATAAGTCCTTTGTCATGGTCCTTGATAAAATAAAGAAATGTACGTTCCCTCTTCAAATTATATTTTCCTTTCCATTTCAACTTATATCTGCCAAATATAACTTGTGAACGTTTTTCTTTCAGTTGTTCGAAAACCGGTGGCTAAGAAGGCCACAGACAGCAATCAGGGTGGAGGTTCCTCTGCAAAACCTCCAGTACAGGTAACAATTTTTTCTTGTTTCCCTCTTTGGTTTTAAACATCCTGGTTTCCGATGCTGTGTTTTAAATCGACTCCGTTTGGGATTTTCAGGAGCCTGCGCCGAAGAAGCGACCCATATTAACGGTCGAAACTTCGAGTGGCGAAGAGGAGGAATCTCCTCCTGTTCCTCTCAAACAGAAAAGGCTGAAAAAGGCTGCCCTGCCCCTGAACCTCGACCTGTGATGAGAACTAAAGTCACAGGGAATAAACCCAGGCCACCCCTTGTGATCATCAAAGAACCCACGGAGGAAGAGCTAAATGTCTGCTCAGCAATCCTGTTGAGAGCGACAACTCCAGCCCTGGGGCTGAGGTTCCTGTACATGTAATGCCTCCGACCACTTTTAACTTAAGTGTCGATGATCACCTTCGATTGTACATCTCTCTAATCAGAATATTTTTCCCTTTCTATTTTTAGGAAACGACTGAAACTTCAGCGCCAGCTGGGTATCCTGTTGAAGGTTCCGATACCTTCATAAACAGCGCAGGGGAACCCACTTACAATCCTTCTTCTTTCGTCAGTTCTGCTAACGAAGTGAATCAAACTTCAGAGCCGCAGGACTCTGCTGACCATAGCAGACAACGCGAAGAGGAACTGGTGGATGATGAGTTTCTTGTTGAGACAGAGGGTGCCCCTGAGAAGCACCACCAGGAGGAAGTCCAAGTGGTCAACGAGACAGAAGAGCAACATGATGGAGAGGGTCATGTTGACGTCGATGCTGCTGAAAATGCTCAGCCCCAAGCCACCATTGCCGCAGAAAAGGTTACCTCGACAAAGCCCAGGTCTAAAGAGGACTTGGCCCTCTTGAAGAAAAATGATCCAATTGGCTACCTGAACGCCATCGTCGAGAGCAGGGAAAATTCATCTGACCCTAGTCATGATGCTTCTACTGCATCAGGGAAGTCCACTTCGACTTCTCCTCTAGATGAGGTCTTGAAGAAAGTTAAGGCTTAATTCTTCAAGAGGGACCTAATGAAAGCCTTGGAGGGGGATCCTACTGCCCAATCTTGTTTGGGGGCTATCTTGGGTGCAGTCGATTTGCTTTCTGTTTCTCCAGAGATTTCCAGCTTCATCTTGGAGTTATACTCCATTATTGACCAAGTCTCTACGAACTACAATCGTCGAAGGGGGTTCAACAGCCAACTCGAAACGCTGCATGGCAAGAGTTCTTCTGCTTGGACTGAAGTAGCTGAATCGACTTCTCGAATTGCAGAATTGTCGAAACAGAGAACGTCAAATCAACAGGAAATTGAAGCCATCGATCAAGATAATGCCTCTATACGGGAACAGATCGAGGAGTTGAAAGCCAGGTTAAACGCTAACACTAAGCGCAAGGAAGAACTTCTTTCGACAGTTTCAGACGCGGAGAGCCAAGATGAAGTTGCACGAGGCCTAGAGTTCGCTGAAAGGGCCCAGGCTCTAGATGACCAGATCGCCAAAATCTCTCAGGAGAATGCATTGTGCAACAAACGACTGGAGTTACAGCGAGCAAAATATCTTCATCTCAAAGCTTCCGTCCCTTTTTAATTTGCTCTGTACTTCATTGACCATGTACTGTAATTTTTGAATCCATTTTGGTTTATCAATGTTATTTTCCATTTTGGCTTTATGGTCCTTAATCATTAATTGTTATTTATTTTGATCTCTTAGAGCATAGGTTTATATTTTTTCAAATATTTGTCGTTTACTCTCAAGAGTCTTTTATCTTCGCTTAACTCTTCGACCTCATATGCTCCACCAGAAAAAGTTTGAATAATTTTGAAGGGTTCTTCCCACTTGGGTGACCATTTTCCATGCTTCGATCTTTTCGATCCATAGGAAGAATTACCTTCCAAACTAGTTCTTCAGGCGAGAATGCCTTAGGTTTTACTTTCTTATTGTAAGAGTCTTCCACTCTTTTCTTCTGAATTCTCAGTAGGTCGAGAGCTCGTAGTATTTCTTCATCTAAATCTACCAATTCGTCTAACATCATATCCCAATAAACCTCCGAGGGAATATCTTGATGTCTTTGAACCCTTGCTGGTTGAAGACAAATTTCTACTGGCAGTACTGCGTCATGACCGTAAGTTAGCCGATATGGTGTTGTACCTGTGGCTTCCTTTGGGGACGTTCGACAGGCCCACAAGATCTGGTCTAACGTTTTATGCCAATTTTTTGGCTTCTTTCCCACATGCTTTTTGATCAGGCCAATCACTATTTTATTCGCCGCTTTGACTTGACCATTTTCCTGCGTGTAATAAGGTGTTGATGTTAGGAGTCTGAAGCCTGTTTCTTGAGCGAATTCCTGCATCTTTCGACCAGTGAACACTGACCCTTGATCAGTTGTTATACTCTCGGGGATTCCAAATCTGTAGATAATGTTCTTTTGAATAAATTCAATGACATTTTCTTGGTCTGGATTGACTAAAGGGATAGCTTCGATCCATTTAGTGAAATAATCAATGCCTATCAGTATATATTTTTGGTTCTTCGATGATACTGGTCGAATCTCTCCAATAAGATCCAACGCCCATCCTCTAAAAGGCCAAGGTTTCACTATTGAGTGAAGCTCGCTTGCTGGACATGTTGGATACCAGTATGGACTTGGCATTCTTGGCAACCCTTCGTGAACTCGACATAATCTTTCAAGATAGTAGGCCAATATAGTCCTTGTCGAAACAACAACCATTTCATCTTATGGCCTACTTGGTGAGCTCCGCATGCTCCAGCATGCGTAGTTGAAAGGTCTATGTATGCTTCGGTTTCGCTCAAGCATTTTAATAATACCCCTTCAGGCGTCTTTTTGAACAACTCATTCCCCATGAGTACGTAACTTAACGCCCTATATTTTATTTTCCGTTCTGTCAAAGCTGCTGGATTTTGCAGGTAATCTACAATGGGTTTCCTCCAGTCTTGCTCCGATAAATTGTCTATGAACGTAATTTCGAAATTCCTTTGATCGACATATCCTAGTCTTGTCGATTCCAAATCAGTTGGATACAAACTGGTTGCTGTTATTTTTCCTCGGACTTCGATTGCTCTTTGTAATCTCGTTTTTGAAATCCTATACCCAGATGCAATGTGTGCCAAATCATTGGCTACTTGGTTTTTCAATCTAGGTATGTGTCGAATATTAACCATTTCGAATTTTTTCAATAAATGATTTGCTATCACAAAGTACATAATGAGGTTTTCTCTTATACATTTGTACTCTTTTGTGACTTGCTTAATGACTAACTCTGAGTCTCCCATTATTTCAACTCGAGTTGCCCCCAATTCCAACAATATTTCAAGGGCAGTAATTAGAGCTTCGTATTCAACCTCATTGTTCGAACAAGTACCTTCTATCTTGTACTTTAATGTTGTTGGAATTTTTTCTGGAGAAATAATTAAGACCCCTATTCCCGTTCCATCTTTATGGCTGGAACCATCAAAGTAAAATTTCCAGGGTTCTATCTCCAAGTAATTTATATTTTCAACCTGAATCGTGTGGTCGACTATAAAGTCTGGTACCACTTGTCCTTTTACTACCTTAAGGGGCATAAAGGTCAATGAATACTCAGTTAATGCTAACGCCCACTTGCCAATTCGACTGTGCAAGATGGGTTTCGACAACATGTATTTGAAAACATCAAAATGGGACGAAACATACACATCAACTGGTTTTATATATTGATTGAGCTTTGTATAAGAGAAATAAAGACATAGACATAATTTTCAACTTCGCTATATCTAGTTTCTGCATCGTTCAAAACTCTACTAAGGTAGTAAATGGGTCTTTTGACTCCATTTTCATCTTCTTGGGCTAACATGCTTCCCAAAGTTTTATCGGATGCAGCTATGTACAATCTCATACTCCTATTGCTACAAGGAGGCACCAAAATAGGTGGCTTGGTGAGGTACCCTTTGATCTTGTCGAAGGCATCTTGTTGCTCTTGCCCCCACTCGAATCCTTCCTTATTCAATCGAAGTGAGGGTGAGAAGGATTGCGCTTTTCCACTTAGGTTAGATATAAATCTCCTCAAGAAGTTTATCTTGCCCAGCAGAGATTACAGTTCCTTCTTGTTCGTTGGCGCTTTCGCTTCCAAGATTGCCTTCGTCTTGTTCTGGTTGATTTTGATTCCTTTCTTGTGGACGACGAAGCCCAAGAAATCTCCAGCTTTCACACAGAACGCGCACTTCAAAGGGTTCACTTTCAGACCATGCTTTCTCATTCTTTCAAATGATTATCGAAGGTGGTCTATATGGTTCTTCCTGGAAACAAATTTAACAACAATATCGTCAATATATACTTGCATGAAAGTGTTAATAAAATCATGGAAGATAGAGTTCATTGCTCGTTGATATGTTGCCCCAGCGTTTTTTAGGCCAAAAGGAATTACTACCCATTCGTAAGTGCCTAAGGCCCCAGGGCATCGAAAAGATGTTTTCGACACATCTTCTTCAGCAATGAAAATTTAATTGTATCCTGAGTAACCGTCGAGCATGCTCAGGTACTCGTGGCCAGCGGCAGAGTCGACAGGCATTTCCACCACAGGCATAGGATATTCATCCTTGGGTGTTGCAGCATTCAGATCTCTAAAATCTATGCACACCCTCAATGTACCATTTTTCTTAATCACTGGCACAATGTTTGCAATCCATTCGACGTACCTCGTAGTTCGTATGAATTTGCACTTCAGCAGTCTTTCGACTTTCGTTTTGATCTTCGACAGTATTTCTAGAGCGAAGCGTCTTGGAGTCTGTTTGACAGGATTTTTTCCAGGTTTGATTGGAAACTGAAGTTCTACCAATCCTCTGTCGAGTCCAGGCATTTCGTCATAATCCCATGCAAAGCAGTCCTTGAACTCCTTCAGTAATTGGATCACTTCAACCCTGAGCTCTGGGTCTATTCTGGTGCTGATGTAAGTGGGTCTTTTATATAACCCTTCGCCTAAATCGATTTCTTCTAAAGGATCCTGTGCTAACATTCTTATGTTGTTCGCCAGAGGGTCCTTTTTGAAACCCAAAGGCTCATCGTCGTAGATGGCGTCGAGTCTATGTTCCTGCATTCCCTCTGTCATGATATCGGGAAGTTCTGGGTCGAAATCTTTTCCAGGACCAATATCTGGTGGCTTCTGGTCATTGGCCTTGGTGGCTATGTATTTTACTTCGGCTTCAAGATCCGCTATCATTCTTGTTTCGGCTACGTAAGCCGAAATTCATTGTAACGCTTGTGACTCAGTGATTATCACTGAATTCTCTTCCCCAACCAGTTGGCTGGATGTCGGTCAGCCCAGTGAAATCAATGTGGGACAAGTTTTCTTTATCCCATTGAAACCCATGATCAGGATGCAGGTACAAGGAACAAAAAGCATTTGGCGCTGGCGCCATGTCGAAGTCAGGTGCTGGACATGGCCCAATGTGAGCCAAAATTTTGTCGAAGTCAGCTCTCCCTAGGTGATTAACTTCACCTAAGTAGTAGCTCTGATCTGCTTCTACATTCTCAACAATCCCATCGGGACGCCATAATATCAACCTTTGGTGCATTGATGATGGTACTGCTCTGACACCATGTATCCATTCTTGGCCTAACAATAGGTTGTAATTTGGTTTCGCCGATATGACCATGAACATGGTTGGTCGAAGGATAGATCCCACTTTGAGGTCTAGTTGAATCACACCCATGGTGGTCCCTATTCCACCTTCGTAGTTCGATAGGACCATATTATGAGGCTTAATGTCTTCATCATTCTTGCCTACTTTTCTTAGCATGAAGTGGAGGATTATGTTGATAGTCGCCCCACAGTCCACCAAGATCTTGTTTACAGTGGCCTCTTCGAGCTTTGCCCTTATGAATAAAGGCTTGAGGTGACTCTTCATCGCCTCAGTTGGTGGTTCGAAGAAACCATTTTGCTCTTCAGTGCAGCCATTACCCATGACAAAGTAGCATACTGGCCTATGCTTGGCCATTTCTTGTTCGACTTCCCAGTCGTTTGATTCGACTTCCATTTGGCGGTCAAATTCTCTTGGCAAGACCGAAACTATATTTACCATGATGTCTAATGTGTCGTCGGACTCGAAACTAGCTTCGTCACCAGCTTCGTCTTGATCAGGCCATACCAATCTATTGGTTACTGGTTCCCTCTCCAAAGGCTTTCTTTGCTTTCGCTGGGGGACATTTGAACTCGACTCTGGTTTTGGTTCTTTGACAGCCTTTCTCTCAGCCTTGCGCCTCCTTTGGTACCTTCTCCACTGGGATCGAGACATTGGGTTCTTTCCCTTGTAGTTACTCGATACTTGAGCAACTTTGGTGTCACCTACATGAGGTTCTTTCTTGAGTATCAAAGATGAACCTCTTGGCACTTCAAAGGGGTGCCACATTTCTTCGTTGGGTCTCTTTCAACCCAATGTTTTGAGCCATGTATCGACTGGCACATTGGTTGGAGGCCTGAAAGTTAGTGGCCTCTTTTCCTGACTTGAACCCTTTTGATAGGTTCTTCTAGGATCGTGTCGAACATCAGAGCCTGCACTTTTTTGGGCATTTCTGCTCCATTTTTTGTTTGCTGCTCTCATACCTTCGATGTGTTCAGCAGCTTTCTTGTCAAAAATAGAGCTGCATCGAGGACACAACATTACCTCTGATTTCTTCTTCTGGCATCGTTGCAAGAATTCTGCCAGATTTTCGTTCTCTAGGGGGAACGTTGTCCTGTTTGCTTGCTCTTGCCTGATGGCTTCCTCTGAGACTTTTGATTCATAAATTTCGACCATGTTGACATTCATGTTGTCATTTGAGCCTCTAGTTCTTTTGTCTGGCCTTGCACCGCAGCCAAGTAGGAAGTGGGTTTAGTTCCATATTTTGAGACTCCACCTGTTTCCAGTTTTGGGCCCTCAGCGGCCTTTTGGACTGCCTTGATTGTTTTTCTAGAAAGGTTCCCAGAAAAACTGCCAAATATTGGCATATTGATATGATCTTTGGTGACTTCAACCATAGTTATCCCTGGCATTTTCACCTGACTCCTGGAAGCTTCGATCACATTGACCTCTGAAGGTTCAGCATAGTGGGCTTCCGCCTGTAAAGGGTTCGAATCCACATTCACGGGGGCCTTATCAGCGAACTTCAACCTCCCTTCTTCGATAGCATTTTTCACGAGATCCCTGAAAAGAAAACATTGAGATGTTTTATGGCCCAGAAAGTTATGATATTTACAATAGCCTCTTTTCTTTCTTTGATCAAGAGGAGGCACTTTTACCCCTGTGGGTATTATCATTTGGCCATCTTTTACAAGTAAATCAAAAATTTCATCACATTTCGTAATATCGAAACTGTAAGTCTTTTTAGGGAACCTATCATTGGCCTTTTCAGACCCAGTGGGGTTTTTTCCACTTGAGGGGACTAGTAATTTGCAGGAGTATGGTGGCCCTTGTTTTAACTCAGCCAAATCGACCTCACTTTCTTCGACAACTATAAGTTCGTCGAATGTTTTTGGATCTTCTTCGTCCATTTCGACATATGCTATCTTTTCTCTTTTATGAGTTTTCATCGCCCTGGCTTTTTCAGCTTTAAGGCGTTCAACCTGTCAAACCCTATCGGCCAATTGGGCCATGTCCCTCAGATACTGAGTGTCTAATTTCTTCCTAATGGAGTAATCTAGACCTCCTGCGGCTATTTCGACTAACTCGTGCTCTGGCACTTGCGTAAAGTATCTTGCCTTGAGCAATCTAAACCTATTTAAGTATTCGTCTATAGGCTCAGTGAATCTCCTCTTTACACTAGCCAACTCTTTCAGGCTTATCTTGGTTTGTCCCATGTAGAATTGCTCATGGAACAATCTCTCCAACTGAGTCCAATGGTGGATCGAATTGGGAGGGAGAGTTGTGAACCAAGTAAATGCATTCTTTGTTAGGGAACTTGTGAAATACTTAATCCTTAGGTTCTCATTGTTTGAGATTTCTCCCGCTTCGATTAAATATCTTTCCACATGTTCGACAGTGGATTCTGTCGTGTCCCCTGAAAACTTAGTGAACTTAGGGACTTTGCATCTAGGAGGCAAGTCCGTTTGTAACACATATTCCGACAGTGGGGATGTGAAGTTGGGCCTATGGAAGCCCGTATTTATCCCGTTTTGCATCATGATTCTTTCAATCATGGCTGTCAAGTTATTCTCCAAACCAACATTCTGGTATTGGATCTGCTGAACTACTTCGTCAGCATTTTGGTTTCTATTAACTATCCTTATTTCCGGGGCTATGACTCTCGGCTCTTCGACCCTGGGTTGTTCTAGTTGTACCCTAAGGTTCTCTTCAACAGGCTGCTGGACTTGGTTAATAGTGGTTTCTTCCTCTAGAAGTATGCCTTGGTTTCCCCTTATCTGTGCCCTTTGGGGCTGTCGAATTTGTTGGGGTACCCCGAAAAAATCAGCCAGACGCGACATTTGCGCTGTCATTTGCTGATTCGACTAGGTGGTATTCTGTATTAGAGGATTGAGCACTTTACTTAAAGTTTGCGCCAACATTTGAACCATGTCGTGGTTGCTTTCGTCCATTTGCTGCCTCAAGACTGTTGTCGAGGCATTCGTAAAGCCAGGCATTACGTGGGATGTTCCTCCTAAGAGTTGGTTCCTATCCCTGTTCGCCATACCAACCCCAGAGCCTTGGAGTGGCGAAGAGGCGCTCACTAAAGGGTCTGAGGAAGTGGACGTAGCGTTCGTCAGGCTAGCCAATTCAGAAGTTGGCATGCCGTAGGGTGGTTCTTGATTTAACCCGACTGTCGAAAAACTTGGGGGAACATATGGTCTGGTTCCTTGGTTTCCCCTAGGTGGGGGAGTTCCCAAGGGTATTCTGGGGCCTGTAAATGGAGGTAATGGCCCCATTTGTGTAATAGTTATTGCTGGCGTTGAACCAGCGATTACCACTTCACTTACTGTTGGGATAACCGTTGCTCCCACGTTTGTTTGTGGGATTTCTCCATTGTTTGGCCGATTCGCCATTTCTCTAACTCTTCTCCTAGTATTGGTTTCGTTGGTGTATATTCTACCACTTCTCAATAACATGCAATACTCTAGAAAAAGAAGGATATTTTATATAAGAAGATTAAACGTGAAAAAATCAACACAAGGTCCCACCAGGTGTGCCAATTTGTTTTCCGTGAAAAATGGTAAACAACCGCTGATCTTCCAAAAGGTTACTTATTTGGTGACTCGTAGGATCGGTCAGATTGATCCTAAGACATGGTTGATTTTTGGAGTTTAAAGGCTTTGAAATAAAGAGTTTCGACTAATCCTAATGGTGATTAATGCAAGTAAAGTAGAGACACTTTAAATAAATTGCATGGATACGAGCTTGATAAAGTAAATAAAAGCATTAAAGGGTTGTTAAATAAATGTCTTCGACTGAAGTAAATGAGTGAAAGCGATAAATTGCTTGAATGTAAAAGACTTTGATTAAGTTAAATGGTGTTTCACACATACATTCTCAATGATTCTTTCTCTCACGCTGGGTACTTGAATCTAAATGAGTGACTTGTATATAATGATGAACACACACTAATAACTTCGTGAACACTTAGTATTTATACTAAAAAAAAATCCTAAGTAACTGCTGGGCAGTCACACCGCTTCATGATGACACCACATGGCATGCTCACAACCTTCGACGCCTACGTGCACGACACGTTGCGCTTGGTAACTGTTGGGAACCGTTTTCCCTCCAACAATTCAAAATTCAAACCGTTCGATCTTGGACATCATGGATCTTGGTCGAAAGGTTGCTCCTTCGACATCGAAGACAACATGATTTCAACTTAGAGGAATTTCTCTAAGTATGTTATCATTCTTTGATGAGCCTTCGATGTGACCAGCTGATCGAAGCCCTCTTGTGTAGGAAACTCTTCTGACTCATAATTAATGATCTATATGATAATAGAATGTGGGTGTCGAATTTAGGAGCCAACACCACTGGATTAAAAAAAAGAAGAAGAAGAGATTGAAAATTAAAAAGATTTTTGTCCAGGAAAAAGTTAGGGAAAAGTGAGCCTAAAAGGCCGAAAGAAAAAAAAGAGAGATTGTTCAATAAATTTTTCATCAAAAGAAGAGGAACAATAATATCAAAAAAACAAAAGCAGCAGAAGTTAAGCGACCATCATGATCAGAGAATTTGTCGTGATCGCTCAACCATTGTAAATCCTTTTGAAAGATGAATGCTTGAGATAAGTCAATTGAACTTAGGGAAGGAGAATATCACGAAGGGGGTGGGCACCAAATAACTTGAGCCTTGAAAAAAACTTTTTTTTTCTAAAAACCTTGAACCAGGCCACGTTACAACCTCTAAAAGTCCTAACTGAAACTAGGGTTTAACTCGAAAGCATACTGCAACAGGATAACATTTCCTAAACTCCCCAAATATGTGTTGCATATCCGTGTTGGTATCTTATCACCCGTATTTTGACTCGTTTTTCAAAAAAAAAGGGGGGGGGGGAGAAAAGTTTTAAATTTTTTGCACTCTAGCCAATGATTCGTTCACAGCAGAGGTGCGACATTTTGTTAAAGTTTTCAATTTCAGGGCTTAAATAATCATCGCATCAAGTCGTATGTCATTCCCAAAATAAACATCTTTCTGCATGCAAAACAGTTGCTTGACATCAAAAAGAGTTTACACGTTGAACACCTGTAAAGAGCTTAATGTTTGTCAAGAAGGGAATGTTTGGTTTTCTTCTATTTGGACAGAGCCCATGTATGTTTAGGACTTTTCTTACCCCCTGTGAAGTTTCTTATCCCCAACGAAGTTTCGATTCCGCAGTAAAGTTTTGTTGCCCCAGGGATTATCTTTCAAAGAAGCATCATTCTAAGACTTCAAGTTCGGAAATGTCATCCATCCTCAGTGGAGTCATTTAAGTAGGAACTCACATTCTGAAGGAGTTTTCGATTTCCCAACAGAATTGCCAACGAAGGTCCCTCGCTTTGACCTCTCATTTCCCAGCCGATCTGTTGACCGGGGCATCCTTATGTTAAGGATCTTCTCTTATTCCCCAGTAAGGTCGTTGCTGTGTGACTATCTACATGACCCGTTCATTGGTTGCATTTCAGGAATCTCTCTCCAACAAGAATCTTCAACAGAGTTCAGTTTCCCCGGTGAAGTCCCGTCTCCTCAGCAGAGTTTTGCTCCCCCAGCAAAGGTTTTCACCCCTCACGTCGGGTTTGTTGTCTTGATATCATCTTTAACACGGCCGCGCGGCGTCTTTTCTAGAGATTACAGTCTTGCCCTGATCTTCTCCCTCAATGCCTAATCTTCGGATGGCGTCCCTCTCCAAAAGCTACAGTGTTGATCTGATCTTCTCTAGGAGTTTGCAATTTATTTTTGCAGCTCTCCTCAATGTTTGTGGCCCATTTCTACTGGTTGCTCGTTTGTTATTCCCCGTGAAGCTTCATCTCTTTGAGGTTCCTTCCCCAGTGGATCCCCATATTTTCCCTCTCCTTTGGATTTTGCAATTTATTTTTGCAAGTCAGGTCAGATCCGGACTTCTTGGTTATTGGTTTCTTAATTGGCCATTCCCCAGTGAAACTTTTAAACATGCATCATTACATTGCACCTACCAAAATGCGTAGCATTTCCATTATATGGAGCATTACGCTATAAATTATTTTTCAAACATACATCAGAACATAAGCCATTATTATTTGTCATCCCCAGTGATTTTGTTTTTACATTGGATTATATCCCCAGCGAGGTCTTCGTCCTCATTATCCACCCCATGCCAATATCCTTCTGACGAGTGTCTACTTTTGACTATGGTTCAGTTTCTCCCTGGCGCGGTCTTCTCGGGTTTAGCCTTCACTACCCTCTCTGGTTCATTCCAATGTCTATTGATGCACCTTTCGAATACCAGATTTGTCTTGATATTCGCTTTCGACAGGTTTTTAGGTGTATGCCCTAATCTCCTTGTTTTGGGTTGAGCTCAGAGTTTCGTCTCCTCACCTTGTGCATGAAATCCAGTTTCGTCCTGGTATTCATCTAGCTTAGTTTCGCCTAACTAGTTATTGAGTCGAGTTTCGTCTCGTTTTTGCTTTCATACCTTGGACTCTTTGACGGTGTTTGTTTACCGAGTGCGGTGTTCGTACTGCGTCCCTGGTTTGAAATCAGTCTCCTTTGTTCCATGGATTCTCCTATCAGTTTTCGTCATTGTTTATCCATTGATCTGAGACCAGCAGGTGCTCTGAGAAACATGCACTCACATCACTTTGCTATGGGTCGTGTTTCGCCTCATTACCCGTGCGTGAAATCCAGTTTCATCCTGGTACTCATCTAGCTTAGTTTCGTCTGACTAGTTTGTTGAGTCGAGTTTCGTCTCGATTTTGTTCATCTTTTCGGGGATTCTTTCAATTCCTTCATACTATCTATCCTAGTTGGGATTAACAAGTGCTCCTAGAATCACGCACTTTAGCCACTTTTGCTTTGGGTTGAGCTCATATTTTCTTCTCCTCACCTGCGTACGTTTTCTTTTCCAGAGCTTAGTTTCGCCTATACTCTGTGGTTTGAGTTTTATCTCACCCTTTTTAAAGCCCAGTTTTGCCCTGGCACATTTGTCTGGAAGTTTAGTTGTGTCTACTCTTCTCTGTTTTCGTTCTGTCTCAACCTGCGTCACAGCTTCTTTATAACGCATGTCTTGGGAGTTTTCTGTTTTCGTTTCTTTCAAGAGTGTAAATTTTCGGGTTCTTTCGTATTCAAACATCGTCAACCCTGAACGCTCAAAAGTTATCACTTTTCTCACTTATCATGTTGAAGATATTTGAATAGGGGCAGCTGTTGCACCCCAAAATTTACCCTCTTGATTTAGGCTTATGTTTCATCATGAACATCATAGTGCATTGCATTCATACATTGTGATAGGATCAAAGAACTTTGGTTATCAAGTTTTCCTCAAGCTTTGAAGGTTGATTACATGGATAAGTTGTTCAAGTAGAATCTTATTATATAAACCTCTAGATTCTTTCAAGCTCAAAGGTTATTACATATCTCAAGATAATTCATCCATCTCTTTGGACCATTAGAGGATTGAAGTTTGTGTTTGACTACAAGGGGAATCACTCTTTTGATTCACCAGTCAAATTAGGGTTTTGCTTGATCAAGGCTATTAACCAATGTAAAAGTCTTGATTTGGAAGCTACAACATCTCATTGGTATTTTGGAAGTCTTTGCACAAGGATTTGGTCATGATACCCAGAGGATCTGAAGTTTTAAAGATGATTCATCAGTCTCTTGAGATGTTGATCAAAACTAGGGTTTGAGTTTTTATCAGGTTTCTTTGAGAATTTTGAAGTTAAACTTTGTACATGGCTTCTATATGTTTGAAATATCTTATGTTTGAAGTTTTGATCATTAATTTTGAAGGGAAGTGGATCAATTGATTCAGAGGGGCAAAATGGTCATTTTGGTCAAAATCAGTCAAAATCAAGGTGGACCAAGTGAACTTTTGGTCAACCATCAATTCAAGGTTTTACTTTTCATATTTCAAGTCCATTTTGGTCATTGGATCAAGGAGATTGAGGTTTGGGTTGAAACTTGTTCTTGAAGAAACCCTAAAAGTTACTAACTTTGGAAAATAAGGGCTTAAGTTCAAAAATTCATATTTTATTCACCCTTGATCAAGAAAATGCAAATGAAATATGCTTGGAAAGCTAAGGGAATGATCTTTCACTACCTTTGAGTCTCATGTCCAAATTGGCAAGTGGTGTACCCCAAAAGTTGCCCTCCCATTTCTCAATGATTTCTCATCACAAAACCTTTGAAGCCCAAGATCCAGTTAGGGTTTCATCTGCTCAAGACTTCTCCTTGCACTGTTGACCCAAATTAGGGTTTGTGTTTGCACCAAGATGTTTTGACCTAAAGTGCCTAAGATGACTTTCATGCTTCATATTGGACTCCCAAGTTTATCCATACCAAGTTTCAAGCTTTGATTCCAAGTTTTGCTCAGTCAATTGGACAGTTGACCTAGAAATCAGCTGTATTGGGGAAAAAGTCAACTTTGGCCAATTGATAGTCAAACATCATGAAAATTGACCCACATAAACATTATGAACTCATATGGACCATTTGATCAAGTCTGGATCACAATTCCACAAGAAATTTGATCAGATCACCAAAAGGGCAAAATGGTCATTTTTAGGGTTTTGACAGCACAAAGGCAATTTTTGACTGTTTGACCCAACCAATGGCAAACCAAGCTCATATATGGACTCAAGGACCCCATGGAATTGTCTTGACATTCTCAACAAGTTCAAAAGATCCCAAGTACACAAGATTGACAGTTGAATTTCCCAGTCAATTGATCAATTTTGACTGTATACTGAAAAGTCAAACTTTGACTTTTTGGTCAAAATCAAGAGTCAAGATTCATTTTTCATCAAAACATGTCAAATCATGAAACTTGTTCACCAAGAAATCACAAAATGCAAATTAGGGTTAGAAATTAGAATTTTTCATAACTTAGAATTTTTCTAAGTTATAAAAAACCCTAATTTTTCCCCAACTTTGCCCCACTTTTACACCAAGATCCATTTGGATTCAAACAAAAGTCAAAACATGAAAGTTGTAGCTTGTTGCATAATCTACAACTTTAATTCACAAAGTTTTCCCATTTGAGGCTTGTATCTCAAGTTACAAATTTTTGAATAAGGGCACTAAACCATTCTTAACTTAGTGAAATTTTAACCTATTTTGACAAGGTTTTCTACCCAACTTCAAGGCCATTTTCCATACACTTCCACTTGGAATTTAAATTTTCATTTCAAAGATGGATTGTAGTACACATTCCAAGCTTTCCAAAATGTCCGATAACTTCTCAAACAACCTCATAACTTGAGAGAATCGAATTTCACAATATGGCAAAAATTCACTTTTGTTCTTGACCAAAGCATGTTCATAACTTAGGCCATTTTCAAGTCAGCTTAGTTTGTGCTAAATTACAGGTCCTAAAACCCTTTGACACTCAAAAATTAAATGCAAAACCTTTGTGCCAAGTTGTTATTCTAAGCATTTGGACATTACATGGAGAATTAACCCTAAACTAGAAAAAGCACTATTTCCATTTTTGAAAAGGAGAGCTTTATGTCAAGTTTGCAATCCAAGAAGTACAGTCCATATCTAATTGGCACAAGTTTATGAGTTAATCACACTGATCAAGGAGGGATTATGCAGCATAGTATGAGGGCCTGTACAGGCTAGAGGCACAAAGTAACCATTGCTTGCTTAAAGTGTAAGAAACACATCATAACTTAGGACAACTCTCATATCAGCTTGAAAACACTTAAGTGAACTTGTCAAACACACTCAAGAGATCCCAACCAAGCTATTGCACGACCCTAACACCTCTCATACACTCCCAATCTCAGAATCATCTTCAAACTGCAAAAACAGGGCCAGGCCTGCAGTTTGAGTGCCATCTTCCATTTCCCTCAAGCTCTCTTGCCCAAACCAGTTCACATACATTCCCTAGCATCTATGCAAGCTAATCATGACTTGAAACACGACCTGTAATCCCTCTAACCACTTCCACCATTTTCAGTTTCTTGTTTTGCAGGTGAAGTGCTCTAGCATGATTCAAAAGCTTTCAAGACAAAGTAAACATTGGAATAGCATCCTTGGACCTCAAGGAAGCTTTTCCAATCATCACCTTGCACTGAAAGCTTCCTCATTGCCAGATAGAACTTCAACTGAACAGGTATTTTGGTGAACTTCTATCTCTCTTATTAAGCATCATTAGCTCTAAGTTTGTGAATAAACAATGTGCTACTCATGCCACTGAACATGTACATGTTTTTACTTTTCATTTCTTTTGCTTGAGCTGTGAGAATTTGAGGTTTGAAAATGGCAGAAAATCTAGGTTAGGATTTGGGGGAGAAGAAATTCTCCCTCATCTTAGAGAGTTAGATCAAGTTCTACATATGGTTGGATTCGTCTCTTGATGCTGAACATTTTTTATGTTATGAGTTTTCATTAATAAGCCAGGAATCAGGAGTTAGAAGATTGAGAAGAAGGGCGCGCGTTTTTGAACTGTTTTTGTCTGAAGGTTGAAGACAATGTCTTCTTGGGCTGGGCCTGAGTGATTTTCTTATTCACACCACCTTATTGGTTTTACACCCCCTGAGCCCATTTGCTTTATTTTTATTGATTTTTGACTTTTTCTTTTTTTAGTTGACTCATTTATTTTTTCTTAGCATATTAAAAATATAAAAATATTTTTTCTCATCATTTTTGAATTTATTAGGTATTTATTTGATATTTTCTTTTAGTTTATACATAAATGAATAAATATATACTTTTTGTTTAAAATACAAAAATAGCACAAATATATTTTTTATACATTTTATCTTATTTTTACCTCCTGAAAATATTTTATAGAAAAATACTTTTTTATTTAAATATTAAATATTATTAATTAATATATATAATACATATTTTGTAAATAATATAAATAAATAAGTATATATTAATACACTTAGGATATAAATACCAAAAATGTACATATTTTATTTTTTAATATTTAATGCTAAAAAATACATTTTTTATAAATATACTTCATTTTTCTTTTATCCTTTGTATATAAATAGTAAATATTATATATGTTAAATAATTATTATCTTTTGATTAAAATTAGGGTTTTGCCCTAAAACATGAAAATACTTCAAAAATAATGTTTTTTTATTTCTTTTTTACTTTACATAAATAATACTTTTTCTCATACACATAAAAATTCTTTTTACATTTTGCATATTTATTTCATTCCCATTTAATTATGCAATTATTTATCTTGTAAATATTCAAAGAAAATGATGTAATAGCTAGGTTTAATTTCTTGTCTAAATAATCCCCATTTGAGACATTTGTATCCCCCTCCCCATATTATTGTGTTGTAATAGTGTAGGAATTTAAATTTCGCACTTTAATGCTTTCTAAACCTACCATGCTAGAATTAGGGTTTGTATGCGAATAAAACGAACAAAATAGTTTAACCTAATTTCAAGATAAGTAGGCATGAAAATGGACAACACATTTCACACTTGCACCCCTAGGGTATTCCACTTTGTTGCCTTCAAATAAATTGGGCCATATTGCATGTTGAACTTCTTTGGGTAAAACAAACAATCAAATGATCATAGCCCCTCAAAATGTTGCCTAAATGAATGATCAAGTCCCTTTTAAAGAAAAATTGCCAAAAGACATTTAACACTATTGCAATTATGGTCTAAACGATGACCCGCGCCCGTTCCTTTCACCTCCTAAGACAAGATTGTCCACCAAATACAATGGTGGAACAAAATTGTCAAAAGGTTTAAAACATGACAAAAATCTTTGAGAAAACTTTAGGGTAGACAACTTTTAAGTACTTGTCAATTTGCAAAGAAAACACTTGCCTAATTTCAAACTACACCTCACAAACACTTTCAAAACAAACTTTCAAAAACCTTGAAACCTCTTTTCAAAAGACAAACACCTCTTGTAAAACATTCGAGTAAAGAATTGTTACAAGGGTAGCCTATGCAAGGCATCTTTTCAAAACATTTTCAAAATCACACACCAAGCACCATTTCAAACAATTGAAAACCAAGGCAAGTTGATCTAAGCAAGTACCTAAGAGCCCATGGATAACCATGGATAGAAAGGGTGCTAATACCTTCCCTTTCTATAATCTACTCCCCGAACCCAAGAAAAATCTCAAAGGTTTTTTGATGTGCTTTTTAAACCTTTCCTTAGGATAAAATAAAAAGCCGGTGGCGACTCTTGCTCAACCGAAACATTTGCGAAAACAAACGCAAAACCCTAGTCAGTTCTCCCACCGTACCACAGAACTGGCGACTCTGCTGGGGACAAATTTAAAAGTGGAGTAACCTTAGGGCTTAGATCACCCTCTTGCATGACTAATTGTTTGATTTGTTTGCTTTATACTTTGGCTCTATTGTTTGGGTTTGCAATCCTACACCCGGATTTTGGGAAACATTCATAGATAGCAATACGTTGTGGAAACTGTGTGGGGTATACCGACACGGTCGAAGCAATAGCTATATTAGTGCGACATATTTGTGAGTACCGGTAACCCTTGAGTTCAATCAAGGAGAGTACGGGGCCACTGAGTGATGTCACTAAGCACTAATGACCTAGAACCTTACTTGACCATCTTGGCCTTTTATTAGGGGTAGTGAGATGACCGGCTTTGGTGCAGTCCGAAGTTGGTAGATACTCGATACTACACTCATTGAGGGTTGTTTTCTTGGAATATTTTGGTCGCTAGTTAAGTGGCTAAACCAAAACAATGAACAATGAAAACAATCCAGTGATATTGAGCTCCTTAGAACCCGGTTACTATTTATAGGACAGGTTTTTAAGCCAACTACACTCAAGAGGGTACTTACCTATGAAACCCCATGCAAACCTGAAACTAGGGTTTGGTGTGATTTGCTTGTACATATGTTTTGTGCATACATCATGAACATCATAAAACACCATATGCATTCCCTAACCATTTCAAGGGTTTTGGATCTTCATCTTTGTTCTTGTTTTGTAGGACATGGAAATTCCTCGCAGAAATACCATTCAAGTCAACCTTGTGAGAATCTCTCCTCAACTCAAGGAGATCACTTCAAGAATTCCGGAAAATTCATCCTTCAGTGAAAGACATGGTAGACTGCTCAGCCTAGTCAATACCAACATTGAAGAAGACATGATGAAAGTGCTATTCCAATTCTTTGACCCTCTTCACCACTGCTTCACTTTCCCTGATTATCAGTTGGTACCCACTTTGGAGGAGTTTTCTCAACTCCTAAGAATCCCTATCCTTAATCAACTACCATTCAACGGTATGGAGAAGGAACCAAAGCCGGAAGATGTTGCTCGAGCATTACATCTACAACCATCCGACATCAAGGGGCATTGGGAAACCAGAAGCGGCGTCAAAGGATTCTTAGCAAAATTCTTGTTTGAGAAGGCACAAGAATGTTGGAACTCATTGGACCTACAAGCCTTTGAAGAGATTGTGGCACTCCTTATCTATGGGTTGGTCTTGTTCCCAAATCCTGACCAATTGGTAGATGTCAACGCCGTCAAAATCTTCTTGTCCAGAAATCCAATACCAACTTTGCTTGGGGACATTCTTCACTCATTTTACACACGAACAATGAGAAAGAGGGGTGTTCTCATGTGTTGTACTCCTATCCTTGCAAGGTGGTTTATTTCGCACCTTCCACAATCTGTCTTAAAAAATAACCAAGGCTCAAGGTGGTCCCAACGGTTGATGACTCTTACTCATTCTGATGTGCATTGGTGTTCTCGGTCTAGAGAAAATATCATCATTGTCGATCGTTGCGGAGAATTTCCTAATGTTCCTTTACTTGGAATCAGGGGAGGTATCACCTACAACCCTTGCCTAGCTTTGAGGCAATTTGGATATGCACGGAGGGATGGCCCTCATGACATGTTGATTCCTAACCTAGTTTTTGACTTCGACAACGATGCGCAAGGACTTCGCCAAAGATTCATCAGAGCTTGGGGAAAACTCAACAAGGTTGATAGCAAGACTCTGGGACACAAAAACTCCATCCCTCTTGAGCCTTATCTCAAGTGGGTACAAGCCCGAGCCCAAAGTCTGATGATGCCTTATCCTCACGTTCTCCCTGTGATTAAAGAGCCCGTCAATGAAGGAGAGGTTCCCTACACCATCCTACATCCAGACATGCCTACATCGTGGGAGGAAATGCAGAAAAGTTGGATTCAGCTCAAGGAAGAACGGAATACTTTTGAAGCTAGCTTCTACGCCAGTGAGAAGAAGGTTTTAGAGCTTACCCGCCGACTCCATGAGCAAGAGGCCCTCAATACCTACATCGCACCAAAGAGGATGCGCAATGTCTTTCTGCCTTAAGAAGTTTATTTTGTAATATTTGGCCCATGGGGCATTTATGTACTAACAACTTTCTTCTTATTAATATGACGTGCGTTCTTCTTTGTCTAAAACAATTTTGAATGTTCTAAATCCTTGAATGCATTGCATACATAAGCATACCATTCATCATGTGCATAAGCAGGTCTCACTCCAGGTTTCCTTATCTGTCTGCTGTTTATTTCAGTAGGATGGATCTCGAGCAAACAGTCAAAGACCTACAAGCTCAGAATGCACAGTTCCAGCAACTCCTGTTGACCTTGGCTAAGGGTCAGGAGGATATCAAGACTCAATTGGGGAATAAGGACCCAGTAAAGAAGAAGAAAAAGAGGATTGGGGTGGCTACTTTGGGGAGAAGATTTGACGGAGAAGCTCGGAGAGTGCTTGAATTTCCTCCTACTTCTGATGAAGGGACTAGTAAGAGAGATGGAGCTGCGGTGCCTTCCGAGTCTGATGCGGAAGAAGAAGAGGTTGAAGAGGATGAAGATTATTCTGACCAGCAATACCCTCCAGCTGATGATAAATACAAAGGGTTAGAAGACAGATTGGCCGCCATGGAGTTACAAAGAGTACCGGGCTTGGACTTTGAAGACTTGGGTTTGGTTGCCGGGATTGTGATTCCCCCAAAATTCAAAGTGCCAGTATTTGTGAGGTATGATGGGCTGTCCTGTCCCAAAATGCATCTCAGGTCCTACGTGAGAAAGATTCAACCCTATACGGCAGATAAGAATCTTTGGATTCATTTCTTTCAAGACAGCCTTTCGGGAGCTCAGTTGGAGTGGTTTTATCAGCTAGAAGGAACCAGTGTCAGAAATTGGGAAGATTTGGCCACCGCTTTTTACAAACAATACCAGTATAATTCTGATCTTGCTCCTACTCGTACCCAACTTTAGGGTATGTCACTAGGAACAAGTGATGGATTCAAAGAATATGCACAAAAATGGAGGGATTTGGCTGGCAGGGTGCAGCCTCCTTTAACCGATCGTGAGCTCGTTGATATGTTTCTTGGGACCCTATCTGGGCCATTTTTCAATCATCTAATTGGTAACTCTTCTGCGGGGTTTACCGATTTTATCTTAATAGGCGAAAGAATAGAAGCTGGCATCAAGTCAGGAAAGATTCAGAAGGGTGTTGTTGCAAGTGTTGAGAAGAAGCCTTTTAAGAAGGAAACAGCTATGGTATATTCTCAGAGAAGAGCAGGGAAGACGGAGCGTCGGCCAACTGTGAGGGCCGTAATGATTCAAAATACTCCAAGTGAGCAGCCTCGCTATAACCAGTCCAGACCAAATCAGCAACGGGTGGAACGGCCACAACGGCAGTTCACCCGTATTAACATGACTCCAGCGCAAGTGCTTCCCCATCTACTGAAGTTGAACCTCGCCACCATCAAGGTGGCACCAAAGAATGTGAATACGTCCTCTCTGCATTATCATGCCAATGCTAAATGCGCCTACCATTTAGACAGTATTGGACACGACACCAATGATTGTTGGGCACTCAAGCATAAGATCCAAGACCTGATAGAGGCAAAGGAGGTGGAGTTTGATGCTCCGGAAAAGCCTAATGTGATATCTGCACCCATGCCGAAGCACGGCCGAAATATCAACGCCATTGAAGAAGATTTGTATGTTGCTGATGTCAGTGATCTGACTACTCCACTGCTAACCATTAAGTTGAATCTGTTGAGGGCCGGGATCTTCCCAGGATGTAAGGAAGACTGCTACTGTTGTTACTCTCTGCCGTTTGATTGTCCGTTGCTGAAGAAAGGCATCCAAGGCCTTATGGATAGTCGACAAATTTTGTTTGAAAAAGTTTCTGCTGTGCCAGTTCATACTGAAGATGTCTCAATCATAACCATTCACGCCAATCTTTCCAAGGACGTCAAAAATCCTGTTAAGATTACACCAGCTGCGAAATCTGTTCCTTTGAAGATAACAATGCCAGAGCCTGTTCCCTATGTTTCTGAGAAGTCGATACCTTGGAACTATGGCGGTGACATATACTACCATGGTATCAAGCAAATCGAGGTAATTGAAGAAAGTTCGGATGATGAAGAAGCCAGCATTAGTAACATTGCGGGCACTAGCAAAATCACCAGGAGCGGGAGAATATTTTCTCCAGAGATTGCCCCTCCAAGAGCAGTCTTTGGACCCTCATCAGCTAACGAGGTCATCCCTGCACCAATAAAACTCTCTGCTAGAACTCCTCTGATTGAAGACATTGTTGTTCCCAGTACTGTCTCTCCTACCGCTGCTGACAAAGGTAAGGGAATCCAAGATGAGCCCGTCAGGACGAGGGCTCAACCCTTGGTAATCCCGGAAACCTCCAAGAAGGAAATGGACGAGATTTTGAGGATAATCAAAAGAAGTGATTACGATGTGGTGGAACAGTTGGGGAAAACCCCCTCCAAGATCTCCATGCTGGCACTACTACTTTGCTCGGAAGCGCACGCTAAAGCTCTGATAAAGTTTCTGAAGGCAGCTCATGTGCCCCAAGAAACCTCTGCGGATCAATTTCAGAATTGCGTGGCTATCCTGACTACGGACAATGGATTAGGTTTTTCTGATGCCGACCTAACTTCTAAAGGTAGAAATCACAATGATGCTTTGCACATTTTAGTCGAGTGCCAAGGAACCACTCTCGCACACGTCTTGGTTGATACTGGTTCGTCGCTGAATGTTTTGCCTAAGAAGGCCTTGGACCGACTAGATTGTGAGGGGTTGGATTTGAAGCCGAGTGATATTGTTGTCAGAGCTTTCGATGGTTCGAAGAGAATGGTCCATGGAGAGGTTGAAATTCCCATCAAGATAGGCACCGAGGTGTTTAAATCCACTTTCTATGTGATGGACATCCGTCCATCATACTCTTGCTTGCTGGGTAGGCCTTGGATACACCGTGCTGGGGCAGTTACCTCCTCCTTACATCAGATGTTGAAGTATCCTGTCAAGGGAAAGATCATCACTGTCCATGGCGAAGAAGAGTACATGATTAGCCACTTAAATTCTTTCCGGTATGTGGAGGTCGAAGGAGAGTTCATTGAGACACCGTTTCAACATTTCGAAGAAGTCCTTCCTGAAATAGCAGTAGCAAAGTTGGCAGCCGAGACACCGAGACAGATGGCCAGGATGGCATCTCTGGAGGACGCAAGGGCCGCAATAAAAGAAGGGAAGAATTCAGCATGGGGGCAGTTACCCGACATTCCACATAAGACGGACAAATGTGGATTAGGGTTCACAGCTGCTGGCCAAAAAGCTATGCGCCGTGCAAAGATTGAAAGGGCGCCAGTCAAAATTTCTCCCTACGGAGTCAACGCCCTGGAGGATGAAGACAAGGAGAGAAACATTGAAGAGTGGATTTATCCAACTGTCAAAGGAGGATTGAGCAATTGGGAGGCTAAGGACTTTGTCCCCATCACTTTTATTCATCAGTAATTTATCTGTCAAAAATTTCTTATTTGGTCTGTAATATTTACTTTCAAACAATCCGTACCCTATCTTTTCACCTCATGCCTTGCCCGGGGCATGTAGGTCCACTTGTAAGGGTTTGATTATTTTTCATATCCATATGCCATGTTTAATGATTCATTGGACGTTTTTCGTTTCATAAACTGCTTGTGTTCATTTTCTTTCCTTTTGCATTTTTTAAGGATGGCTATCCCTTACACACACCCACACTCACCAATGCAGGTACCCATCCATTCCGGATTCCATGGGTGACTATTCTGCTATATCTCTCAATAAGTCTGAAGATCTGGTCAATCTAGCCGAATATGAAGATGACGAAGGTTGTGAAGTACCCGGGGAACTAGCCAGACTTCTGCAACAAGAGGAAAGGGCCATCTTACCGCATGAAGAACCATTGGAAACTGTCAACTTGGGAACCGAGGAAGACCGGAAGGAGGTACAAGTAGGTGCCAATCTGAAACCGAGTGTCAAGGAACGCCTGATACGGTTGTTGAATGAGTATGTTGAAGTCTTTGCTTGGTCTTATGAAGACATGCCGGGGTTAGACACAGACATCGTGGTTCATCGTCTCCCCACAAGAGAAGACTGTCCACCGATCAAGCAAAAAGTTCGCCGAATGAGACCTGACATGTCTGAAAAGATCAAAGCAGAGGTAATGAAGCAATTCGATGCTGGCTTTCTGGCTGTTACGTCCTATCCTCAATGGGTCGCTAACATTGTGCCAGTACCTAAGAAAGATGGCAAAGTCAGGATGTGTGTGGACTACCGGGATTTGAATAGGGCCAGCCCTAAAGATGATTTCCCGCTACCTCATATTGACATTTTAATCGACAATATTGCTCAGCACAAAGTGTTTTCCTTCATGGATGGATTCTCGGGCTACAATCAAATCAAAATGGCCCCCGAGGATATGGAGAAAAAAACTTTTGTCACACAATGGGGGACTTTCTGTTACAAGGTGATGCCGTTCGGGCTGAAGAACGCAGGGGCAACTTATCAGCGCGCCATGGTGGCTTTATTTCATGATATGATACATCATGAGATTGAAGTTTACGTAGACGATATGATAGCTCGGTCGCAAACAGAGGAGGAGCACCTTGAACATCTAGAAAAGTTGTTTGCCAGATTGAAAGAATACAAGCTCAGGCTGAATCCAAGTAAATGCATTTTGGGAGTTAGGTCTGGTAAACTCCTGGGATTCATTGTAAGCAACAAAGGCATTGAAGTCGATCCTGCAAAAGTAAAAGCAATACAAGAGATGCCTGCTCCCCTTACTGAGAAGGAAGTTAGAGGATTCTTGGGGCGCTTAAACTATATTGCCAGATTCATCTCACATCTGACTTCTACCTGTGAACCGATTTTCAAACTCTTGAAAAAAGATCAGGTAGTGGAATGGAACGACGATTGTCAAGCTGCTTTTGATAGAATCAAGGAATATTTTCTAGAACCTCCTATTCTGATGCCACCCGTCGAAGGAAGACCATTGATCATGTATTTGACCGTCTTGGATAATTCTATGGGGTGTGTGTTGGGCCAGCATGACGAGTCTGGTCGAAAAGAGCATGCTATTTATTACCTTAGCAAAAAGTTTACCGACTGTGAGACTCGCTACTCACTGCTCGAGAAAACTTGTTGCGCTTTGGTATGGGCTGCTCGCCGACTAAGACAGTATATGCTGACTCATACTACCTTGTTGATTTCCAAAATGGATCCTATCAAGTATATCTTCGAAAAGCCCGCTTTATCTGGAAGGATAGCTAGATGGAAAATGATCTTAACTGAGTATGACATCCAATACACCACCCAAAAAGCTATAAAAGGGAGTGTATTAGCTGACCATCTGGCTCATCAGGCTATCAAAGACTATCAACCCATGAGATTTGACTTCCCAGACGAGGACATCATGAATTTGGACAACATTGAAAGTAACGAACCGTATGACGGACCTGAAAAGGGATCCCGATGGACCCTATACTTTGACGGTGCTTCAAATGCACTTGGAAACGGTATCGGCGCGGTGCTCATTTCTCCGGAAGGCTGTCACACACCTTTCACGGCCCGACTTTGCTTCAGCTGCACAAACAACATGGCTGAGTATGAAGCCTGCATCTTTGGTCTCAAGGCTGCTATAGACTTGGGGATCAAATCTTTGATCGTATTTGGGGACTCGGCTTTGGTTATCAGTCAAATCAAAGGAGAGTGGGATACCAAGCATCCTAATCTTATCCCATACAAAGAACATGTCCTGACATTGTTGCCTCATTTCGAGCAAATTACCTTCGAGCATTTCCCGCGAGAAGAGAATCAGCTAGCGGATGCTCTAGCTACAATGTCTTCCATGTTTAAACTCAACTGGGATAACGAGGCTCCCCAAATCACCATCGAGCGAATGGATGAACATGCGCATTGTCACGAGATTAATACCGAAGAGGTAGTGGAACAACCCTGGTTCCATGAAATCAAAAGGTATCTCGAGACTCGAGATTATCCTGAAGGAGCTTCCGTGAATGACAAGAAGTTCTTAAGGAAATTTGCTGCTAAGTTCTTCCCGAGCAACGACATCCTTTACAAACGAAGCCATGATTGTGTATTACTCCGATGCATAGATAAAGCTGAAGCAGAGTTGATCATGACCGACATACACAGCGGCACATTTGGCACTCACTTGAGCGGGCATACAATGGCTAAGAAGATCCTAAGGGCAGGCTATTACTGGTCTACCATGGAAGCTGACTGCCATCAACATTCCCGTACTTGCCACAAGTGTCAAGTCTATGCTGACAAAGTTCATATCCCTCTGGTTCCTCTCAACGTCCTGACTGCTCCGTGGCCCTTCGCAATGTGGGGCATTGATATGATTGGAGAGATCAAACCCACGGCCTCCAACGGACATCGTTTTATCCTGGTTGCCATTGACTACTTCACTAAATAGGTCGAAGCAGCTTCCTTCGCCTCTGTTACTAAAAATGTGGTTGCCCGCTTTATCAAGCAAAATCTCATATGTCGGTATGATGTTCCAGACAGGATCATCACAGACAACGGTACAAATCTGAATAACACAATGATCACTGCATTGTGCGAACAGTTCAAGATTTATCATCACAATTCATCTCCCTATCGGCCGAAGATGAACGGTGCTGTTGAAGCTGCGAACAAAAACATTAAGAAGATCATTCAGAAAATGACAGTCACTTACAAAGACTGGCATGAGATGTTACCGTTTGCTCTACATGGATATCGTACGACAGTACGTACTTCAACTGGGGCAACCCCATTTTCTTTGGTTTACGGCATGGAAGCTGTTTTGCCTATGGAAGTCCAGATCCCTTCTCTAAGGATTATGAAGGATGCAGGTTTGAATGAAGATGATCGGATGCAGACCCGACTTGATCAACTCAATCTGATCGACGAAAAGCGACTTGCTGCTATATGCCATGGTCAGACGTATCAAAAGCGAATGATCAAGGCCTTCAATAAGAAAGTCAGACGTCAAGTGTATCAAGTCGGAGACCTCGTAATCAAGCGGATTATCTTGCCGCAAAGTGATCCCAGGGGCAAATGGACTCCTACATATGAAGGACCATTTGTGATCAAGAGCATATTTTCTGGTGGTGCAATGATTCTGCCATGGACGGCGACGATTTGCCGCACCCTGCGAACGCAGACATAGTCAAAAGATACTACGCATAAAATAACCCGACAAGTCGAAAACCCGAAGGGGCGTCTTGGGCAAAAATGGGCATCCCGGTGAGCCGAAAACCCGAAAGGGCGGTTCAGGCAAAAATTAGGGATAAAAATAAAAAAAATCCGTACACCCGGCAAGTTGAAAACCCGAAAGGGCGGCTTGGGCAAAAAGGGGTTTCCCGGTGGATCGAAAACCCGAAAGGGCGATCCAGGCAAAAGTTAGGGAATTAAAGCGTATGACTATGTCTCGTCGGATCACTTCAAAGACAATCTCTTCAGCAACCGGTTCCAGGCTTCTGATCAATCCAGTCATCGTCAAGCGAAGCATTGAATGGACAGATATTCAGGGTTGTGAAAGCTATAGCGGAATGGAATCCCATGGAATTATTTCACATAGCCATCTTTATTTTGTATAAACCTTTCAAATATTTACGACAAAATCCTCTTACTAGGATGATTGTCTCCTTTGTACAAGTATACTCATAGAAAATCAATACAAATACTTTTCCCAGAAATTTGTGTCATTTCCTTTTCTTTTCTCTTGCACTATTTGTTTATTTTTGAGAAACGTCCAATGTTTTGTTAAATAGGCATATGCATTTGAAACATAATCATTTCCTTATGAACCAAGAAAGAGGGTTACTGATAAGTCGAAGGTACAGTTGGATAACCCGATACCCTTTCAAAGGAAACCCCCAGGAGATTTGGAATCCATATCCCTAGCAAGTCTTGGAGCTCATCCCCAGTAGATTCTGGAAGCTTATCCCCCGCAGAGTACGAACGTCTCTCCCGAGTTTTATTCAAAGTTATTCCTCACAAGGCCTTATAACTGGGTTATCCTTAGCTAACAACCACGGAAGACCGCACTCGCCAAAATCCTTCCTATCCCCGGCGAAGCCAGGCTAATGAACCTTTTCCCCACGGAGTTTTGGGAAAGCAAATCTTGAATTCCCCAGTGAAGTCGCCGGAGATACTTCCCTCCAAGTGGAAGATTCTCAGTCTTACCTCCCCAGCATGAATCTTTTAGGATTGGCACTCCCCAGTAGAAGTCATCAGGATTTCCCCAGAGGCCTGGTATACAACCCAAGCTCTTTGTTCCCCAGCAACAGCCAAGGAATTATTCTTCCCGGCAGCAGTCAGGATGCTTTTATCTTCAGTCATCCCCAGTAAGACAGCTCATCAGCTTACATGCGCATTCATTACATTCATATCATAAACATTGACATAATACATATTGCATCACACATTTCATGCAACATAATTTTGTGCTAGCTATCATTTTTGTCCTTTTCAGGATAAGAACAAAAAGCTATCATTAACAGTTTCAGATGCAGCTTTACACGGGCTCACTATCAGGCAACCCTACACCGGTTCCTCCTCAAACTTCAAGATTTCTGAAAACAGTTTACGGGTTCTCCAAGTAATGGATGTTAACCTATCGCTTGTTCAGTTTCTTCTCCAGACTTCTGAAAATAGTCTATGGATTCTTCCCAACAACAGATGTTAATCTATCACTTGTTCAGATGCAACCTTTTGAAAACAGTTTACGGACGCTTCCCAACAACGGATGCTGCTCTATTGCTTATTCAACTTCAAGATTTCTGAAAACAGTTTACGGGTTCTCCAAGTAACGGATGTTAACCTATCGCTTGTTCAGTTTCTTCTCCAGACTTCTGAAAACAGTTTATGGATTCTTCCCAACAACGGATGTTAATCTATCACTTGTTCAGATGCAACCTTTTGAAAATAGTTTACGGACGCTTCCCAACAACGGATGCTGCTCTATTGCTTATTCAACTTCAAGACTTCTGAAAACATTCTATGGATTCTTCCCGACAACGGATGTCAATCTATTGCTTGTTCAGACCCCCAGTTCAGAGATGGTCCAAAGCTTGGACACCTTCCTGATATTCCCTTCCAGATGGCATCTCTAAGCCCATCCCCGACAGGATTTCTGTCACCCTCTCAAGATGGCATCTCTAAGCCCATCTCCAAATGGCATCTCTAAGCCCATTCCCGCATTCATTGCTTTGACGAGTGCAAATTTCCGGGCACTCTAGTGTCCAATCTCCTTTTACCCTCGAGTCACGAAAGGCAAACTTGCCAATCTAACTCTTCGGATTCAACAAGATTGAACAGGGGCAACTGTTGTACCCCAAAATTTGCCCTCCCATTTCTCAATGATTTCTCATCACAAAACCTTTGAAGCCCAAGATCCAGTTAGGGTTTCATCTGCTCAAGACTTCTCCTTGCACAGTTGACCCAAATTAGGGTTTGTGTTTGCACCAAGATGTTTTGACCTAAAGTGCCTAAGATGACTTTCATGCTTCATATTGGACTCCCAAGTTTATCCATACCAAGTTTCAAGCTTTGATTCCAAGTTTTGCTCAGTCAATTGGACAGTTAACCTAGAAATCAACTGTATTGGGGAAAAAGTCAACTGTGGCCAATTGACAGTCAAACCTCATGAAAATTGACCCACATCAACATTATGAAATCATATGGACCATTTGATCAAGTCTGGATCACAATTCCACAAGAAATTTGATCAGATCACCAAAATGGCAAAATGGTCATTTTTAGGGTTTTGACAGCACAAAGACAATTTTTGACTGTTTGACCCAACCAATGGCAAACCAAGCTCATATATGGACTCAAGGACCCCATGGAATTGTCTTGACATTCTCAACAAGTTCAAAAGATCCCAAGTACACAAGATTGACAGTTGAATTTCCCAGTCAATTGATCAATTTTGACTGTATACTGAAAAGTCAAACTTTGACTTTTTGGTCAAAATCAAGAGTCAAGATTCATTTTTCATCAAAACATGAAAAATCATGAAACTTGTTAACCAAGAAATCACAAAATGCAAATTAGGGTTAGAAATTAGAATTTTTCATAACTTAGAATTTTTCTAAGTTATAAAAAACCCTAATTTTTTCCCAACTTTGCCCCACATTTTCACCAAGATCCATTTGGATTCAAACAAAAGTCAAAACATGAAAGTTGTAGCTTGTTGCATAATCTACAACTTTGATTCACAAATTTTTCCCATTTGAGGCTTGTATCTCAAGTTACAAATTTTTGAATAAGGGCACTAAACCATTCTTAACTTAGTGAAATTTTAACCTATTTTGACAAGGTTTTCTATCCAACTTCAAGGCCATTTTCCATACACTTCCACTTGGAATTTCAATTTTCATTTCAAATATGGATTGTAGTACACATTCCAAGCTTTCCAAAATGTCCAAGAACTTCTCAAACAACCTCATAACTTGAGAGAATCGAATTTCACAATATGGCAAAAATTCACTTTTGTTCTTGACCAAAGCATGTTCATAACTTAGGCCATTTTCAAGTCAGCTTAGTTTGTGCTAAATTACAGGTCCTAAAACCCTTTGAAACTCAAAAATTAAATGCAAAACCTTTGTGCCAAGTTGTTATTCTAAGCATTTGGACATTACATGGAGAATTAACCCTAAACTAGAAAAAGCACTATTTCCATTTTTGAAAAGGAGAGCTTTATGTCAAGTTTGCAATCCAAGAAGTACAGTCCATATCTAATTGGCACAAGTTTATGAGTTAATCACACTGATCAAGGAGGGATTATGCAGCATAGTATGAGGGCCTGTACAGGCTAGAGGCACAAAGTAACCATTGCTTGCTTAAAGTGTAAGAAACACATCATAACTTAGGACAACTCTCATATCAGCTTGAAAACACTTAAGTGAACTTGTCAAACACACTCAAGAGATCCCAACCAAGCTATTGCACGACCCTAACACCTCTCATACACTCCCAATCTCAGAATCATCTTCAAACTGCAAAAACAGGGCCAGGCCTGCAGTTTGAGTGCCATCTTCCATTTCCCTCAAGCTCTCTTGCCCAAACCAGTTCACATACATTCCCTAGCATCTATGCAAGCTAATCATGACTTGAAACACGACCTGTAATCCCTCTAACCACTTCCACCATTTTCAGTTTCTTGTTTTGCAGGTGAAGTGCTCTAGCATGATTCAAAAGCTTTCAAGACAAAGTAAACATTGGAATAGCATCCTTGGACCTCAAGGAAGCTTTTCCAATCATCACCTTGCACTGAAAGCTTCCTCATTGCCAGATAGAACTTCAACTGAACAGGTATTTTGGTGAACTTCTATCTCTCTTATTAAGCATCATTAGCTCTAAGTTTGTGAATAAACAATGTGCTACTCATGCCACTGAACATGTACATGTTTTTACTTTTCATTTCTTTTGCTTGAGCTGTGAGAATTTGAGGTTTGAAAATGGCAGAAAATCTAGGTTAGGATTTGGGGGAGAAGAAATTCTCCCTCATCTTAGAGAGTTAGATCAAGTTCTACATATGGTTGGATTCGTCTCTTGATGCTGAACATTTTTTATGTTATGAGTTTTCATTAATAAGCCAGGAATCAGGAGTTAGAAGATTGAGAAGAAGGGCGCGCGTTTTTGAACTGTTTTTGTCTGAAGGTTGAAGACAATGTCTTCTTGGGCTGGGCCTGAGTGATTTTCTTATTCACACCACCTTATTGGTTTTACACCCCCTGAGCCCATTTGCTTTATTTTTATTGATTTTTGACTTTTTCTTTTTTTAGTTGACTCATTTATTTTTTCTTAGCATATTAAAAATATAAAAATATTTTTTCTCATCATTTTTGAATTTATTAGGTATTTATTTGATATTTTCTTTTAGTTTATACATAAATGAATAAATATATACTTTTTGTTTAAAATACAAAAATAGCACAAATATATTTTTTATACATTTTATCTTATTTTTACCTCCTGAAAATATTTTATAGAAAAATACTTTTTTATTTAAATATTAAATATTATTAATTAATATATATAATACATATTTTGTAAATAATATAAATAAATAAGTATATATTAATACACTTAGGATATAAATACCAAAAATGTACATATTTTATTTTTTAATATTTAATGCTAAAAAATACATTTTTTATAAATATACTTCATTTTTCTTTTATCCTTTGTATATAAATAGTAAATATTATATATGTTAAATAATTATTATCTTTTGATTAAAATTAGGGTTTTGCCCTAAAACATGAAAATACTTCAAAAATAATGTTTTTTTATTTCTTTTTTACTTTACATAAATAATACTTTTTCTCATACACATAAAAATTCTTTTTACATTTTGCATATTTATTTCATTCCCATTTAATTATGCAATTATTTATCTTGTAAATATTCCAAGAAAATGATGTAATAGCTAGGTTTAATTTCTTGTCTAAATAATCCCCATTTGAGACATTTGTATCCCCCTCCCCATATTATTGTGTTGTAATAGTGTAGGAATTTAAATTTCGCACTTTAATGCTTTCTAAACCTACCATGCTAGAATTAGGGTTTGTATGCGAATAAAACGAACAAAATAGTTTGACCTAATTTCAAGATAAGTAAGCATGAAAATGGACAACACATTTCACACTTGCACCCCTAGGGTATTCCACTTTGTTGCCTTCAAATAAATTGGGCCATATTGCATGTTGAACTTCTTTGGGTAAAACAAACAATCAAATGATCATAGCCCCTCAAAATGTTGCCTAAATGAATGATCAAGTCCCTTTTAAAGAAAAATTGCCCAAAGACATTTAACACTATTGCAATTATGGTCTAAACGATGACCCGCGCCCGTTCCTTTCACCTCCTAAGACAAGATTGTCCACCAAATACAATGGTGGAACAAAATTGTCAAAAGGTTTAAAACATGACAAAAATCTTTGAGAAAACTTTAGGGTAGACAACTTTTAAGTACTTGTCAATTTGCAAAGAAAACACTTGCCTAATTTCAAACTACACCTCACAAACACTTTCAAAACAAACTTTCAAAAACCTTGAAACCTCTTTTCAAAAGACAAACACCTCTTGTAAAACATTCGAGTAAAGAATTGTTACAAGGGTAGCCTATGCAAGGCATCTTTTCAAAACATTTTCAAAATCACACACCAAGCACCATTTCAAACAATTGAAAACCAAGGCAAGTTGATCTAAGCAAGTACCTAAGAGCCCATGGATAACCATGGATAGAAAGGGTGCTAATACCTTCCCTTTCTATAATCTACTCCCCGAACCCAAGAAAAATCTCAAAGGTTTTTTATTGTGCTTTTTAAACCTTTCCTTAGGATAAAATAAAAAGTCGGTGGCGACTCTTGCTCAACCGAAACATTTGCGAAAACAAACGCAAAACCCTAGTCAGTTCTCCCACCGTACCACAACAAGGAATCAAGAGTTATGGTCTTTTGAAGTTACAAAATTATAGGTCATTTTTCAAAATTAATGAATTTCAAGCCAAATTTTGAGAACCTTAATGGATTAATTTACAAAAACTCTAAACTAAGGGTTTGTAGATATTTTCAACACCTTTCCAAATTGTGCACATTTGTGTCAAAATTAAAAGCATGAGAAAGTTATGAGTCTTGGAATTTTGGAGCATTTTATTGAAATTTGGAAAAAGTGCAAAATGGCCAATTCTTGAAAACTCAAGTTTCAACCATTCTCTTTGTTCCTAATCCAGCCCATGAACAATTTGTGACATGCTCAGGCCCATTACACTCACCATTTCGTGCCCATGTGCTTCCAATCCTGCCCTCCAACGGCTTTAAGGACAAACTTCCACTTCTATCCTTCTCTACAAACTCTATATAAGAGGAAGCAAGCAAAGAGAGAGAGAGAGAGAGAGAGAGAGAGAGAACGTGCCATTTGCAAGAATTCCAGATCTAAGATTTTCCTTCTTCTTCTGCAACTTGATTTGATTCTCTCAATTCCTTTGTGTTTTCTTCAAAAAATTTATGGATTCATCTTCAGCAAAGTGAGTAGATCAAGCTAGCACCATTTGTTTGCATCTGGAGTGAAGGATACAGTAGAACACTTTTTGCCTTGAGGTAATGATTCCAAACTTCAATTTCTGAGATGCGCTTGTTTATTGAGGTGTTTGAGCTTTGATTCGTGTTCAATGATGTTAATGGAATGTTTCTAAAGCTTTATAGCACTTGATTTGGTGAATTATGCATGATTGGATACTCTGAAACTCGTGATTCAGAAGGATTTTGCTCATATTCATGATTTGATTGTGAACAATGTGGTTGATGTTTTGATTTGATTCCAATTGCAATGTGAAGTATGAAATGCTAGCTTTGATTTGCCTTTGATTTCATGAAAAATGATGCGAAATTGAGTGTGTTATGTTGGTCTGAACATGAGCCTAAGCCTGAGAAGTTGCGCGCATTTTTGAAATGTCTAGAGGTTGAAGATGATGTGGTGGCACATCATGATTGGTCCGTTTGAATTTTTGGCTTATTTGAATTTTTATTTTATTTGACATTTTGTTTGATTTTATTTTCTGATCAAAACACTTTCAAAAATCTCAAAAAATTTACCATAGGTCAATTTTATTTTCTAGTATTTGTCATATTTTTTTGGATTTTTTTAAAAATGATTTGATTGGTTTAAAAAATTCATAGGCTTAATTAACTGTTTATTTGAAGATAATTATTATTTTAATACTTCTTTGATCCAAAAAATTCCACAAAAATTGTCCTAGACTCCTAAAATAATGTAAAAATTGATCCTGACTTTGGTTTATCATTTTCTTTACTTTTGATTTAAAATTTAATTTCAAAGGTTATTTGTAATATTTCTTTGTTTAATTTTTAATTCAATATTTCCCTTAATAAAAAAATTCAAAAAAAATCATGTAAGCTTATTTCTAGGCATGAAGTCAGAATATAATTTCATTTTTGACCTTTTGTTTATTTTTGGTTAAGATTTGTGTTTTTCCATTTAAATAATAGTTTAATTGATAATTGTTTGTTTTTTTTATTATTTTAATATTTCCTTTAATTCAAAAAATTCCACAAAAATTCAGGGATGTGTGATTTTAGTTCTAATATTTGAATATAATTTTTGTTGAAAATTTTTCTGACTTTTTGATTTAAATATCATTTTGATATGTGAATATTTGTTAATTGAATAATTGCTTGATTTTAATTTCATTTTTGATTTTTCCTTAATTAAAAAAAATGTAAAAAAATATATTTTATGACATTTAGGGTTTCTTGATGATTTGTATGATCTTAACTTAATTTGTTTGAATTTTGATCTCATTTAATCAATATTTGAGATTAAAAGTCAAAAATTAGGGTTTTGTTGCTTATGGTGCAAGTTTCATTTTTAAAACCACCATGCCTTGGAATTTTATTAGGATTCAAGTCTTGATTAGGGTTCGTGAATGCATGGAGGACCTCAAAACCATTCATTTTGATTTTTTTAACTTGGTTTGACATTTTTCCACAAATTATTTTAAAAACTTGTCTAGCTTGGTGGTTTTGCCAACTAGTCTTGAACATTGGGCCTCATTTGATCCCATCCTCAATCATTCATGAACTTAGGGCTTTCATTATGACTTCTACACCTTTCAAAGATGCTAGTACCTTTTTTGGTTGGAATTATGGACCATTATTTCTATTTTTGATGTAATTTTAAAGTGAAGGTATCCAATTATGTTTGCATGTCCTGTTGCCATTTGTCTGATGGCCAATGAACTTGAGTGAGGCCTATAATTAGGAACCTAATGATCATGTTGATTCTGATTGTCCATGTTAACTCAATCCATTTCATTTGAATGCTTTATGTTTGAGTGTTTGAACCTACCAGGGCATTATGTAGGTTCCATCTTTTATTGTGTTCATGGAGTTGTGATTGAATTAATTGTGCATGATCAAATTGTGTTTGCTACTGACCTTCATGGCCTTTGTTCATTTTATTCTCAAGCTCTTGTGATCCTTGGTTAACATTCAATTGTCAACTCAACATGGTGATAGAAAGGAGCAACATTCCTCTATTTCTTCTGACCTAATTGTGCATATGCCTGTTTCCTCTTATCTGTCATGTCTAATGTTTGATAATTGTTATCATGTTGTTCTCAATTCATCATGTTGCATCCATCCCCTATGTGATACATCATTCACCTTATGGAATACTAACTTAGTTGTTGAATGTGCGAGGTACTCTGAGAAAGTTTCTATATCTGACCTAAGGATTTTGTGTTTCACTTTATTTGTGAAACACAACTTGTTATATTGGAACTGCTATTGTATTTGGCATATTTGATACTCCATGCAGGACATATACATTTGATTGTGAATGTTTCACATTGCCCCTGAGATTTATTCATATCTGATAAATTGCTTACATCCTGATGGTGCAATGTCTGACTCAATTTGTCTACTGATGCCAGCTTGCTTGAAGTTTCTCTGGGTTTCTTTTATTCTTGCTTGACTACTACAGATAGTTATCTGTTTGGTATTATATCACATCCTTTCTCCCGTCTTTATTTTGCATAAATCTCTGACTGCATGATGGGACCTCTGTTGATGATATATGTCAGGAGGCCCTCTGGTTTTTGTCTGATTTCATGTGTTGTGTTTGTTTTGATTGATGAGTCACTCAATTTAGAAATTGAGATCACGACTTCGCTCTCAATGAATGTTCCCTATAGGATGTTTATTGCTTTTCTTCTTTAATTGTTGATCGATGAGTCACTCAATTTAGAAATTGAGATCACGACTTCGCTCTTATTTCATATTCCCTATAGGATGTTTATTGCTTTTCTTATTTAATTGTTGATCGATGAGTCACTCAATTTAGAAATTGAGATCACGACTTCGCTCTCATTGCATGTTCCCTATAGGATAGTTTTGTTAAGCTTCCTTTAACATGTTGATTAAGGTAGGAATCTATGTATGCTAACATAGGGTAGGACTTTTCTTTATCCTCAAGCTTAGGGTCAACCATGGTATGATAACACTAGGGATAGTACTAGGTTAGTTTCCCTTAGTCATTTTCCCTTTCTATGCATTCTTGCATCTTAAAACAAAAATCTGTTTTCTTGGCAAATCATAAGACATTTCTAATGAACTCAAACCTTTCTTCAAAGTAAAAGATACAAACCAATCTTACTTTGTCTGTGTTACCTCGAAGCCGATGTTTCGCCATCGCACATGTTTGTTATCCTACTTTGATTCTCAATATCATTGTTAGGTGTGATGTTTTGTCATCTGTTTTATTGATGTTTCGCCATCTTTGCCATGATATCTTTTTACCTTGAAGCCGATGTTTCGCCATCGCACATGTTTGTTATCCTACTTTGATTCTCAATATCATTGTTAAGTGTGATGTTTTGTCATCCGTTTTATTGATGTCTCGCCATCTTTGCCATGATATCTTGTTACCTTGAAGCCGATGTTTCGCCATCGCACATGTTTGTTATCCTACTCTGATTCTCAATATCATTGTTAGGTGTGATGTTTTTTCATCCGTTTTATTGATGTTTTGCTATCTTTGCCATGATATCTTGTTATCTTGAAGCCGATGTTTCGCCATCGCACATGTTTCTTATCCTACTTTGATTCTCAATATCATTGTTAGGTGTGATGTTTTGTCACCCGTTTTATTGATGTCTCGCCATCTTTGCCATGACTTTGTTATGTTTTAGTCGATGTTTCGCCATCGCATATTTGTTTGAAGCCGACTTTTCATCATCGCACATGTTGGTTATCCTACTTTGACTCTCAATGTCATTGTTAGGTGTGATTGTTTTATCATTTGAGGTTTCGCCATCTTTGACATGTTACTTTGTTATTATTTAGCCGATGTTTTACCATCTCATTTGTTTGTTGTTTTATTTGATGTTTTGCCATCTTGACTGTTTTTATTGTCTTAACTAAAAAACACAAACCAACCAAAATACATAAGCCGAACTACGACTGCTCTGATTCCTTAAAAGGGATACGTAGGAATTGGGGTAGGGCCCGATCGAGCACGATTTTTATTTTCCCTACATTATTTTCTTTTTTTCCATTCGCATGCATTCCCTTTTAAGTTTTAAGCCATAGACATAGGATTTGACCACACCCATTTAGATTAGACAACAAGAGTGGATTCCATAGAGTACTACGGGCGTGTGGGGTGCTAATACCTTCCCCTCGCGTAACAGACTCCCTTACCCGATCTCTCGGTCGAAAGACCGTGATTTCTCCCTTCCTAGGTTTTCTCGATGTTTACCTCTCCCTTTCGGCGGGATAAAAGACGTTCAAGGGAGACTTCATTGATGTTTCATTAACATCCAGATGACAGGTTCCGGCCGTGTGGTTTCAGAGAGAAACTGCAGCAAAAATAGTGATCAGAGTAACTTTAGAGGAGATAGAGGAAAGTTTGACATAAGCAAGGCACAATTCTTTAATTGTCAAAAGTCTGGTCATTTTTCAAGAGAATGCATCGCGAACAAGAGGGTATCTCAAGGAGATGAAGACAAGGTTGCTAGATAAGAGGTGGGTAATGATAATACACTCTTAGTCATGATTACATAAGGTGAATGCAACAGTAGTAGGCTACGGGGAAGCAACAACAGCAGTTCCGAGAATGCTATAGAAACGTATGAAGAAGAAAACATTATGGTGAGTGTGAGAGAAGGAGTCCTGTGTAACGAAGAATGGTACTTGTTTTTTTTTGTTCTAAGCATATGATGGGGAGAAAGGATTGGTTTGTCAAAATAAATTAAACTACGAAGAAGAAATTGAAATTCACGGATGACACGACTTTAGCGGTCGATGGATCAGTGATGTTTTGATCATGAAAAGGGATAATGGACATTACTTGATCGAAGATGTATTGTAAATTCCTAGAATAAAATGTAACATTCTAAGTAATGTCCAATTTCTTAAGATTCGTTACAAGATTTGCATGAAAGACAAGACGTTGTGCGTTATGGATGCTGAAGCAACCCGAGAAAATAAATCTCTCAAAACAAACAATGAAGTTTCCATCGGACATTTATTTATCCCACATGAAGGGAAAGGGAAAACATAGAGAACCTAAAGAGGGTGAAATCAAAGTCTCGTGACCAAGAGATCAAGTAAGGGAGTCGATTATGCAAGGGGAAGGTATTAGCACCCCTCACATCTGTGGTACTCTAGGGATCCACTCTTGTTGTCTAATCTAATGGGTGTGTTTAAATCTAAAAGCTAAGTTGTAAAGGGAAAAATGCATGTATGCAAAGTATTATGTACACAAAGAAAAGGTTTTATTAGTTGTGCCTACCTCGGTTGTGAAACTTTGTGACTATGTACCACCGTCCGTGCAATGGGGATCAAGGAACTCGTAGTTCACCTTAAAAGTTTTGGTTGGTTGCATGTTTTTTTATGAACGATGCTATCGAAGCATGTCCTTTTTGAAAAGGTTTTCAAAGAATGTCCGAAGACAAAAAGTTTTGCATTGGTTGATACTTTTTACCTTGAAAAGGGTTTGTTAATGTTAGAGTGTTTTGAAGTTTGAACAAAGAAAAAGATATTTTTAGTCTTAAGAATGAAAAAGGGGAATAAAAAAGTCTAACGGAAACTAACAGTCCTAGCGTTGTCATACAATGATGACCCTAAAGTTTGAATAACAAAAAGGAAATCTATACCTAAGTTAACGTGCATAAGGTACAACCTAATGTCTAAATTGCATCAAAAACGAAAAAAGAAATCCTAAGGGAACATGCAAAGTTTACAACCTAATATCCAACTAGAACCAAAAATGAAACAAGCAATCCTAAGGGAGCATGCCAAAGGTCTAAAGAAAAAGCACAAACATAAGTGCAATCGAACAAAGTGCAAACGAACACAAGTACAATCGAACACAAGTTGAATCAAATCCAAAACAAAAATCAAGTGCGAGCTAGAAACAAACAAAGAGTCCAATGGATCTCAAATTGGGAGTAAGGAACTCTTTCCACTTGATTTTCTAAAGCACTGATGTCTAGTAACAACTCGAAGCATCAATGTTTAAAGAAACATCAGCTAACATCATCGAAACGGATGACAAAGTGTGGGGTTTATTATAAACCCTTTTCCAATTTATTTGACTCAATGGATAATAATAAGCACGGTTCAAAGCATCAACGTATAACGAGGGCTAAGAACGACACAGACTAGAAAGTGTGGGGGCGATTGTGAGCCCTTTGCTCCACTTATTGACTCGATAGCAAGCACAAAGTAAAAGGGGAAGGGGATTGACTTCTTTGAGGATTTTAGCAAAATTTCTTCTTTTTGAGGTCTTTAAACAAACACAAACATAGCCTCCTTTCGAGGTCTTTAAACAAACACAAACATGACCTCCTTTGAGGACTTTAAACAGATTTCCCATCTAAAGTAGGGACTGCCAGTCACACATCTCTATTCCTACTTCTCATGGCAAGGAAAAGAAAAGAAAATGTGAAATATAAACAGAATAAAAACAATACCAAACGAACAATAAATTTGTAGCAAAGCAATATCAAAGTAAAAGAAACCCGACGGTCTTCGTGCAAGCTAGCATTGACAAACAAAATAATCAGAATCGGGTGCTCGGAGTATGCGCCAAAGCATCAACAATGTGAAAATAAATCACATGTGAAGTATGTATCGGAAACATCCTCATGACAACAATAAACCTGCACCAAAATACACATCCAGACAAAAACACAAGGGATGTATAGATCTCATAGAATGAGAATCACAATTGCGTCGAAAGCGAACTCAAATCCACAAAGAAAGTGGAATAAAATGTTTTCAACCAAATAACCAAGAACTAATTAAACGATTGAAAGCTCTCTTGAAATTCCTTGCACATGTAAACAAAAGAGTTAGAAATAACAAGGAGGAATAAAGGGAATCAAGTATACACATCACAAATTAAATCAAGATTGAATCATGAAGAAATAAGATGCAAACATGCATTGGAACATTAAAATCAATTTTCGGGCAGCAACACATTAGCACATACACATGTGCGAAAAGTTAGAATAAAATCAATCAAACTCGATACCAATATCAAATAAATACGCTAACAAGCTCAAACACGCATTAAATTGGAATTAAATCACTAAATACACACACTTATCAACTCCGGGCAGCGACATTGCACTTTACAAATTTCTCATAAAGTCGGCTTAAAAACAACCGAATGTGATACCAACATCAACCAAATATGCTAACAAGCTCAAGTATGCATTAATTATGAATTAAATCACAATGTAGATGCAAAAACCATTTTCCAAACAACATTGTTGTAACACACGAATTGCGCAAAAAAGTCATTTTAAAATCAAACAAACTTCACATACGTGTCAAACATAGACCAAAGCAAGTTCAATCATGTGCTAACCAACAATAAAAACAAGCTTCAAGGCTTACTTACGAATCCGGGAAGCATGGTACCAATGCAACAAATCACCCGAATAATCGCATTAAAATCGAGTAAACTCAACAACAATTGTTTAACAATCAACCAAATGAGCACAAGCATGCATTAGATGAATATGAACATCACAATATACATGTATCAATCAAATCCAGACAACACTATACCGCTTCATGAGATGTGCAAAAAATTCAAACAAATCGATTGAAACCACCACAAACTTTATGCAATCACCAAGTGCAAACCAATTATGCAAGATCCAACAATTAAATCCAAGTTTACGGTATATTTGTGAATTCTGGACAACACTATATCAAGTGTCGATACTTGACAAAAATGGGTTCGAAATCATCATTTTAATGCAAAAAGTCCATGTATCGACACATGAAAACTCTACCAAAACTCACAAACAAAAATAAATTATCCTA